>CM060959.1:93332472-93817021 GCA_030765055.1 Mantis religiosa
GAGAGAGGGGGAGAGAGGGGAAGAGCGGGGAAGAGAGGGGAAGAGAGGGGAAGAGAGGGGAAGAGAGGGGAAGAGAGGGGAAGAGAGGGGGAGAGGGGGGAGAGGGGGGGGGAGGGAGAGGGGGAGAGGGAGGGGGGGAGGGGGGAGGGGGAGAGGGGGAGGGGAGAGGGGGAGGTGGGAGAGGGGGAGAGAGAGAGGGGGAGGGGAGAGAGAGAGGGGGAGGGGGAGAGAGAGAGGGGGAGAGAGGTGTTCACTTCAATTATATGTTTTGAAGTTAGAAAATATATAAAAATGCGAATTTTTGTTAGTGTTATAAAAGTCAATATAATGTGGTAAAAAGTTGAGAGCAGTAGTAGAGGCAACTAATGTTGAGATAAACTTTTAACCAAGGTTAGTGTGTCCATTAAAGCGTTAACAATCTTCCCCTTATTGCGAATCGGGTGAGGAATATTCTGCTTAGGAATTCGCAATGCTTCAAACTCAAAATATAAAACCTGTGGGTGGTTATCCGGATATAGTTACTATCGTATCTAAAATAGCCTTTTGTAGATAGTTGCTGACCAAATACATATTGCTTATAATGCTAAGGGGCTTACATATTTTATATTAGCTGTTTTTAAACCGTTAATGACGATTTAATTCATTTCAGTTGTACTCTTTCTGTTCTTTATGAAATTATTGTACAACAGTCCTGGAAGTTTTTAATTTGTAAATTCTTCATTTACAGCTTAGAACTGCATATTAACAAAGCTCAATGAAATTTCTAATAACAAATGGAAAGTTCCCTGACATACGCGGAAGTGGATATGAAATATCGGCGGATGTTGTGTTTATGATTTCCTTAATCTTTCCATATCAGCTTTCTGTATGTCGTAACGGTGAAGCAATATTTCGGACGGTCCTGTAATTTTCAGATAATCACAGTGGATGAAACTTTAATACTTTGAACCTTATTTTTGCTCTCTGGTTATTTAATAACACAACACAGAGTTGTATTACAAAATCAGTATTCATCAGCATTCATCCTACTAGGGGAAACTGGTGAATAGATATAAAAATTCCTCAGACCTAGCCACCAATTATTATTATTAATATTATTATTTATTTATTATTATTATTATTATTATTATTATTATTATTATTATTATTATTATTATTATTATTATTATTATTATTATTATTATTATTATTATTATTATTATTATTATTATTATTATTATTATTATTATTATTATTATTATTATTATTATTATTATTATTATTATTATTATTATTATTATTATTATTATTATTATTATTATTATTATTATTATTTTTATTTTTTTTATTTTTTTTATTATTATTATTATTATTTTTATTTTTATTATTATTATTATTATTATTATTATTATTATTATTATTATTATTTTTATTATTATTATTATTATTATTATTATTATTATTATTATTATTATTATTATTATTATTATTATTATTATTATTATTATTATTATTATTATTATTATTATTATTATTATTTTTATTATTATTTTTATTATTATTATTATTATTATTATTATTATTATTATTATTATTATTATTATTATTATTATTATTATTATTATTATTATTATTATTATTATTATTTTTTTTTTTTTATTTTTATTTTTATTATTATTATTATTATTATTATTATTATTATTATTATTATTATTATTATTTTTATTATTATTATTATTATTATTATTATTATTATTATTATTATTATTATTATTATTATTATTATTATTATTATTATTATTATTATTATTATTATTATTATAATATTGTTTTTGAAATGACGCGTAGTGTGTAACCATCGAGGGAAATGATATTCTCTGGTTTTCTTTTTAATTTACGCCATCCAACGTTAAGTCATATCGGACGAATGATGAATGAAATTGAGTTAAATAATGCTCAAATGACATTCATCTTTCAGAATAAGGGAAAAACCCGGAAAAAACTTTTCCAGGTAACTTGCCCTGACCGAGATTCGAACTAGGGACCTCTTGAATGTGAGGCATACACGTTACAGTGAGTCTATAGAATTAATGAGCAGTTTCTGATCTTATGATGGACACAAACTTTCCCATCAAATGAATATAATTTTATTGTTTAAAAGTGTAATGATTTTGTTTATCCCATACAGGGGAAATAGAACACAAATTTCTGACAGAAGGTGAATTAAAATGTTTGGCTCTCTCACATATCGATCCGACTGTCTGTTATGTTCCTGTACTTTGCAAATAATGACCATCTCTGTACAGCTATCATTTACTCCCGTAATAGAATTGTTTTACGAGTAAAAAAGTGTTTTCTACATAATGATATTTAGCCTTCTTGACACGTATGCTCTTTTCAAATATCCAATATTTTAAAACCAATTTTAGTCCTTTAAGTACACTGGGCAACAATGAAAATGTTTCGGGCTTAAAAAATAGTGAATTTACATGTATTTCCATCTGCTGAATTAAAAATCACCATAAAAATGATAGATTTAGGTATTGTTTTGAAGATAAAGTGACATTTCATTTTTTAGACTGAAGATTTTAAATTTGGGGGAATTTTTTAGGGAGTTGGCACACCTGTCAAATAACAAAACACAATCGGAGAGAAATTTTGGAAATTAAGTGAGGGAAAAGTTAAGGAAGGCATTTTTGTTGGAGCACAAGTAAGAGAACTTGTAAGGGATCCTGCATTTGACCAAATTTTGGAAAGAAAGGAAAGGGGAAAGGAAAGGAAACTTGGGAAGCCTTCAAGGGTGTTGTTAATGGATTTTTAGGCCACAAAAGAGATGACAACTACAAGCATTTGGTGACATTGCTCCTACAAAAATACCGTAACTTGGATGCAACATGTCCCTTAAGATCCATTTTCTCCACTCCCACCTAGAATTTTTCCCTCCTACTTGTGGAGCTGTTAGTGATGAACATGGGGAGAGATTCCATCAGGACATTTCTGTTAAGGAACAAAGATATCACGGCCGTTGGAATGAAGTAATGCTTGCGGATTACTGTTGGTCTTTGTACATGGATTCTGCGGAACTCCATCACAAGAGGCAAGCTAAAAGACGACGAAGTCAATAGGCCACCACATGATTCTCTTCAGACACGACTATCTGCGAAGTATTTTTCCAGCAATTTATAACTCTTAGCATGTAATTACCAGTTATAAAAATCAAATGCACTTTCATTGTTGTTAGCAGGTATGTAATTAAAATGTATCCTTTTCTCTCAATCCGTTAATATGTAATACTTCCACCTTGTGTATATCATAGAAACGAGAGTTAATAAAAAAATTTCATTGTAATATTTGTTTTTCTCAACACAAAATTAGTAGGAATTGCCTCATGAAGAGCTCGAAACATTCAAAAATTATTTTTGTTGCCCAGTGTTATTTAAGAATTGGAAATGAGATCTGTCTTATAGCATATCTGTGACAAAGAACTTTTCCCCCCTCCAATGCTGAGAGAATCTTCAAAATAGGTTGAATGGTTTCTCATAAGGATGGGCCTCGATATTTGCATGGTACCGACATCGAACGATACTTCGGAAAATTCGCTCGAATATTTTTGGATACTTTCGTGGTGATTGTGCAATGTTTATTTTATTTTAACATAACAGAATATGATTGCCACAAGTGGAACATTATAAAGCACGAACAACTGCCAGTAATGTGTTACCCACACAGTAACATCATGCAAAAGATAATAGTGTATCAAAGTCACTGCCAGTTACCAGTTCCAAAGAAGAAATCACTCCATATCTCAACGAGTATTTGCCACCTTTTCTTTCTAGTGCACTAATTCAACATTTACAGAACTAAAATAAAAAGTTAGCCGCTGAATATTTGCAACAGTTTTCTTTCAAAAACTATTTATTTAGCACAGCAAGACTCGTATGTGGCACACAAGGAGGTAGACTTGACTCCGAAAGAGTGAGAATGCTAGTATTTTTTAACAAAATCTTATAAAAGTGTATTCTTTTGCTTTTAAATATCTAAGGTAGAGTTTAAAAATAACCACACAGATGGTTCTAAGTTTTGTCTCATTAAATATGTGCCCTGTTTAATTTTATTGGCGTCAAACATTTCTCCCAACATTCTATTTTATATTGAAACCAGAAGTAGAAATAACGGTATCGAATATCGAAGTATGGTGTATCAATCGTATATCGGTATCAAGAAAAACTGGTATCGAACCATCCCTAATTTCTTACTAACTGTAATCACACTGCTATACAAATTATATATTAGCGTTATATTATATTATTTCACTTATACAAAAGCACTAATACTAGAAGGGTTTGTATTACTGTGTTTTAATTATATACCCAGGCATTTTACAATCTAAACTGACATAACAGTTGATGTATAAAACTTGTGGATATATGTGAGGTTATGTCATTTTTCTGTGACTTCCTCTTTAGCTTTCTATAACAAAAAATACCTTGTCATGCAGGTAAAGTACGTAACTAGGTATTTCCTTGGTTTAGTTCTTGCTTTACGATTTGTGGGACTTTCCATGTGCCTTTTTTTCCCCCTTCTGTTTCTATTTCTTGTTCTTTCCTCGTGATCATGAGAAATCCAAGTGGTCAGTATTAATGCGGAAGTTTCTCCAGTAGTGGTGGAGTGCCAGTGGAAAGCGCGGTTGTGAGGCGCACGGTTTATCAGTCACTCAGGGACGAGGTTTTTGTTCGGCGGCATTAGAAGTCTTTGCGCAGAGAGCAAAGTGTCTTGAACATCGTCACATCTTATCAGGGTGGAGACAGATGGAGTCTTATCTGTATCCAACAGTGTCTCTTAGTGTAACAGTGCGACTTTTGGATTTGTAGGGGATAACAAGAGCTTGACCACTGTCCCCCCACCCATGGCCAGGTCATCGCAACAGCCTCCCCACCCGGAATCTGTGGCTCTCCTGCGGGAACGCCGTGGCCCAGATCCAGGTAATATATTCCTAACATGGTTTTATTCCAAGAACTAAAATTTATAACGTCACTGTTCGGAAAGATAACTGCTGTGCAAATAAAGATTTGTTTCTAAGAAAAGTGAGGTATTGGTTTTGAAAACAAGCATTGTTTGTACGTTGCTTACGCTTTAGCTTCTTAAATGTTTGCATTTTGTAAATAGACGAAAATGTTTATTGAAACTAGAGAATAGCACACTAGTTTGGTGTCAGGAATCTACTGTCACAGTCAAGGCTGGCAAGGTAATTTTCTCGCCTTTAGCTTCACGTACACCGGCAGTTCAGTGTAGAAAACCCGTTTATCAGCTATTTTTTTTACCTTGTAACTAAGCAAGATAAACCTTACTCTCATAATATGTGCTATCTTAAACTTAAATGCTGTAGTGGATGGGTTTAACGGCGAAGTGATTGTGTTCTGTTTGTGTACAGGAAACAATTAATATAGGGCGTAGCAGATTATCGAATCTATCTTCAGAGATAACGATACGTACATCCATTGGCAGAACGTGCTTTCGATGTGCAAATCGGTGAAACAGTATTGATGTTTTCTTTATGTGTTTGTTTTAATATCTCTATTAGTCACGAAAACGCGTTTTATTTTAGAGAGGTCAATTAAATTAGCGTGTAGAAATGGTGCAGAAGTATTTGTGAAATTAATTATTATGAATGTTTTGAAAAACAGTGTTGAAATAATAACTTTCCACGAGACTGTAGATAAAACTTATTTATCTTTTGGAGGATTTTAATGAAAATTGGATATATGCTTATACATTTTCTTAAAACTGTTACAAGTAAAATTTAATCTCTGTGCAAGCAATGGTTCGCCAAAAATTCGTGAGTTTTTAACAGGTTTAAGTATAAAGAAACCTTAATTCTAAATCGAGTACAAACAAATGTGAAACATCCACAACTTTCTGCTAATACTTCGTTGAAGACCAACCATTTAAATGCTTATTAAAAACATTTAAATGAATTTGTTGAATATATTTATGCATGCGTATCAGTCAATAGCTATATCTTTATTAATGTTATTAACAGATAATTGTTAAAATATTAAAAAGTTTTACAAAACCCTTGTACTAAAATAGGAATACATTGAGGTTACAATGAAACCAGCTTACAAAGATTCCTGTGACTCATATTGAAAATGCCATGGGAGAGAACTTCAGCAAATATGCATTTAAAATGAGACAAACGTGTAGATAGACAAATTTAGCAACTAAGATAAAGTAATGCAAAAGAGAATCGAATCTGCCAGTGCCAACATAGCTTAATAAACCTAAAATAAGAAAGGTTTGCTTTATTTCCTTGGCATGTTAATCTCCAGATCATGTTTATTGTAAACACGTAGAAATTTGTATCCAGCTAACATTATTCTTTTATTAAACTTCATTTCTAAAATTCATAACAGAACAAGGATATTTCGAAAATATTTCGCTAAACATAAAAGTAAGTAAATAATAATTAATAATAATTATAGTCCTATACATCAACGCTCTGTATTTCCTGCTATAAGTTTCTATTTCTTAACTGTAGTACAAAATGACACATAATTCATTCAGAATAAGAGGACATAGCCTATTCGCAGAAAATCAGTTATGCTGATATAGTAAACATGTGATATTGTAATCAAAGTTGTTAAGAGCCCTTTCTGAGAAAATAAAGACAAAAAAGTATAAGATCCAAAGAGACAAGAGATGGGGTAATTTTCTTGAAAAAAATCTTCGCCTCAACCCTCAAATATCACATTTAATACTCCTCCCGCTTTGAGTTTTAAATTATGCTTTTCAAAAACACACGAACACAGCAAAATTGTATCCTATAATGTCTTCTTTTTGAAGGGAGGGTTCAGAAGATCTCAGAAAGTGTAGTTTCGACGGAGTTTCGATGAGAACATTTTTTTTGGGTGCTAATGGTAACCGAGAGAGGAAGTACTGGTCATTCAATTGCTAAATTTTATGTTGTAGTTAGGCATCAACATGTAAGCCCAAGATTTTCAGAAAATTCCAAAAACTATGGATCTGTCACTTTAGAACTGATTTGTTGGCTTTTATTTTCTCAAAAACGAGTTCACTTATATTATTTAAAATTGTGTAAGTTAAACATTATGGTATGATAAACATAATCTACATCTTGGAAAAAAAAAAAAAAAGGTCGCTAAAGACATCGATGCGAGTGCTTGGATGTATCTTGGAACTACGCTACCATAGTGACGTATGAAGTCGGCATGGTGGCCAAAGTTTCAGCAATATATGGCAAGGAAGACACGAGACTACACTGACTGGTCATTCCATAAACATGGGTGTTTTTGACACGCGTGCTCGACACGCCATCGGATGCCATGGTGGTCAGTAATCATTCAAGATAAAAGTGAATAGGGTAATATCCTGACCAGTTGACCCACGGGTTATGTGATACGGATCTCAGCTCCACTATGAAACAATCACTGAACTTAGTCTTGGAAATCACTTCACAGTCTCTCACCACGAAGTGTTTGCAATATTTGCCTATATTTGTGTGAGGAGAATACGTGTGTTGCTAAACAAATCACAACATCTACAATCAGGCCGCTTTATTGACATCGAAGTGCCACCAAGTAAATTCCAAGATTGTGTGGGAAAGTTTACGATTTTCTCAGCCAGGGCTCTAGTCATACTCCATTGGGTATCTGGTCATTGTGACAATAGTGGCAATGAATAAGCAGATAAACTTGCCAAAGGAGAGGTCAAGATCCCCTTTGTTTGACGAGAATCAGTCTTACCATTAAGTAAAACTACTGTTAGAGCTGCACTACACATGAAACAGTCACATCGATGGCAGAATTCGACAAAACCTTAGTCAAATCATCACATTACTACTAACACTGTTACTACCAAAGATCTAATTTTAAGAGAATTGTAACGTAGTTCACTCGATGGCAGAATTCGACAAAACCTTAGTCAAATCATCACATTACTACTAACACTATTACTACCAAAGATCTAATTTTAAGAGAATTGTAACGTAGTTCACTCGATGGCAGAATTCGACAAAACCTTAGTCAAATCATCACATTACTGCTAAACTATTACCACCAAAGATCTAATTTTAAGAGAATTGTAACGTAGTTTTGGTTTGAAAATAAGTTTTGTTTTCTGATCTGAATATTAGTGGGCCATGTAGGGACAGTATAAAAAATGATGAACGGTTGCTAGGGAAAAATCAAAATCAATAATCGTGCTTGATGTGAAAAGATGAAAAGTTTTGCATAGGAAGAAAATCAACAATCTTGCTTGATGTGGAAAGATGAAGAGTTTTGCATAGGAAGAAAATCAATAATCTTGCTTGATGTGGAAAGACGTAGAGTTTTGCATAGGAAGAAAATCAATAATGTTGCTTGATGTGGAAAGACGAAGAGCTTTGCATAGGAAGAAAATCAATAATCTTGCTTGATGTGGAAAGACGAAGAGCTTTGCATAGGAAGAAAATCAATAATCTTGCTTGATGTGGAAAGACGAAGAGCTTTGCATAGGAAGAAAATCAACAATCTTGCTTGATGTGGAAAGACGAAGAGCTTTGCATAGGAAGAAAATCAATAATCTTGCTTGATGTGGAAAGACGAAGAGTTTTGCATAGGAAGAAAATCAATAATCTTGCTTGATGTAGAAAGACGAAGAGTTTTGCATAGGAAGAAAATCAATAATCTTGCTTGATGTAGAAAGACGAAGAGTTTTGCATAGGAAGAAAATCAATAATCTTGCTTGATGTGGAAAGACGAAGAGTTTTGCATAAGAAGAAAATCAATAATCTTGCTTGATGTGGAAAGACGAAGAGTTTTGCATAGGAAGAAAATCAATAATCTTGCTTGATGTGGAAAGACGAAGAGCTTTGCATAGGAAGAAAATCAATAATCTTGCTTGATGTGGAAAGACGAAGAGCTTTGCATAGGAAGAAAATCAATAATCTTGCTTGATGTGGAAAGACGAAGAGTTTTGCATAGGAAGAAAATCAATAATCTTGCTTGATGTGGAAAGACGAAGAGTTTTGCATAGGAAGCAAATCAATAATCTTGCTTGATGTGGAAAGACGAAAAGTTTTGGATAGGAGAAGAAAATCAATAATCTTGCTTGATGTAGAAAGACGAAGAGTTTTGCATAGGAAGAAAATCAATAATCTTGCTTGATGTAGAAAGACGAAAAGTTTTGCATAGGAAGCAAATCAATAATCTTGCTTGATGTGAAAATACGAAAAGTTTTGGATAGGAGAAGAAAATCAATAATCTTGCTTGATGTAGAAAGACGAAGAGTTTTGCATAGGAAGAAAATCAATAATCTTGCTTGATGTGGAAAGACGAAGAGTTTTGCATAAGAAGAAAATCAATAATGTTGCTTGATGTGGAAAGACGAAGAGTTTTGCATAGGAAGAAAATCAATAATCTTGCTCGATGTGGAAAGACGAAGAGTTTTGCATAGGAAGAAAATCAATAATCTTGCTTGATGTGGAAAGACGAAGAGTTTTGCATAGGAAGAAAATCAATAATGTTGCTTGATGTGGAAAGACGAAGAGTTTTGCATAAGAAGAAAATCAATAATCTTGCTTGATGTGGAAAGACGAAGAGTTTTGCATAGGAAGAAAATCAATAATCTTGCTTGATGTGGAAAGACGAAGAGTTTTGCATAGGAAGAAAATCAATAATCTTGCTTGATGTGGAAAGACGAAGAGTTTTGCATAGGAAGCAAATCAATAATCTTGCTTGATGTGGAAAGACGAAGAGTTTTGCATAGGAAGAAAATCAATAATCTTGCTTGATGTGGAAAGACGAAGAGTTTTGCATAGGAAGAAAATCAATAATGTTGCTTGATGTGGAAAGACGAAGAGTTTTGCATAGGAAGAAAATCAATAATCTTGCTTGATGTGGACAGACGAAGAGTTTTGCATAGGAAGAAAATCAATAATCTTGCTTGATGTGGAAAGACGAAGAGTTTTGCATAGGAAGAAAATCAATAATCTTGCTTGATGTGGAAAGACGAAGAGCTTTGCATAGGAAGAAAATCAATAATCTTGCTTGATGTGGAAAGACGAAGAGTTTTGCATAGGAAGAAAATCAATAATCTTGCTTGATGTGGAAAGACGAAGAGTTTTGCATAAGAAGAAAATCAATAATGTTGCTTGATGTGGAAAGACGAAGAGTTTTGCATAGGAAGAAAATCAATAATCTTGCTTGATGTGGAAAGACGAAGAGTTTTGCATAGGAAGAAAATCAATAATCTTGCTTGATGTGGAAAGACGAAGAGTTTTGCATAGGAAGAAAATCAATAATGTTGCTTGATGTGGAAAGACGAAGAGTTTTGCATAAGAAGAAAATCAATAATCTTGCTTGATGTGGAAAGACGAAGAGTTTTGCATAGGAAGAAAATCAATAATCTTGCTTGATGTGGAAAGACGAAGAGTTTTGCATAGGAAGAAAATCAATAATCTTGCTTGATGTGGAAAGACGAAGAGTTTTGCATAGGAAGCAAATCAATAATCTTGCTTGATGTGGAAAGACGAAGAGTTTTGCATAGGAAGAAAATCAATAATCTTGCTTGATGTGGAAAGACGAAGAGTTTTGCATAGGAAGAAAATCAATAATGTTGCTTGATGTGGAAAGACGAAGAGTTTTGCATAGGAAGAAAATCAATAATCTTGCTTGATGTGGACAGACGAAGAGTTTTGCATAGGAAGAAAATCAATAATCTTGCTTGATGTGGAAAGACGAAGAGTTTTGCATAGGAAGAAAATCAATAATCTTGCTTGATGTGGAAAGACGAAGAGCTTTGCATAGGAAGAAAATCAATAATCTTGCTTGATGTGGAAAGACGAAGAGTTTTGCATAGGAAGAAAATCAATAATCTTGCTTGATGTGGAAAGACGAAGAGTTTTGCATAGGAAGAAAATCAATAATCTTGCTTGATGTGGACAGACGAAGAGTTTTGCATAGGAAGCAAATCAATAATCTTGCTTGATGTGGAAAGACGAAGAGTTTTGCATAGGAAGAAAATCAATAATGTTGCTTGATGTGGAAAGACGAAGAGTTTTGCATAGGAAGAAAATCAATAATCTTGCTTGATGTGGAAAGACGAAGAGTTTTGCATAGGAAGAAAATCAATAATCTTGCTTGATGTGGAAAGACGAAGAGTTTTGGATAGGAGAAGAAAATCAATAATGTTGCTTGATGTGGAAAGACGAAGAGTTTTGCATAGGAAGAAAATCAATAATGTTGCTTGATGTGGAAAGACGAAGAGTTTTGCATAGGAAGAAAATCAATAATCTTGCTTGATGTGGAAAGACGAAAAGTTTTGGATAGGAGAAGAAAATCAATAATGTTGCTTGATGTGGAAAGACGAAGAGTTTTGCATAGGAAGAAAATCAATAATGTTGCTTGATGTGGAAAGACGAAGAGTTTTGCATAGGAAGAAAATCAATAATCTTGCTTGATGTGGAAAGACGAAGAGCTTTGCATAGGAAGAAAATCAATAATCTTGCTTGATGTGGAAAGACGAAGAGCTTTGCATAGGAAGAAAATCAATAATCTTGCTTGATGTGGAAAGACGAAGAGTTTTGCATAGGAAGAAAATCAATAATCTTGCTTGATGTGGAAAGACGAAGAGTTTTGCATAGGAAGCAAATCAATAATCTTGCTTGATGTGGAAAGACGAAAAGTTTTGGATAGGAGAAGAAAATCAATAATCTTGCTTGATGTAGAAAGACGAAGAGTTTTGCATAGGAAGAAAATCAATAATCTTGCTTGATGTAGAAAGACGAAAAGTTTTGCATAGGAAGCAAATCAATAATCTTGCTTGATGTGAAAAGACGAAAAGTTTTGGATAGGAGAAGAAAATCAATAATCTTGCTTGATGTAGAAAGACGAAGAGTTTTGCATAGGAAGAAAATCAATAATCTTGCTTGATGTGGAAAGACGAAGAGTTTTGCATAAGAAGAAAATCAATAATGTTGCTTGATGTGGAAAGACGAAGAGTTTTGCATAGGAAGAAAATCAATAATCTTGCTCGATGTGGAAAGACGAAGAGTTTTGCATAGGAAGAAAATCAATAATCTTGCTTGATGTGGAAAGACGAAGAGTTTTGCATAGGAAGAAAATCAATAATGTTGCTTGATGTGGAAAGACGAAGAGTTTTGCATAAGAAGAAAATCAATAATCTTGCTTGATGTGGAAAGACGAAGAGTTTTGCATAGGAAGAAAATCAATAATCTTGCTTGATGTGGAAAGACGAAGAGTTTTGCATAGGAAGAAAATCAATAATCTTGCTTGATGTGGAAAGACGAAGAGTTTTGCATAGGAAGCAAATCAATAATCTTGCTTGATGTGGAAAGACGAAGAGTTTTGCATAGGAAGAAAATCAATAATCTTGCTTGATGTGGAAAGACGATGAGTTTTGCATAGGAAGAAAATCAATAATGTTGCTTGATGTGGAAAGACGAAGAGTTTTGCATAGGAAGAAAATCAATAATCTTGCTTGATGTGGACAGACGAAGAGTTTTGCATAGGAAGAAAATCAATAATCTTGCTTGATGTGGAAAGACGAAGAGTTTTGCATAGGAAGAAAATCAATAATCTTGCTTGATGTGGAAAGACGAAGAGCTTTGCATAGGAAGAAAATCAATAATCTTGCTTGATGTGGAAAGACGAAGAGTTTTGCATAGGAAGAAAATCAATAATCTTGCTTGATGTGGAAAGACGAAGAGTTTTGCATAAGAAGAAAATCAATAATGTTGCTTGATGTGGAAAGACGAAGAGTTTTGCATAGGAAGAAAATCAATAATCTTGCTTGATGTGGAAAGACGAAGAGTTTTGCATAGGAAGAAAATCAATAATCTTGCTTGATGTGGAAAGACGAAGAGTTTTGCATAGGAAGAAAATCAATAATGTTGCTTGATGTGGAAAGACGAAGAGTTTTGCATAAGAAGAAAATCAATAATCTTGCTTGATGTGGAAAGACGAAGAGTTTTGCATAGGAAGAAAATCAATAATCTTGCTTGATGTGGAAAGACGAAGAGTTTTGCATAGGAAGAAAATCAATAATCTTGCTTGATGTGGAAAGACGAAGAGTTTTGCATAGGAAGCAAATCAATAATCTTGCTTGATGTGGAAAGACGAAGAGTTTTGCATAGGAAGAAAATCAATAATCTTGCTTGATGTGGAAAGACGAAGAGTTTTGCATAGGAAGAAAATCAATAATGTTGCTTGATGTGGAAAGACGAAGAGTTTTGCATAGGAAGAAAATCAATAATCTTGCTTGATGTGGACAGACGAAGAGTTTTGCATAGGAAGAAAATCAATAATCTTGCTTGATGTGGAAAGACGAAGAGTTTTGCATAGGAAGAAAATCAATAATCTTGCTTGATGTGGAAAGACGAAGAGCTTTGCATAGGAAGAAAATCAATAATCTTGCTTGATGTGGAAAGACGAAGAGTTTTGCATAGGAAGAAAATCAATAATCTTGCTTGATGTGGAAAGACGAAGAGTTTTGCATAGGAAGAAAATCAATAATCTTGCTTGATGTGGACAGACGAAGAGTTTTGCATAGGAAGCAAATCAATAATCTTGCTTGATGTGGAAAGACGAAGAGTTTTGCATAGGAAGAAAATCAATAATGTTGCTTGATGTGGAAAGACGAAGAGTTTTGCATAGGAAGAAAATCAATAATCTTGCTTGATGTGGAAAGACGAAGAGTTTTGCATAGGAAGAAAATCAATAATCTTGCTTGATGTGGAAAGACGAAGAGTTTTGGATAGGAGAAGAAAATCAATAATGTTGCTTGATGTGGAAAGACGAAGAGTTTTGCATAGGAAGAAAATCAATAATGTTGCTTGATGTGGAAAGACGAAGAGTTTTGCATAGGAAGAAAATCAATAATCTTGCTTGATGTGGAAAGACGAAAAGTTTTGGATAGGAGAAGAAAATCAATAATGTTGCTTGATGTGGAAAGACGAAGAGTTTTGCATAGGAAGAAAATCAATAATGTTGCTTGATGTGGAAAGACGAAGAGTTTTGCATAGGAAGAAAATCAATAATCTTGCTTGATGTGGAAAGACGAAGAGTTTTGCATAGGAAGAAAATCAATAATGTTGCTTGATGTGGAAAGACGAAGAGTTTTGCATAGGAAGAAAATCAATAATGTTGCTTGATGTGGAAAGACGAAGAGTTTTGCATAGGAAGAAAATCAATAATCTTGCTTGATGTGGAAAGACGAAGAGCTTTGCATAGGAAGAAAATCAATAATGTTGCTTGATGTGGAAAGACGAAGAGTTTTGCATAGGAAGAAAATCAATAATCTTGCTTGATGTGGAAAGACGAAGAGTTTTGCATAGGAAGAAAATCAATAATCTTGCTTGATGTGGAAAGACGAAGAGTTTTGCATAGGAAGAAAATCAATAATCTTGCTTGATGTGGAAAGACGAAGAGCTTTGCATAGGAAGAAAATCAATAATGTTGCTTGATGTGGAAAGACGAAGAGTTTTGCATAGGAAGAAAATCAATAATCTTGCTTGATGTGGAAAGACGAAAAGTTTTGCATAGGAAGAAAATCAATAATCTTGCTTGATGTGGAAAGACGAAGAGTTTTGCATAGGAAGAAAATCAACAATCTTGCTTGATGTGGAAAGACGAAGAGTTTTGCATAGGAAGAAAATCAATAATCTTGCTTTATGTGGAAAGACGAAGAGTTTTGCATAGGAAGAAAATCAATAATCTTGCTTGATGTGGAAAGACGAAGAGTTTTGCATAGGAAGAAAATCAATAATCTTGCTTTATGTGGAAAGACGAAGAGTTTTGCATAGGAAGAAAATCAATAATCTTGCTTGATGGGGAAAGACGAAGAGTTTTGCATAGGAAGAAAATCAATAATCTTGCTTGATGTGGAAAGACGAAGAGCTTTGCATAGGAAGAAAATCAATAATGTTGCTTGATGTGGAAAGACGAAGAGTTTTGCATAGGAAGAAAATCAATAATCTTGCTTGATGTGGAAAGACGAAAAGTTTTGCATAGGAAGAAAATCAATAATCTTGCTTGATGTGGAAAGACGAAGAGTTTTGCATAGGAAGAAAATCAACAATCTTGCTTGATGTGGAAAGACGAAGAGTTTTGCATAGGAAGAAAATCAATAATCTTGCTTTATGTGGAAAGACGAAGAGTTTTGCATAGGAGAAGAAAATCAATAATCTTGAGAGATATATGTTCTGTAATCTTGTTTCATAAGGATTGGAAAAATGTTGCGGTGAATATAAAAGTTTTGTAACGGAAAATGAATAATCTTCATAAGGAGATATTCTGTAATCTTGATAGTGATGACTGGACGTGCAGGAGTGAGGAATTTTATGTAATTAACGGAAGATATTTATTAATGAAGTAAGGATTTATCGATATGATGGAGGTAACCTGTAATGATTGACTAGGAAAGAAAGTTCGAGTAAAATGTAATCCAGAAATTGGACTTATACAAAATTTTATTTATGTCACTAGAAACCACACGTGAAAACAAGAGATCTCATGATTCTTATTTAATCAAACACAATCATCAAGAAACCACTAAAAATACAACGAAGTAACCCTGTTATATCTGGTTTTCCGACTTGGGTCTTCGAAACAGTCAACGTGCATCCCATCTCCAACATAGAAAAATTGTTGCAGACCCTAAACAAGGTAGAAATGTTTTTTGTAATTTACGTCTTCCAACGTTAAGTCTATCGGACGATGAATGAAATGGGTGAAATGATGCTCAAATGAATCCAGGGTCTATAGAACTTAGAGTTACCCGACATTCGTCTTTCAGGATAAGGGAAAACCCCGGAAAAACCCTTATCCAGGTAACTCACCCTCAGGACCTCTTGACGTGAGGCAGACATGCTACCACCACGCTACCGAGGCGGGCTTGTAATTTTTGCATTAGTCGACAAGGATCCTTAGAAAATATCTCCAGACCATGAAACTCTTTAATCGTCCTTTCCATCTCTAAACAATCAGGAGAAATTGCTGAACACTTCCTTCTAGAATGTAGCTATCTACAAAACACGTAGAGGATTCAGAACCTTTGGAGGAGCTCGACTCTCAGAAACAAAAACTTCGTAGGAAGTATGTTAAATTATAAAAAAGGTCTTTTAGCCACGAAGTTAATAAAAAGCTCAAAAATAAAACAAGAAACATACATCCAAATTCATAATGTGTCTAAATTATTTTGTGTCAGAGCCGTTTTCAAAATATTCGCTACTAGTACAACTAATTCTAAGTATTATTATATTTGTACATGTACGTGTAAGTATATGTGGATATTTTAAATGTGGCTTTCTTTCATTCTTTTCTTTTCGTTTTTCTTTTCTTTCCTTCCATCCTTCATTCCATCTTTCTTACTTTCTTTCTCGTGAACTAACGAAAAAAGTCTATATGTATCTATCTCGTAAGCTTGTTTTGTCTCAGTAGGAATGCTTTGAAACCTTTATAAATATTTATAATTATTAATTATAAAAATCATTTTATGACTATTTGCAGCGATCACAAAAGTAATATTGTATATAAAGAATCTACAGAACTATTTTGAAATGTTAATGGGTAGAGAAGTTATGTGGTTTTCTGCACACTCGTCATTAAAACGCTGAAGAGAGAGAAGTTCGTAGTCTAGAACAAGGTAAAACCATCACTCATATCAACACTAAAATGACGTAATGAAACGGTATTTACTGCCAGGACTTTTATCAGAGAGAAGTGACGTGTTAGTTTTCCTAATTAACCTTTTCCATCGTTTTCTTATCCATGGCAGCAGTTAGAGGCAGTTGTGCATCACTGTGGGTTACTAATGCGATTTTCTGTCACTTCATCTCAACTGCTAGAAGATGAGCTAGTAATGGAAATTAATTATTCTTTCACACTAGCCGTGTGTAGGCTAACCTAATAGTGGTTAACTATAAAGCCCGGGCCTTAAAGTACTTACATGTAGTAAGTCGCCAATAAGGTAGTTTGTCTCATGTGTTTATGAGAACTCCTAAGTGGTTTACCGGGAAAATACGAGTCAGTTGGAGAATTTAATGTCATATCGGCATGTTGGCCATAGTAGCACAATGGTAGTGCGGCTGGACGGAAACCAGAAGATCCGTGGTTCAAATCCCGGCTATGGCATTGAATTTTTCAGTCTGACTCTACGTTTCCACAATTTAGCCTACACACGGCCAGTGTGAAAGAATAATTAATTTCCATTAATTAACCTAATAGTGGTTAACTATAAAGCCCGGGCCTTAAAGTACTTACATGTAGTAAGTCGCCAATAAGGTAGTTTGTCTCATGTGTTTATGAGAACTCCTAAGTGGTTTACCGGGAAAATACGAGTCAGTTGGAGAATTTAATGTCATATCGGCATGTTGGCCATAGTAGCACAATGGTAGTGCGGCTGGACGGAAACCAGAAGATCCGTGGTTCAAATCCCGGCTATGGCATTGAATTTTTCAGTCTGACTCTACGTTTCCACAATTTAGCCTACACACGGCCAGTGTGAAAGAATAATTAATTTCCATTAATTAACCTAATAGTGGTTAACTATAAAGCCCGGGCCTTAAAGTACTTACATGTAGTAAGTCGCCAATAAGGTAGTTTGTGTCATGTGTTTATGAGAACTCCTAAGTGGTTTACCGGGAAAATACGAGTCAGTTGGAGAATTTAATGTCATATCGGCATGTTGGCCATAGTAGCACAATGGTAGTGCGGCTGGACGGAAACCAGAAGATCCGTGGTTCAAATCCCGGCTATGGCATTGAATTTTTCAGTCTGACTCTACGTTTCCACAATTTAGCCTACACACGGCCAGTGTGAAAGAATAATTAATTTCCATTAATTAACCTAATAGTGGTTAACTATAAAGCCCGGGCCTTAAAGTACTTACATGTAGTAAGTCGCCAATAAGGTAGTTTGTCTCATGTGTTTATGAGAACTCCTAAGTGGTTTACCGGGAAAATACGAGTCAGTTGGAGAATTTAATGTCATATCGGCATGTTGGCCATAGTAGCACAATGGTAGGGCGGCTGGACGGAAACCAGAAGATCCGTGGTTCAAATCCCGGCTATGGCATTGAATTTTTCAGTCTGACTCCACGTTTCCACAATTTAGCCTACACACGGCCAGTGTGAAAGAATAATTAATTTCCATTAATTAACCTAATAGTGGTTAACTATAAAGCCCGGGCCTTAAAGTACTTTCATGTAGTAAGTCGCCAATAAGGTAGTTTGTGTCATGTGTTTATGAGAACTCCTAAGTGGTTTACCGGGAAAATACGAGTCAGTTGGAGAATTTAATGCCATATCGGCATGTTGGCCATAGTAGCACAATGGTAGTGCGGCTGGAGGGAAACCAGAAGATCCGTGGTTCAAATCCCGGCTATGGCATTGAATTTTTCAGTCTGACTCTACGTTTCCACGATGAGCTAGTAATCTTTAAAACAAAACAAATGCATGCAATTGATGCATGAATAGTTCACCTAAGTCGTTATCAATTTTATTGCACTGCAAATGACACGAACTCTTGTGCGAGTTTTCTCAACAACACCTACTTCCTGCACTTCTATTATCTAACATCATAGATTATGTGGAAAAAAGACTAATCTTTTATAATTTTAGAGATAAAGGTGCATAAAGTCATAATCGTTAATCACTTTTCCTCCAACCCTGGTACAGAGCACCAGTTAGTTGTACAGGTAAAGCGAGGTTGCAAACACACATAGGAATATATTTTGATTTTAAAAAATCGACTTTCTCCCAATCAGTCTCCCAGATGTGCCATGACTTTTAGCTGCCTACAATTCCTGTCTTTCAAGAAAGCCCTTATCTTTGCATTGTAAAAAGCTTTAATTCCAAGTAATAACATTGTGGATTTTCATTTACATCACGTGCTTCTATTAGGCTATCTCATAAGTAAAGTCGGTTTTATGATTTTGGTACCTTGGACAATTTATTGGGTTTCTTTGGATTGGCAATGTTATTTACAGCATGTCATGGATAGTTTTGCGTACATTGCGAGCGTGTATTCGTCTTCAGTTATTAATAAACAATCACAAAATGGAGATAAAGCTTGAACTTAGAGCCCTAAAACACTACTGGAAACAAGATTATAAAGCCGCTGTCGCAGTTCGAAGAATGTGAAGTGGAAGGAGAAGGTGTCACAACGATGTTGTGAGCACGTGGCACAACGATAGTTCCAACGTTTCAGCAATGTAGACGAAAACACTTAAGATTTACCACGTTTTGGAAGACCTAAAGTATGAAATATTGAGGATACACGCCAAATTTTGCGAGAAAATCTGCAAAAAAGTATGTTCGAGATCTTCTTGGGAAATAAGTCAGGTGAAAAGACGATTAGAAATCGACGTTTCAGGAGCGTACATGTGTCCCATCATCAGGATATTTTAATAAATGTTATAACCACAAATGAAACACCGGATATAACACAAATATAAACAACGACAAAACACCATAAGTATTCTCATTACTGAACAAAAGACTGTTTTCAGTAAATTAAATGCCAGGTCAGGGGATGGCGTGAGTATAGAAAATTAATTGGGTCAAAGAATCGTAACTACTTAATTTGATGATCAAGCTGTATAGATCTGTGCTTCTTGAGTCGACGGATTTCCATTTTTAAGGCCGGTTTCCAAGAGGAGCTGAACTGAAATCCAGCATCACGATTAAGCGTGCTTCTCTTGGAGGAAATGGCCAAAGCCTGCTTAACTCTCCGCTCTCAGTAACTGTTATAGTTTGCCAAGATGGTCGATTTTCTTTGACCCAATTAATTTTCTATACTCACGCCATCTCCTGACCTGGCATTTAATTTACTGAAAACAGGCCTTTGTTCAGTGATGCGAGTATTCATAGTGTTTTGTCTTTGTTTATATCCAGTGACACATTAGTGGTTATAATATTTATTAATATATCCTGATGATGGGAGAGATGTACACTCCCGAAACGTCGATTTTTAATCGTCTTTTCACCTGACTTGTTTCCCGAGAAGATCTCGAACATATTCGTCGTCAGGAAAGCTTCAGGTCTTATTTTGCAAAGGAAAAAAAAAGTAGCCGTAGACTTTGAGAAGAACTTTGTGCATCAAGATACCATGCTTCGCCACATTGAGACACTTGGAAAATCATACAGAAGCTGTAGATCAACACTGACACCTTAACAGGCTGAACGTAGAGTGGATATCTGTCGTCAGCTTATCCGTAATCCTATAGATGATAGATTTGTCAGGAGAATTGTCACTTGTTATAAGAAGGGGGTTTATTAAACCCTGATGCTTCGAAACAGTGACTTGATCCCCGCCAACCTACCAAAGTCATCGTTAAAAAAAACAGTTCGGTCCCAAATTATAGTTATCTGGTGGAATTTTGAAGGTGTGATTCACTGGGAGTTTGTTCCAAACGGGCGGGCGATTGATACACTTCTTTATTCTCAACAACTGGAACAAGTTCATGAAATCTTGAGGCGAAGGTACCCAGTATTAGTTAACCGAAATGGAGTTCTGTTGCAACAGGACAATGCAGAACCCCATATTGCACGAACAACCATAGAAAAAATTCAGGAATTGGGAGTAATCGAACTGCTACCACACCCACCATACAGCCCTGATCTCGCATCATTAGATTATCATCTTTCTTGATCCACGGCCCATTTCTTTGTGGAAGAAATTTTTGACAACATTGAAATAGTGCAAGTGGATGTCACCGAATACTTCGCATTAAAAACCAGAGATTGGTACCACCGTGGGATAATAAACCTCTCTGAACGATGGCTAAACACCATAGAATATAATTGTCTATTCTTTGAAAATTACTTAATTGCTTGTCAGAACAAATTTCAAGTGACCGTTTTTGTTAAAAAAAATGACATTACTTTTGAGACAGTATCTATATAAAACAATATCTGCGAGGCCATCGCTGCAACTTCCTCCTTATGTAAAGTTCATTTGTAAAAGTACTGGGAGAAATTTGAAATTATTGATATAGAAATTTTTTATATTGATCCAAAATTGGTAGCAATATATTCCCAAGGAGAAAGTGAAAATCTTCTACGTCGGTTTTAACATCACTATGGTAAATCAATTATAGTCTTATTTTCTGAATTGACGAGTTATTAGCAGGCCCCAGGAGTTTTAAATACTTAAATCGCTTAAAAACATATTCTGGACAGCTTTTTGCAGACTTAACATCGCTGTACTACTCTGCAACATTGCAAATATGTCGAGCTAAGTCACGCATCTAATGTACTTCCTCTAAAGGATGTAATGGTTTGGCTTAATAATAATAATAATAATAATAATAATAATAATAATAATAATAATAATAATAATAATAATAATAATAATAATAATAATAATAATAATAATAATAATAATAATAATAATAATAATAATAATAATAATAATAATAATAACAATAACAATAATAACAATAACAATAATAACAATAACAATAATAATAATAATAATGATGATAGTAATAATAATAATAACAATAATAATAATAATGATGATAATGATAATGATAATGATGATAGTGATGATAGTGATGATAATGATGATAATGATGATGATAGTGATGATAATGATGATGATAGTGATGATAATGACGATGATGATGATGATAATAATAATAATAATAATAATAATAATAATAATAATAATAATAATAATAATAATAATAATAATAATAATAATAATAATAATAATAATAATAATAACCCATGGCGCGACAGCCCTTAGAGGGTCAAGGCCTACCAACCCGACTGCCGGCCTCACGCCCACTTACGCACGGCAGAAGTGGACGATCATCCAACCGCACGCCTCGGTAGCGTAGAAAATGAAATGTGTAGTGTTTAACCCCCGCTTTTACTACATACGGCACCGCAGGCGATGATATTGATGATACATGAGATGAAGGTGGAGCACCGGTGGAATAAGATGGCGGGGGAAACCGGAGATCCCGGAGAAAACCCGCCCCAGCGCCGTGTTGTCCACCACAAATCTCACTTTGCGGTCGCCTGGGATCGAACCCGGGCCGCCTTGGTGAGAGCCAAGCAGTCTAACCACTGAGCCACGGCGCGGCCCTGGTAGCGTAGATGGTAGCATGTCTGTCTCACGTTCAAGAGGTCCCGAGTTCAAATCTCGGTCAGGGTGAGTTACCTGGATAAGGTTTTTCCGGGGTTTCCCTTGTCCTTCAAGACAAATGTCAGGTAACTCTAGGCTCCGTGGACCCTGGACTTATTTGAGCTTCATTTCACCTAATTCATTCACCGTCCGATATGACAACGTTGGAGGACGTAAATTAAAAAAAAAAAAAAAAAAAAATCCAACCGATGCGGGGAGGAGACGTGGAGCCGGAGCCGGAATGTTAGTTTCCGTGACCAGGGTCACTTACCTATCGTAAGCACCTCACTTTCCTCACGATACTGAGTGGGCACCGATCCTATACCCGGAAGCTAAAATCCGCACCCCATGGGTGGGATCGAACCCGGGCCGCTTTCCGTGGTCAGAGACCAAGGCATGCTGCCTTAGCCCGCTACGCCCCGGATGGCGAAATAAGTACACCTGACAAAATAAGTTACTGGCCTACACTGTAAAATGAAGCAAACGCCTTTAGCCTCCAATAAGGGCTGGCGATGTATGTTGCAGTTATTATGTAACGTCCATGAGTTATTCAGAAATACGGTTTGGTTGATAACATTACAGGAATGTCAGTTCAAAAAGGTATTAAGTTTAATGTCGAACGAGAAGATAAAAATATGTGTGGATTGTGAATTTAGGTTACAAAGTGCGTCATTGGAATATTCCACGGAATTATTAGAAGATAGCAATAGGAAGCCTTTATTTGTGCTCAAGAAGGCCATTAGGAAATGAGTGAAATGTTTGCCTTATGTTTCAAACCGATTATGAAAGTGAAAATGACTTCCCCGATCCCATAGGTTAGTAAACACTGCGACGAAAAGTCTAAAATATTACGCTGGAAATTGTCACAGAAAAAATGGAAGTTACAAACTGCATTCCAAATAATGAGATCTGTAACTGGATTAAGTTAATGTAATCACTTCCCTTTCTTTCAGTGTTGCATACTGCAGTAAACATTAGGTACATTTTATGATTTTCATCAATTTTAATAGCCAACAGAAGCTTTGTGCGAAGTTCCATTCCTTTATAGTTAACAGTTTCTGGGTAAAGTATAGATACTTATTGAAATAACTTTCTTCTTTCCTACAGAAAGAAAGCATATACACTGTTGTATCTATCTGAAGAACTAGCAATTGTTCTTTCCCACATTTTGTGTAATATTATGCAGATATTGCAGACTGTTGTGGCAAACTTTGGTCTCTATAGCTGTAGTAGTTACAAAGTTACACAATTTAGCTAAATGGTGTCATAAAAGAGCCAGTTCAGACTCATAACTGCCTTTAATAGCGCTATCAATGTTTCTCTCCCAGAATAAACATTTTTATTCCCTCCTGTAAACGTTTGTAAATATTTTTTCCACTAATCATGCTCTTCACGACCTTCGGGAAGTTTATCTTGGCCTGCCAGAGTTATAGTCGACTTCTCCTTTTAAACTTGCTTTTCTGGATTTACAAGTTAAGGGAACCGAGCAACGTTATTGGCACTGAAACTGGATCGAGAAAGCATGGGAAAATACTACAGATAATTCACTTTAGTGGAACACTTTTCTCTCTGTGGTAACTGTTACCTAAATAAAATTGACAGTTATTTTAATCGTGCCACCTGCATGGTCACCTTTATATTGCACAATTTTATGGTCTTTGGACTTACAGAATACAGATGCATACATTTCAAGAAGCCTTTTAAATTTCTATTAGAAAACCTAGGTTTACTAGTTTAGAGATGTATACTGTGAACGCAGTGGCGAATTTTAGTCGAAGTAAGAGAGAATAATGACTCAAAAGAACTAAGCTGCTCTCCAGTAACTCTTTCTATTGTACAGTCACCGTAGGACCTTCTTGCATTCAAGAAGGGCACTACAAGCATATTCCTGCTTCCCCTCTCCACTCAGATGTTCAAATTTTTGCCACACCGCGTGATCTGTTAGCCTAAAATGGAGAAAGTATGAAATTCACACACATTTGCTAATAACTTACAACTTCACAAGAATTTATATTTTTCACCACTGAATACCAATCTACGTTAAATACTATAGTTAATGCTATTGAAATATACTTACAATTTTAATTAAAAGTGCCACATAAAAGAAAAAATAAACTTTTCTTCACACGCTACAGAGACTTCAAGTGACAAAATCTTCCAGTGCTTCCTAACTATCGAAGAGTCGCGATTGCTTTCGGAAACCTACGAAGCATGATATTTAAGGTTACGAATGCGTAAATACAGAAATATTCAGTATTGAATGAGCTCGCGGAACTGGTTATTGAATCTAAGCTGCTTTCAAATTTTCCGCAGCACCGCGGATGTTAGAGAATAAATCTTAAAAATACATCCAGAGCAAACAAAATATTGTTTGGCATGAATTTTCTTGTTTTCCTTCAGCGCTTCATTACATGCTTCGCCACTGTGTGAAGGTGTTTTTAATTGTTTTTTTTTTTTTTATTGGCTGCCCCTTTCCACATTGTTTTAGCAACTGAAAATGAGCTATACGTTAAATCAAGGCTTTTCAAGTAAACCAATACTGGATTTCAAATTTAATACCTACAGAGTGTTCGGGTCCCAAGTTCTCATTCGGTAGGTTTCGCCTATTTCCGTAAACACAGATGACAACTTTGAAACAGGAAATGCGCTACACACTGACTGTGACAGTGGCTAATATGCTAAGCTTTCACACGTACGCCATTTTATTTTGAGCAATTTTGAGGTTAGTTATTAGCTAACCGGTTTACAACAAATCTAAAAGCAAGACTATGTTGTCATTGTTATGGCTCTCGAAAGGGTACACACTACATCCGTATAACTGTGATCTGAATGCAATTGAGCTGGCATGGGCAAAAATAAAGAAGGTTTACAAAGTACGCAAATCTACGGAAACTTGCTATAGAAGCGACGGATCGAGAAGGATACGCTAAGAAGGTCCAAGAGCTGGAAATGTAATATTGGAGACAGGATGGTGCAATAGAAAATGCAATTAATGAAAATATTAACACATTAGAGGATACAAGCGATGAAAGTGACGTAATAGACCTGGAAATCGAAGAATCACAAAGCGAGTGAGTTTTTTATAGCTGTCATAATATTTGTTTAATACCTTTACGTGTTTTATAACAGTAAATATATAAGCATACAGCATATTGAATGGAGTTCAATTTGTTTGTTGCCACATCTCATACCTTCGGCGCATATCTTCGCTTATCTTACCGCAATTTGGCTGGATTGTGTTTTTCTAGGTTGACCACACTGCAGAAACAAAAGCGTGTTAGCTCTCTCTTCTTCCCCTCTGCCCGCACCACACCGCAAATCCAGCGCTCAAGAAATCTTGCGCATATAGTATATGATCAGTGATAATCTTCTATTGTCTATTCTGCCGATGTTCTTTTATTCTCCATTATTTATTCATTTAACTTTTTAGCGCTTACCGTACACTTTCATTTGTTATTTTATCCCTCCTTGTACAACCTTTCATCTTCCTTAAAAAAATCGCATTTCAGTAGCTTGTATCTTTCTTTTATCGTTCTGGGCCACACCGTGGCTCAGTGGTTAGACCGCTTGGCTCTCACCAAGGCGGCCCGGGTTCGATCCCAGGTGACCGCAAAATGAGATTTGTGGTGGATAACACGGCGTTGGGGCGGGTTTTCTCCGGAATCTCCGGTTTCCCCCGCCATCTCATTCCACCGGTGCTCCATCTTCATCTCATGTATCATCAGTGTCACCGCCTGCGGTGCCGTATGTAGTAAAAGCGGGCGTTAAACACTACACATTTCATTTCATTTCATTTTTTTATCGTTCTGTCTTAATATCCAGGATTCACTTCCATACATGAGCACTGATATAGCCATTGTCTTATAGAACTTTAGTTTTGCATCTTTTCGTGTTTTATTTTATGGTGTGTTGTTCATTGCTCCACATGTGCGTTAGAATCTATTAAGTTTGTTTTCTATGTGATTATCCACAGTGGTACTTATGTCCCATCCTAAATATTTCTAGTGAGAAATTTACTCTAAGCATATTTCTTGGATACATATCTGACAGGATGCCGTAGTGTGTCATTATTTTCGTTTTGTTTTCGACTACTTTTAAGTTATATTCTTTGCCTAATTGATATAATCTGCGCACTGATCGCTACAGATTCTCTTCGCCATCTTGTATAGATGTTGTCTCAGAAGTAATGCCGTTTTTTTACAAGAAAAACGATTATTTGAAATGTTTTCTGACAAGAAATTAACTAATTTTCAAAGAATACTGCATTAGATTCTATGGTCTTGAGACGTTGTTCAGCTATCTTTATTATCCCACCAGTACCAGTCTCTGGTTGCCCGTCTCGGTAGCGTGGTGGTAGAGGGTCTGCCTCACGTTCAAGAGGCCCCGAGTTCGAATCTCGGTCAGGGTGAGTTACCTGGATAAGGTTTTTTCCGGGATTTTCCCTTATCCTGAAAGACGAATGTCGGGTAACTAAGCTCTATGGACCCTGGGCTCATTTGAGCACCATTTCACCGATTCCATCCATCGTCCGATATGACTTAACGTTGGAGGACGTAGAATTACACACACACACACACACACACACACACACACACACACACACACACACACACACACACACACACACAAAAGTAATTGTTTTTTGATGAGAAGAATTCGGTGACACTTACTTGCACTGCTTCAAAGTTGTCAATTTTTTTTCCGCGTAGAAAATGGGATGGTAAAAGATGATAATCTGATGGTGCGAGTTCAGGGTTGTATAGGCCGCGCCGTGGCTCAGTGGTTAGACCGCTTGGCTCTCACCAAGGCGGCCCGGGTTCGATCCCAGGTGACCGCAAAGTGAGATTTATGGTGGACAACACGGCGCTGGGGCGGGTTTTCTTCGGGATATCCGGTTTCCCCCGCCATCTCATTCCACCGGTGCTCCATCTTCATCTCATGTATCATCAGTGTCATCGCCTGCGGTGCCGCATGTAGTAAAAGCGGGCGTTAAACACTACAGGGTTGTATGCTGGCTGTTGTACTAGTTCGATTACTCCCAATTTCTGGTTGTTCGTGTAATATGGGATGTTGATTAACTAATGCTGGGTATCCGTCCCAAAATTTCATGAACTCGTTCCAGTTGTTGAGAATAAAGATCCACATCACTCACCCGCCTACTTGGAAGCAACTCTCAGTGAATCACTCCTTCAAAATTCCACCAGATACAAAATATTACTTTGGGACTGAACTTTTTTAACGATGAATATGGCAGGTTGGCAGGGATCAAGCTTATGTTTCAAGGCTCATTCTTTTTTATCACAAGTGGCATTTCTCCCGACATATCTATCATCCACTGGATAACGGATAACCTGACGACAGATATCTACTCCATGTTAAGCCTTTCAAGGTGTCAGTGTTGATCTACAGCTTCTGTATGAGTTTCCAAGTGTCTTAATGTGGCGATGTATGGTATCTTTTGATGCACCAAGCTCTTCTGAAAGCCTACGGGTACTTTTTGCGGATTATCTCGCAAAACTTGGCGTGTATCCTGAATATTCCACTTTAAGTCTTCCAGAACGTGGTAAATGTTTAGTGTTTTCGTCTCCATTGATGACACGCTGGAACCATCGTTGTGCCACACGCTCACTAACGACATCTTCTTCTACATAACATATTCTTTGAGCTGCTGCAGCAGCTTTATAATCTTGTTTCCAGCAGTGTTTTAGGACTCTTAAATTCAAATTTTGTTATCTCCATTTTGTGATTGTTTATTAACATCTGAAGACTGATACATGCTCGCAATGTACGCAACACTAACCATGGCATCCTGTAAATAGCATTGCCAAATCAAAGAAAAATCCAATACATTTTCCAAAACACTAAAATAAACAAACGACATTACTTTTTTTGTTGTAATTTACGTCCTCCAACGTTAAGTCATATCGGACGATGAATGGAATGGGTGAAATACTGCTCAAATGAGTCCAGCGTCCATAGAGCTTTGAGTTACCCGACATTCGTCTTCCAGGATAAGGGAAAACCCCGGAAAAATCTTATCCAGGTAACTCACCCTAACCGAGATTCGAACTCGGGACCTCTTGAACGTGAGGCAGACACTCTACCACTACGCTACCCGGGCGGGCACATTACTTATGAGATAAGCTAATATAACATCAACATACAAACAGGATATTCACATGGTTGTTGTTTCCCTTCTTAATTCCTTGGTTAACAGCATCTTTCAATTGTTTTAGATCATCCAAATATATATTGAAGAGAGTTGGAAACAGGCTGTATCCTTGTCGAAGTCCTTGGTTGGTTTTAATGTCTTCCGTTTTTAGCTCGTTTACTACAGCACGGCCGTTGGACCTCCGGCTCTGACGTTTTGCGGCTACAGGAGGTGGAGGGGGAAGGTTAATAGTACAAACATACATTAATGAGTAATTGAAAACATACCCTCAAAATTATCTTTAGAATGAAAGTATAGGACTATATTAGCTTTAAATCATTAAAATCTAACTTGTAATTTCATTATCATGCAAGCTATTCATTACAACACCACTCTGTTCGAATATTTCGTTCATACCTTTTTCGTATACTAACTGCTTCTATTTGTAGTACTGGGATTCTCTACATCAGGTGTGGTGGTCAGGAAGTTAAAACTGTCTGCTAGCGCCAATCAGCAATGTCGCTGCTAGGTGTGGCTTCCGTATACAACACCGTGTTGCCAGTTTAATTTTGTTTGGACCACGTGGCTTCAGTTGCTTGCGCTGGTGAAGTTTCTTTTCTATTTTGTGCGTGTGTGAATTCCGATGTTTAGTGTCCGTAAGCCCTATTATTATCATCATCGCTATTATAATAATGTGGCTACTGGTTCGTGAAATATGTAAATGCGTGAAATATTTAAAATTCCATGTTCGTCTGCTTGAAATTCCCGCTAAAGAACTGCAACAGCCCGCTTCAACCTCTCAAGAAATGTCAGAGCCGGAGAACGGCCGGCCAAACTGTACTATGTATATAAACATTTCAATGACTTTATGATATGTGAGGGGAAGTATCTCTTGTCCATTATATCACATAGGTTTAGTTTATTCATAGAATCAAAAGATTTCTCGAAGTCAATAAATGAAACACGAGTTCCAAGATTGACTTCTCATATTTTTTTCTAAAATTCTCTTTATACTAAAAATATTATCGCTGTAGGAACGGCTTTTTAGGAAACTAGCCTGCTCTTCTTCCAATAGTACTTCTGCTATTATTTTAAGACAGTTGTTAATTATTTTTGTATACAATTTATAAGTAGTGTTTAGAGTACTTATTCCTCTGTAATTTTTATAACTATTTTGATTACCTTCCTTGAAGATAAGTATATCTTCCACTCCTCTCCAAGATCGAAGAATAATTTTCCAGCATTCGTTACACAAATCTAATATTCTTAGTTGGCTTATAAATCCAGAGTACTTAATCAGTTAAACAATTATTTTATCCGCATTACAGAGACTGGTAAATAACTGGATCTGTGTTGAGTAGAAAAGACATGACTTAGTTCACCTAGCCTGCCCACAGTTTTTGTTGACGTAAGGCACGACTAATCTCTGTTTCATATAACCTTGTCCCGCTGACATGTATCACTCCGCGTGCAACTACCTTCCCCCTCACTCTAATTGGCTAATGCTTTCGCGCCATAGGCCATAGGCGGTGCCTTCCCGTCACATTTAAAACTGCAGTAAACGTCATAATAATTGCTAGGAAGATAGATAAAACCATACAAATAAGAATATGAAGGCATGCAAAAATAATGAAGTTTATAATGAAACTTAGCAAGTTGAGACTGAATGAATGAGCAATGAAACTGAAACAAGTTTATAATGAAAGGCCTTCGGCCTTTTCCACTGGGATTTTTAAAACCAGCACACATACCTTGCAAAAATGCTTGTCTTTCAGTCTTAAAACTTGTGTCACGCCATACTTGTGTGTCCTTCATTCACCCGTCTCGTCAAGGCAAAATATTTTGCGATTTGTATCCGGGTACAATCTGATTTTCCTTAAATAACGTCTTCGCCACACAGCAATATCGCCCCTGGAGTGGTAAGTTTTCCTGTTGTCTCAATTTCATGTCGCGATGTTCCTACGGATCTAACACTCACATCTGTAAGTTCAGAGCACAGCTGTTCGACTTCACTCACTGACAAAGACGGATTCTTCTCTGTGAGTGCATTAAACGCATGCACCACAATTCGTTTTTCGTCGCTTTGTAAAGGTTTCACACTTGCGATGTTTCAACGAAAAACTGGCGGTAGACTCTGCCATTATAAGTACACGCGCAATAAACGATCAATAAAATAATTTGGCTCTCGCACTCGGCACAACACACCTTCGAATGGCGATATGACTAATCCAGTTCAGAACAAGGTCAGTGATAAAAGTCATATAAACAAATATGTCATCACTACCGCTGAAGCACGTGCTATCGTGCTATGTGAAAGGCGGGCTTCTGAGCAAAGGAACCTCCTCTTTACTTCGTTTAAGAATTAACATGCATTTCAGATAAATTAACTCTGTTGCGTAATGTATTTAATTTAAACAGTCATGAAAATATAAATTTGACAATTCTCTTCCAACATATAAAGATATATCACCATGTTAAATAACGAACTAATTTTTACCGCACAACAGTTTATACACAATAACAACCAATGAGAGGTGATACGGTCACGTGACCGTTTAGAGATACGTTGAAAGCTTATGTGAAACAAGGATTAGAGAGGTCACCCCCGAAAGTCATTAAGACACTCCCGAATATACTTCTTAATTTGACGTTACAAACTACTTATCAAGTAACTTTACAACCAAATATTTAAAGAAAGAAATCTTACATGAATTATTCTGTATAAATAAGTATGCAGTAAAATAATATATTTGGACGTAAGCAGTTGCATGACAGGTGAAAAGTTTGGAGGACTGCAGACGGTGATTCGGAAGACATGAACTACATCCATCACGCCACGCCCCTTACCGAAAAGAAATAGAGAGATATTGCTCCGTTTAACCTCATGTTCTGGAGTCAACTTCCAGCTGACCTCCAATGTCTCAACAGTCTCAGCACGCAGGGTGAAAACTATTGCATAACTCTGGCATATACTGTCAATGAATGATTCATAGGTTAAAGAAATGGCCTTCACTTCAACAGTACAAATTTCACATGGACTGAAGCCGAGTTTCATGTGATCTACATACGTAAGTTGTAGGAAGAATACATCATCAGCTGTCGAAAGAGGGAATTGCGTTTTTGTGGTTTCACTTGAATATTGTGGATTGTTCCAAGTTTAAGTTCAGTATGCCATAATGCTAAGTTGATTTATGAACAAACGTTTTAACTTTTATTGCCTGCCAGTTAGTCATGGTTTTTCAATTGTAGATTTCGCACGATACATGGACAACGAAAAATCTTTCTAAAAAGTTACTAACGATTTTAGTTAAAATATTTAGGTTTGAGACTTTTTGCTTTACTTCATTTGGAAGTTATTAATTGTAATACGCACATATTTGTGTAAGCTAAATTTACAATTCATTTGTCAATTGTCATGGCAACAAAGATGAAATCGGTCATAATTCTTACGGTTCTAGTCTTCAATACTTACGGTACCAGTACGAAGTGACGTAACATCCACTAGCATTGTACAGACGTGTGCAAATTATTAGCAATTTTCAGTTTTATGCTGGTAGTTTTATTTAAATTCCATCTGGTACAGCTATTAACAAAATAATACTCATTTTTATAATGTTAATGATTTATTTTATCATTCTAGTATTTAGTTATGTCCTCCCTTAGCTTTTATTAGGGCAGAAATTCTTACAGGCATGCCCTCTATTGAAGTCTTACACATTTTGTGAATTTCATCATTTTGCCACACTGACAAAGTTGTATTCAGCATTGATTCCTTTGTTGTTGGGTGAAAGCTTTTAACTTTTTTTTTCAAGACACTCCACACAGACTCAATGGGGTTCATATCTGGGCTATTATCAGGACAATCCAAAACAGATATGCCATGTTCATAAAAAATATTCATTACACACTTTGCTTTGTGGCATGGGGCACCATCTTGCATGAATATTCCATTTCCTGATGGAAACCACTCATTCATCATAGGCCTAATGCACTTTTTTACCACTTCTGAATATTGCTTAGCATTCATGGTTCCCTCTACAATGTGAATTTTCCCCACCCCATAAGTAGAAATTCCACCCCTTATCATCACTTTTGTTGGATGCTTCACATTCTGCACCACACATTCCGTTTTAAATGCTTCTCCTGGCCTCCTTCTGATGTACTGTGGGCTTTCTTCAACTATTGAAACCATTGTTTCATCACTGAACACAATCTGGAAACAAAATGTTTGGCTACAATCCTTGGAATAAAAAATAAAAATCATTCGGAGAAAAAGATAGCAAAAGCATTTTGAATGTCCAAAATGAATTTCTGAAAATAAAACAATCTATGAACTCTTTTTATAAAAGCAAGACGTTTTTTCATCATCATGGGCGTTAGTTTTTTGTTTTTTGCGAGGCCTTCTTGCTTTCAAACCGGCTTCAAAAAGTCTTCGTCGCACTGTGCTTGATGAAACTGCACACCCATGTTCCAGTGCAACGGCCTGAAGTTGTGTAGAAGTCATGCTTCGATTTTTAAGCTGTTCTCTGACCAATACACGTTTCATACTTGAAGTTAACACTCGTTTTCTGCCACATTTGCCCACTCTTTGTGGTGAAGTCGCTTTGTTTTCATTCAGCTTACGTGCAAACCTTGTCACATAACTTGCACTTACGCCTACTATTTTGCTTATTTCCTTCTTTGTTTTAGCTCCAGCACTTAATAACACTTGAATTTGAGCTCTTTTGCGTGGTGTGATATCTTGGACCTTACCCATCTTCCTAACAGCAAGGTTTCGTAGCAAATGTGAGAGTAACCTTTGCTGTCCTCATCCCCCACCCTCAAAATGCCCAGGAAAGGATCTACCTGCCAGGGGATGACTTACCTGGAGTGCCATTAGGTACCAAAGAACAATACAGAAGCAGTGGTAATGAGCTACTGGGCAGAAGAAAGGAATTTACCTTTCACTGTGCAGTGAAGGCAATGGGAAAAAATGAGCATAAACATTCTAAAGATGAAAAATAAACCAAGATAGCCAGAAATATCTGCAAAATAGCATGTCAGATTTTAGAAGTAATATGTATTAGCCACAGGAACATTTAAAATAATTATATAAAGTCATGTGAGGCATGTAAGGCCTATTGAACTAGAATTGGAAGCATTCAAAACAAAATTGCTAATAATTTGCACACGTCTGTAACCTAAATGATAGGTTATTAATGAACCCTTAGCGAAATTTACAAACGTATGCAGTATATATCGATTGAAATATTAAATGTGTAATTGGATATGCTGTTAACATTAAAAAGCATTTATGCATTGCCATTAAATCATCTAAACTCACCGCGAACCTTGATGTTCTTCATTCTGTGGTCACTTCTCTGGAAAGTCTACAAGGGCCGGTTGGAGCTACAGTGAAGGATAAACTCTCATCCAGTTTGAAGAAAAACCCAGCGTTCAAGACAATCAGTGCTATTAACAGAACTCTCGGTCAAGGTAGTGCCGAAAACTTGGAAACTGAGTACACAGCAGAAGACTTGTTCAAGTTTAAATATGCACCCATTACTTCATGTTATGTTGAACGATCATTCAATCAATACAAAGCCATATTACACGACAATAGAAGAAGTTTTATATTTTAGAATTTGAAACACACGTTTGTACCTTATTGCCGGGTATCGTAATTTAAAAAATTAGGAGCAATATGCAAGTTCCAATTTTTGACTTATTTACATACATTTCCAATTTACTATACCTAATTCAAGAACATGTAGGGGAATTCTGATATTATAATGTTACATATTTCTATGTATTTGAGTAGTTTAATTACATATTTCAGTATTTTAAAATAAACACATATGTGTACATATTTTACTGACTTTTAGTGCATAAGTATCTGGGCCCTAATTATTAGAGTAACTACGATAGACATGAAGTAAGCCGTTTCTTTTTTGTTTGCAGAGGGACAGTAGGTCGCTTTTATCAGAATTCTTTTGGTTCTGAGAGGTTTTTTTTTTGTGCAAAATATGATGTTCAAATCGTACATATAATTAATTCGTAATTTCTTTCTTAAACACTCCGCAATATGTGCACTAAAGAAATTGTACTTCTCTTTGTGCTATTTAGATAGAATATGCACCCTGGTAGGAAGAGGAATGGATCAAACAGACACACAGACTCCTAAACCTTCCAGCTCGAAAACACGATGCGCTGCTGGAGCTGAACAACCTGTACAGTCAGAGATCCCTATAGCGTCCTCTTTGCTTAGAGCATACAACTAAGCCATCTGTCCGACATTGTCTCACATTGGGAAGCTGAAGGCACACGAGAAGAACGGATTGAAAGGGGAATAAACAAAGGAAATAGAGATAGAAGAGAAACCACTCCAGCATTGCCACTCACCTAAGAGTGGACAGTCGAGAGGAATTACATTCTGATACGGAGCCTTTTATTTTTTTCCTTGTTACTTGTAACTGCTATGGTCATATCGGCGGCCGTTCTCCTTTGGAACATACTGAGGGTGTTAACTCGTTATCTTTTGTTTTTTTTTAATCATTAGATCACGCACACATTCACGCTTTCAATCATACTTCCAGACTCTGGGGAAGATGGGGAACTATCTTGGTCGGAGATTCCCAAACGCCGGGAATCGAACCCGGGGCCCCTAGCACGGCAAGCAAGTGCTCTACCGACTGAGCTACGGGCCCAGCCCCTTTTGATTTTATTTCTGTTCTACCGTGGACTGCATGCTCATTATCCTTGAAGATGATTAATTAATTGAATTTCATTAAATACTTTTGCAATAAATTGCAAATATATCTTTAAGAAACAAACATTAGACGAAGACATTGAAGGTTGAGGGATGAAATGGCATACTGACTTCTATTTTTCATCCTGTCGTTATAAAAGGTAAAATGTCTGTATACACGAAATAAACTGATAAGAATGACACATGTGGATACTTAGCAATCCACTTTTTGGGTTTTCCTGCTTATGCTAATTTCTTTCAAATTTCCTGTACACCGTTATCAGTGGATTATTATCTATAATGGCGTCTTTTTTATTTCCTGCATTGCTTGTAGACAGTTTGGATCCTATCAGTAGATAGTTAACTGGACTCACGACAAATTGACAAGCAGCCAGTTTTCCATATTCCTGCGACCGATTTTGGAAAAGAAGGAAAGGAAGATCAGCTAAAAGTTGTGTTAAAATAAGCAAAAATATGTATGCACTTACTCTTTTGAATGCATTTTGCTGTGCCTTTATCTCGGTTAACACGTTTTACGTATTTTTCAGCATTTAAAATGATCTGTTAAGGCACTTTTTAAGCTATCATAATAAAACTTCTGAAATAGTTTCCTCTGCATATGTCAATAAAGGAGTGTTGTGCAGTTATTAATATAGGGTTTTATACCAACACGCTCTCCAAGTTTCATAAGTACATGTTTTGTCAAACTCGAAAATCACAAAAGAAGAGCATTTTTTAAAAGGAACATTAAAAAAAAAAAAGAATAGCTAAACTTTGTGTTTTAAAACACCTAATCCAGGAACGACTTATCATAGGTATATGCCCCGCACTTTGCCACCATCCTTCTTTATGCAGATATGATATAAAAATTCAAAACACTTAATGGGATACTTAGGTTTTGAAAAATTCAAAGATAAATCCTTTTAAATGTGGTTGCTGTGATACTACCAACTGTATGGTAGTGGACGGGAAGGGTGCACGTAAAATAAATAGTGGCTGGCTTTCGTGAATGCTGATGAGACTCCTCTGAAACCTTGGAGAAACGTAGGTATATTTCGCATTTAGTTAAATAAATAAGACTGATGTGCGATAATCACACGGTGTCCTCTACAGTAGTACCATTTTTAGGAATTCTATTAGTCATTTAACTACTCGTTAGGCTGTATACTTAAGTTATCTAATAATTTAATAAGATCTACATAGAAATGGTTTCGGCAGTACAATAAATTACACTGAAATCCAATCACATTAACCTAAAGAAACAACTAGATTTGGTTCTAGAAGAGATTTAGCACTTCTAGATGTACATTGCTGCACATTGTCCGTTAATGTCACCGGTTATTTGTTATTCGTAAGCATGAAACAGCGCGTGACTCACTGGTGGTTAATGTACTTTACCTATGTGAAGTGTGTTCAGAGCTGATTAAGATTTGTCAAGTTTCAAATTTGATTAAAGTGGGTACAATGTTAAGGGTAGCTCATATCTCGAAACTGCGAAAATGTATCATTTTAAGGCAAATCGTTGCATTTGTGAATATTGTGACTTTGTGGGTTCGTGAAATGAAAAGTCCAATTGCACCACTCAAAAATGTTCTTTATTTCCACCGACTTACAGTTGAACACTTGCCAATTACACAGAATTACGTAATGCACACAATTACGATTCACCAGTTCGTCCGTTACAGTTCCACTTGCACTCGCAATTACGTAAACTCCTCCGACGCACGTACGCAGTCCGTCCCCTCACTGGGCGCTCCTCACAGCTCGCCAAGAACTGACTGAACTCACTCATTGAAGCCCTTTTTATAGGAATATCACTGTTTTCTAGAAGTCCCTCGTTTCATTGAATCACCGCGAAGGTTCCAGAGGGCAGGGGAAGGGGAAAGAGGCGGCCAGCGACAAGTGACACTTCCCTAATCATCTCTTCAGTTAGAGACTGAGATTAATGGGTGGTTGTGGTCCGGATGCCTCTGGTCCCTTCTCAGCTGTCGTTGGTCGGGCTTTCCGATAATTGGGTGACAATATATTTGTGTATACATTTTGGGTATGATTGAAGTCGGAGAACAACTAAGGGCAATTCACGGAGAGCTTTCTTATGATTCTTGGGCAACACGTTATATGTTTAGGATTGGGTTTTGCTCATATATTTATGAAATAGAATGGGTATATTTTTTAGAATTTGGTCCAAAATATTATTATGATACAGAGAGCCTTCTAAAAATACGATTTTGAGGCGATTTACCAGTAAATACTGCAGTGACATATAGGTTCAACATTGCTCCGTAATACTGTACACACTATGATTTTACTTTAAACTTACTTACAAGAGAAATATCACTGTACTCACACCGCCACGCTCCTAAAAATTTGATGGTATAATGCTTGCTGTATATAAACACTGTGCACCAAAAATCTGGTGCGGAGTAGAGCCACAACGCCCAAAACTGAAGCCTGGAAAGTGCCGCATGCGATCACTTGCAAGAAGCTGCTGGACATCCCTCGTCAGCTGTGGTGGATGTGGGGGACGGCGCTCCTTACTTATGCCATGTGTAGACCGCTACCTGCCAGGGGTAAACAATTCCTCCCGTACAATACTGTTTTATTATATCTATATGTTCCTACATATTCTGGACTCATTTTCGAATACTTCCAGCTATACTCCACACTCGATTTTTGGCAGAGATGATGTGGGATACAGCAGAGATGATGCCATCAAACTCTCAAGCAAATACGTATATGGGCATAGTGATAGTTCTCTTATAAGGGACCAGGATCAGAAAACCTTTTCTTCCAGTGTGCCTTTGAAGCAAGTGCAAAGTGAATCAACATTATTACAATTATCAGTAATAGCAGCCGAAAGTCTGAGTACTTTACCTACGCAGATGCGGTAAGAGAAGGCGCCAATATAAAGAAAATTTTGGTGGCGGGGGAGGGTGGTAGGTTCAATAATAATGGACATTTGGACAGCAGTATTATTCTATCGCGTATATGACTACCTATCATTGAGAAAAGTCGAAATTAATTTAATCGTTACCGAACATTACGTCGTGGAGGTTTTTGTTACCTTAAGCAGTGCCTGGTTGATGTTCAGTCATGATCGCATTTTGAGACGGTATGAGTTGTTGGCAGGCGCGGCTCTGGGCGAATTGATTAGGTGACTCGCAAAATTGGCTAACCTAAATTTGCAAAATATGCATTGCAAAAACGGATTTTATACTGGAATAGTGGTTTTGAATTTCGATGGGGCTTCCTCCTGTATATGAATCCAAAGGTTCCTTAAAATTACCTTTAAACAGTAGCACATGACGCGGAGCTCGCTTCAAGCGGGTTACCACTTCTACCAACAAATTTCTTCTCAAATAAACGAAAAAGTAGAAAGAAGGTCCTGTGTTGTGTTGGCAACACGAGTTGGTGCGGAATATACGACTTCTATCAATCGAATCCGTAGCCATGGTAACCAGCAATGCATTCTGCGCCTCCATCTGCTCCTCACTCGCCGCAAGTGTTACGGTCACCTTGGCCTTTTAATAACGAATCGCTAGTCGAAAAGTAAGCTAACTGCATTATCGACGCGCGAGCGTCAAGAGAGCGGTTTCATTACAAAATATAACTTGGAGAACTTTTATAAAAGAATTAAATGCCAGAACATAAAACATTACCATGTGAGTTATTAATAAAACATGTAGGTGACTCGGCGATTCGAACTCATCAAGGAAGAACCATCCACCCCTGGTTGTTGGGAGGGATTTCTTATGAAGGGTTCTGGATTTGTTCCTCTTTGATTTCAGGAGTGGTGCACAACGACCGCTTCGTTTTTCTCTGCTTTTATTTCTTGTTGCCTTCCCTTCTTGTGTGGAAATTCACACACACATACATTTCCCTACTTGCTGTGGTTAATTTTACATTACGCGCATCTCATCACGCGATCACTTCCTAAACGCCACTGCATCCGCGGATTTCCTGACCAAGAGTGTAAATTAAGGTCTTAGAGCATATATATTTTGCAATCCATTAACATAATAATTATGTTTATACTTTCATTTTGGATTGTTTTCTGTGTTAAAATGTACTACTACAAACTAGTAACTTACTAGTTAACTAGTTAACTAGTACTAGTTAACTTACTGCCATTTATCTTTTTAAGGTACAAGGAGAGGTACAATGGGATCGTTCTTTCGAAGTGAGGAGATGGCACTATGCCAACTCTTCATTCAACCAGAAGCTGCCTATCCTAGTGTTGCAGAACTTGGTGAATCTGGCAGTGTTCAGTTTAGAGATGTGAGTATATTATTTATATTATGATTATTTTTATAATGTAAGTTAGCTTCATATAATTATAATAACTTTGCACGTGTGCTCAGGATTTGCCCAGCGACAGTACTAAAAATCTTGATTGGGCAGATGGATTATTTTATAATTTAAAACAAGCATATATTCACGCATAGGCCTTCTTTTTAAAGAAAAGTTTCTAAGACCAACCAGGAATCGAACTGGGTAGCCATCACTCAGCAGACAGGTGCTCTACTTACTGAGTTACGGGACCAGTCCTTAGTATAATATTTAGCATTTACAATCTATATTTCTATTCAGTAAGTAATGTTTGTGGATAGGTAGAGTCATATTAAAAAATTCAATGCCAATGCCAGCATTTGAACCAATATATCTCCTGGTTTTCGTCCAATCAGCTCTTACCCATTGAGCTATCATGGCCAATGTGCCATTCTGACATTAAATTCTCCAATTGACTGATATATTTTCCCAGTAAACCACTAGGGGCTCTCGTATTCATGGCTCACATTGGACATGGTAGCTCAATGGGTAAGAGCGACTGGACGGAAACCAGGAGATCCACGGTTCAAATGCTGGCCATGGCATTGAATTTTTCAGGTTGACTATCTATCCAAAATCTTAACCTGTATACGACTAGTGTGAAGAAATGATTAATTTCCATCAATTAACTTAAATTTTCAGTAATGTTTGTGGTTAAATATTTTTCTTATTTATTTAATTATGATTGGGAAAAAGTCTTTTGCTCACAGTTCACATTAAGAACGTAGAATACATAAAATGTTTTTATGCAGTTTTAACTTTTTATTTTATAGTTAAAAATAACATAATGCATATTATCTCTACTAATATTACAAAGAGAGAATGTATATGTGTTTGAATACACACACATGTGCTTGTACATGCATGTATTTCTTTTTAAATAAAAACTACTTATTCAGTTTTGATAGTTCTTCCACCATTTTCCCACCTGATTATAAACTATATAGGACTCCCAAAAATCTGAAAGTTAAGGGTTTAGGAATTTCTTTTTCATATTCATGTTACTAAATTTCAATCATTTCATCCATTTCACTGAAAATGGATATCAGAGATTACTTTTGCCATTTGCAAATTATTAATGACTAAACTCAAAAGAGTAAATGGCTAGGCTTAAAACACTTCAAAATTAAAATTTTTATAGAGGGGTTTAGAGGCTTAGTAAATAAATCATATCATTTACCTCACATTTCAATGAAGCTTTATTAATATTTGATATAATTTGATAAAATCAAGTGTGCTTCCCCTAATATTCAATTACTTTATTCAAACCCTAACATGGAGATTAACATTTTTGGCCTATCTAGATGAAACTTTGCATCTTATACTATAGGACCCAGTGAAATTAAAATTATCTTAAACTCTAAAAACTTAACCCTATTATATTTTCAATCTCTAATGTCAAAATTTACAACTATGCAATAGGAGTTTGCAAAATATAGAGGTTCCAAAAGCCACCTAATCTTATTTTGAATTCCCTAGCACTTGATATTTTTAAAATTTATCCTCACTTTGTTTTCTATCTATAAATAAAATAATAATATAGATATACTGCTAAATCAGGTGCAAAGCATGATATGACGTTTATAGAAGTGCTACCTGTATACAGGCAATAAGTTTTGAACCCAAAGACGACGAGTTGCAGATATACAGGAGCCGCTTCCCTAAACATCATGCCAAGCTTCACTACTGCGCTAAACTTAGTTTGAAACTGTTCCAAGTCTGTTCCTGGCTTTTATAGCTGCTCCTTTGATTTGAGAGTTGATATGCTTTGCAGACCCCTTTTATTAAGAAACCAAGCAATGGAAGACTAGAAGGGATGTTCTTGGTATTCATAAGTGCACTGTATTGAAATATACTTCTTATCTTTCCAACTTGAAATCTGTTACCTTGATTGTGAACTATTTTATGTGCTCTTAACCTGTTATATTCATTCTAAACTTAAGCAGGTCTAATAAATCATTAACCTGATAATGTAATTCTCTGTATATGAATGATTATAGTAACTTTTAAGTCAGTTTTAGTTATGCATTTCAAGTAACAAGAGGAAGAATTGTACTGAATGCTTGGAAAAACAACTTTTAATTACTTTCTTAATTTATGCTAAAATATAATGAATACTTTGTATTCCTAATAAATCATTCAGCACCTATAATGTACAAACTTCAATTTTTTTATCAAAACTTATTTTTGATAGCCAATCTTCCTTTTGCCTCCCCAGTTCATTAAATGATTAATCAGGGCTACATCAGCAGATAGAAGCCAAAAGAATTCCATGTATAATTTATATGTGTATTATTTTAGCTGTCATTTCATATAATTCTGAACCCCTTAAGTCAGAACAGCATGACATAATGTTCTAATTGTTTCAGTTAAATGTTGATGTTAATGCATTCCAACGCAAATTTGTGAATGAAGTAAGAAGATGTGATGAACTGGAACGAAAACTGCGCTACATTGAAGGAGAACTTCACAAAGACAATGTACCCATTCCAGAGCTTAAGAATGTACCCAAGGCTCCAAATCCTAGAGAAATTGCAGATCTTGAGGTGAGAGTTATCTTAAGGATGATAAAAATAAATATTTTGAAATTTTTATGCATTCAAGATTTAGGTTTCCATTTGCAGTCATGATTGGAATTGTAGTCTTGTGTATACGTCTTTGAAACTATTTTTTTCTTTTTGCCATTTCAATACTGGCCATCAAATGTATACATAATATATGGTTTTCTTAACATAGGGTTGTCGATTTTATATTTGTGTTTATATATAAAGAATTGTTCATTCTATTAAAAAAGGAGAGGGGATGCATTGGGAGATAAATTCCTCCTTCAAAATGAAATAAAGCTTTGTTGCTATTTTGTTGTTCAAATGTGTTTTAGATGACATTGAGAGCATAAAAAAATTACTTCAACTTTGGCACATAGCAGTTTTAAACTATCCAATATTAATGAATTGTACTATTATCAGTGGATGTGTGAGGCACTGCTGACTAAACGTAATAATGTGTCACATACAGATCCAGGAGTTTCAGTGCGTAGTGTTTTTTATTCGTAATAATGTTAAAGATTTTTTTTTTTTTTTTACAATTCTATTTTTGAAGGTTATGATGTCAATGGCCATGCTGAGAACTATAACACGTCGTTACCAATGTGTGTAATATGGAGTCATCAGACATGTGTCTAAGAAAAGTCATTTTCACAAATAAACAAATAAAAAAATGCTTAATAAAAATAGAACTGCATATAGGATGCTTAATATTTTAACAATATCTAATAAAAATTTTTAAATTTATTTTAAAAAGCATTATAATCAAAACAACATATGAATGTTCATAGGCATAATACTAGAAAAAAACATACAATTTAAAAAATTGATTAAAAGAAACACAAATTGCAAGTGATAAAAATGACACCAAGGATACGTACAGTAATTTATCATTTTAAATAAAAGACATGTGGCCGCACTATGGCTGAGTGGTTAATCCACTTGGCTCTCACCCAGGTGGCCTGAGTTCGACCCCAGGCGACCTCAAATTGGGATTTGTGGTGGACAATATTGTGCTGGAATGCGTTTCCTCCAGGTCCTCTGGTTTCCCCCAGCATCATTCCACCAATTGCTCCATGATTCATCTCTTAATTATGCCAGGCGTTTGGGCTGACCCCTCAACTCTGGTATCTCAGATCAAATGCTTCGGCTCCCTCGCTCTGAGGGAGCGAATCCTAGCACCAGCATTGGTGAGGAAGGGAGAAAAAAGAAAAATAAAAGACATAATAGTTGAAATATATTAAGTTCTATCTATTAGAAACGGCTTACTCTTTAGAAGAATTCTAAAGAGCTAAAATAAATGTACTCCAAAATATTGTATGTTTGTGCTTCTCATTTTCCTGCATATACGAGGGTGGTTCAGTAAGTTTTCATGTTAGAAACGAAGATGCCAGTTTTTTCAACCACAAATTATTTATTTCTCCACATAGTCCCTTTTAAGGATATACCCTTCTACCAATGCTCCTGCCACTTTTTTAACCCCTCCAAAAATAAGAATTTTCAAGAATTTTCAAGCTTTGCAAAATAATGCCTCTGTTTCCATGATGACCTCCTCATTTGATCTAAATTTTGTTCCTGCGAGCCATTTCTTCATGTTTGGAAACAAGAGAATATGGGAGGTGTGATAGCAATTCATAACACAATTTGTGAAGTTTGGCAGTGTAACTCTGGATGCATGTTATCATGGTGAAACACAACTTTCTTCTTCACCATATGGAGCCGTGTCTCCCTCAACTTCTTGTTGAATTGGGCCAATAACTCACAGTAGTATGCTCCAGTAATCAATTTTCCTTTCTCCAGGAAGTCAATGAGTATGATACCCTTTGTATCCCAAAAAATAATAATCATTTTTCTGGCTGATTGGGCCTTCTTTGCCTTCCTTAGAGTAGATTCTCTGGAAGCAACCCATTGTTTTGATTGTTGCTTTTTTTCTGGAGTATAATGATAAATCCAGGTCTCATCAACAGTGACAACTCAATGCAAAAGGACCTTTAGATTGTGCTTCATAGTTGAAAGGCACACCCACTTGTCCACTGTGAGCAAATGCAGCACCCATCAAGCCAATAGCTTTCTAATCTCCAACTTATTGTGCAAAATATGAATTACCATTCTCTCGATACACCTATGGTCTCTGCCGATTCGCAAAATTTTGTTCGACAGTCAGCGAGAATTATATCATAGTCTTCTTCAATGACTTCCTCGGTAACCACATCTGCAGGGCACCCTGGGCATTCCTCGTCAAAATTAGATGTTCGACCACATTTAAATTCGTTATACCAATATCTAATTTGTCATAGAAGGCCAAAGGTCTCCATAAACAGCATGCAAGTTTGCTTTATCTCCCCATAAGTTTTCCCATCTAAAAGTAAAAAGCAAATAACTGAACAATAGTGCACTTTTCCCATCTTAGCAAAAACATGTTGAACAACTTTTTGAAATGTCTGTAAAATCCAAACTAACCTATGAATCAGCACCAAATTCGTTTTGACAACGTGCAACAAATGACAATACATGATGACAATACGAACTTCTCTTAGCAGCACTATATATTTTAAAACACAGGTACTTGCTGAACCGCCCATGTAACTATATTCCGTTATGGTGTTCTGTACATATGCTTGGTTTTTCTTTATCTGTATTTATTAACTTTTGGTATAATTTGTTGATCTCTGTTATAAGGAGAAGCAAAATATGTACAATAGCAATAACATATGATCCAGAGGAAGTAAAATAAACAACATAAACAAAATATAACTCAAAACTGAAACCAAAAGTTTAATATAGTGAAGAAATACAACTAAAACATGACCATATGGTAGTGTGACATTATTACACTTATCATCTAACACATACGGATAGCAATATGGTACCATCTTACCTGCTCACACTTTATTTCTAACTGGAAGTATGAAATTCAGACACTTATTCTCAAAGTTACTCAAAATATTGTGCTAATTGACCATTATATATGCATATGACTTATTAGTGATATGTACAATGTAATGCCTTAAAGTATGGTTTTAATAATTATAATTAGTTTATTAATTTGAATAATTATGGCTAATAGAGTTACTGCTAAAATGTATTCGCTGATTTTTATGATGTACCTCCCCTCCCCCAATCTTGCAATTAACAGATATTAGCAAAGAAAATATTTTATTTTTTCTTCCCAAACAATCTCCCTTTACTCCCAGTTTTAAAGTAATGAAATCTTTAATTTACATTAAAGATTCCTACATAGTGATATTGTAGCAGAGAAATTCAACATACTTTAGCATTGAAATGCTCTTATTTTGCAGGCCAGTCTGGAAAAGACTGAAAGTGAAATTCTGGAACTTAGTCAAAATGCAGTAAACTTGAAATCCAACTTCCTTGAGCTCCTGGAACTGAAGCATGTACTAGAGAAAACTGAAAGTTTCTTCTCGGAGAGGGAAGGGAATGGTGGTGATTCTATTGCTCGAGGTCTAATAGAGGATCCCTCTCTTACATCCCATGCTCATGCACGACTTGGGTTAGTATCAGAATATCTCAAGTACTTAAACATTTAATATCAAGATGAGTCACCAGCATTGCAATGGGGGCTTTTTAGCTCTTGAATAATATTTGTATTTCTTTCATTAACTGCATCTATTTTGTTGTTATTGCATTCTTTGAAAACTGTATATAGTGTCTGTAGCAACTCTCTTTATTGACCATTTTCACTAAAATTTAAGTACTTTTCATTCACAAATTGTATTGAAAAGCTCTGAATAAGTCTTTGCATACAGATATAATGTAACTTTTATAAATGTTACAAGTAAGAGTTGCAACTGAAGCTAAAACTCTTCAATCTTAAAGCTTAACCTAACCTAATAATTTTGGTCACTTTTCCATATATTTTAGCAGTCTGATCATTTTTGAAGGTGTTTTATCTTTCTTCCATTTAATTTATAATTTCTACTCCTAATATTTTTGAAAGTGCCCACAAAGGTTGTCCCTAACAAAATACTGGGCCAGGCAGAAGGATTGATCTAAAAACAGGACTAACGCCTTCACCTTGATGAACTGCTACTGAGAAAAGTAATTGATCTACTTTAACATCATTAATCCATTTTTTAGAAATGTTGTAATCTATTAATACTGTTTATATAATTATTGCAATCTGTATTAGATTTGTGGCAGGAGTTGTACCTAGAGAACGTGTTCCAGCATTTGAGCGAATGTTATGGAGAATTTCCAGGGGTAATGTCTTCTTACGTCAGACAGAGATAGACGAGTCTCTTGAGGATCCCTCCACAGTAAGTAAACATCTAGTTATAAACATTCCTGATAACAAACTTAAATGAAAAGTTAAGTGGTAAATAACTTCATGAAATAAATAATGGGTGTTATGCTTTGTTCATACCAGCTTATTACTGTAATTACTTATTAAATCAGTTTAGGTAGAGTAAATGGTAAAAATATAAATGATTATAAACAGTAACCAGAAGAAAACTCTTCATACAAATTTTCAATTGATTAAGACTTCACTGCTCCTCTTAGTTTACTTTGGAGGCACTTGTCTACATCATCAGCTAAAGATGATGACTTTTAAAATTAATATACTTTTGTGCTTCATTGTATCATACTCCTTACACATTGGAATGACTTTTGGATTCGATCAAGGTTGTTGCTCGAGGTTTCTGTAGTGGCTTCATGTAGTTGAAGCTCAGAAAATCTTCAGAGAAGTTGAAGTTCATCAATTATTCTAATTTTTTGTGAGCATCATCTCTCAAATATTCAGATCTATTATCTTTTACTGACTTATTTGTATTTCTCCTTTTGTTGTGGGTTTCATTTCAAAATTGGCATGCAATGGTCAATCCATTGGTTTGTTTCAGTTTCAACTTCAAGTACTATAATTTTAATGTAATTTTGAGTCAAATTAGTAATCTATGCTTCTTATATTGCTAGTGTTAACCTAGAACGCATTTTGCTAGGACCTTCCTAACATTCTCAGTCAATATCGAGTATTGAATTTTGATTTGGTTAAGTCCTTGGAGGCAATTGGGTCATCTCTGTTGGTATCTTGGTGAACTTGAAGTTTGGGTTCTCCTCAAAGGTGGTCTTGAAATTGCAGAGTTTACTTCATATTTCTTTATAAATATCTTTTCCCATGTGGTTAATGCAGTTGGACCCTGAACACTTTTTAATAAATGGATTTCTTGTTCAGTATCATGATTCTCATTCCAAAAATGGTATGCTATTGCCGATTCGTCTACTTCTTTGTTCTTGATGTTCCTAAAAATGCTGTTTAAGCCTAATGTTCAAGTTACTTTTTGTTTTGCCAATATAAAAGTTGTCACAGCCTTTGAGTTTATCTGGTAGACACCTGAGTTTTTGTCTGTGGACAGTAGCCACAGACCCTGTCTGTCAGTAATACTGTATCATTTTATGAGTGAGAATCACGATATAAAACAAGAAATCTATTTATTAAAAAGCGTTCAGGGTCCAACTGCACTAACCATGTGGAAAAGTTATTCATAAGAAATATGAAGGAAAACTTTTCAATTTTGATACCACCTTTGAAGAGAACTTAAACTTCAAGTTAATCAAGACAACGACAGAGGCACCCCTATCGCCTCCAAGGAGTTCACCAAATCAAAATTCAACAGTCGACATTAGCTGAGAATTTTAGGTAAACAGTAGCAATATATGAAGTATAGAGTACTAGTTCAACATTATATTACCTTTGTGTCTCATATCATAGTTCTTACTTATCAAAAACATCAGTTTATTTTGATTTCTAAGCTTAATTTTATTTTTACATGTATCTCTTATTGCACTCTGCACAATTTATTTCATACATAACAAATATTTTTGAACAACATTCTTGTCACAGCAACCTTGTTAGCAGGAGCAAGAATAATGTAGAAAGCATGCTATTCGTAACCACTTACATCATCTTGGCTTTTGAAAACATGTTCAACATGGAAAAACTTCACTGGAATACATTAGATAAAAATGATAAAATCTCAGCTTAGAGACCAGATTAAAAGAGTGCCTTCAGAATTTTGAAACTAAATGGGAGTGAACTGTGTATTCCAATTTAAATTTTAAAAACTATCATGGTAACATTAAGTGTTACCAAATTCAATAGAATATAATTAAAAATTGAAAATTTCAGGAATGTTTTCATAAATTATAAGAAAAAATCATTACCTTTCTCCATCACGGAAGGTAGTTTGAGATTTTTTGAGTTTTAATTGTATAAAATTACCTCTAAAGCTCTGTTAGTTCCAATACACACTATTGTAGGTTATTAGTGGATTGCGGATACTATATCTTCATAATAGTGCCTGTTTTTTATTCTTTAAATGTTTATTTAACACATTTAATACCTTTCCTTCTAAATTATTCCTGAGCATTCTTAGATACTTTTCCATAACTTTCCCCAAATTTATTGCCATACTAGTTGTCCTTTCACCTTCATAATTGTTTGTAATAAAATTTTCCTTGATGGTTTGGTTTATGTTTTAGTAAACAAAGAATATATTATAACACCAAGAATGTAAGCATTTTAGATGCCTTTGTACCTCTTTTAATTAGGTTTATCAGGGCTAAAACTTCTTATAATTTATTTTTGTGCCAATCAATATTAATTAAGTGTATTGTCCCAACAGGGTAATGCCATCTATAAAACAGTATTTGTGGCATTCTTTCAAGGAGAACAACTGAAATCACGTGTTAAGAAGGTGTGCACTGGGTTTCATGCATCTTTGTATCCTTGCCCCAGTGAATATAATGAACGATATGACATGGTGAAAGGTGTGTGCACTCGCCTTGAAGACCTGAATCTTGTGAGTAATTGAGAGAATATGTTATAATACCAATTTACAACTAGAGTTCAGATAAACAATAAGAAATTCATGATTTAGCATACCAGCTCACCAACTGTTCCACAGAGAGTTGGAGGCAAAATGTCTGCTAATTAACTACCACCAGTTAGCCAGCCTGTCAGAATAGGTATTACCAATAACTGGCTGAAAAGTGTTTTCAATCTATTCATCCCCTATGTTTCATACAGAGGATACGTCATTTTACATTATAAGAAAAACATAAAAATACACTCAAAAGTCTACTGTATGCACTGCTTAGAAACTAAAATGTACATTGTTTATTTTCCATTTTTTGTTTTGTACTCTTCCACACTATAAAAAGCTTGTTCTGACAAATACCACTGCTTAGAAACTAAAATGTACATTGTTTATTTTCCATTTTTTGTTTTGTACTCTTCCACACTATAAAAAGCTTGTTCTGACAAATACCTTTTTATATTCTTAATATTACACAGTTTAGCATTCTTCATTTTACCTGGCAATCTATTATACATGTCTTTTCCGATACTTTCTAATGATCTGTTGTTTAGTGTTCCCCTTAGTGTGGTCCTAAAATAGTCAGCTTTATTCCTTACATTATATGGGTGTACATTACAGTTCTTTTTACATGTATTCCTTTCTATTACATATTTAATGCTTTCATATATGTATATGCATGGAACAGTTAAAATATTATGCTTCTTAAATATCTGCCTACAGCTAGATCTTAAGTAGTTGTAAACCATATATAATACCAGGCATTTTTGGCTTATTTTCTGTAGTTGTAATTTGAAAATTATTATAATTGGAACATACATGCTGCAAAGCCTTTGTCTCCACTTTGTCTGTGAAATAGGATCCTGAAGAGCTAGTTTGCAAATTCATAGATATAACAGATTTTGTACAAATTATTTTTTACCTCATTATTTATAGATTACAGAATTTATTTAAATGGATTGGAGTGTGAAATAACATATTTTATAAAAATTATTTTTCACCTCATAATTTATAGATTATAGAATTTATTTAGAATGGATTGGATTGTGAAATCAGGTAAATCATCAAAGCATCTCTGAGAAGCTTGGATACATATTTACCAGCATGCACCATGATCAATGACCTATTAGTGGTTAGTTACAAAGCCCAGGTTTTAAAGTACTTATGAAATTGTAAGCTGTCAATGGGGTTTGAACGAGGTCTACCTGGAAGCCTGAACACTTCCCTTGTAAAACCAGGGAGTGCCTAAGTACTTCAAGGGTGTTTCCTTGAGCCAGTACCTTGAATCTAACAAGGCCCCCTTTCAGGTAGAAGTGGATTTACCACTTACGTGTGTCAACCCATCAAGGAAGCCTACCGAACAACCTTGCTGGGGCAGCTGGTGATCCAGCACACTGTGCTACTAACTCTGCAGGCTGGTAGCTGGGACTATTAGGCATCCCTCAACCTCGTCTGGACGGCTAGCCAGCCAGATGTACCCAACTGCCTGTGGGTACCAGTACCCCATTGGGTCCAGCATGCTATTTCAAAACAAATTTGAGAACTTAAGTTAATTGATGGAAATTAATTATTTCTTCACACTAGCCGTATATAGGCTAAGGTTTTTGATAGAGTCAACATGAAAAATTCAATGCCACGGCCGGGATTTGAACCACGGATCTCCTGGTTTCCTCCAGTTGCTCTAACCCGTTGAGCTACCATGGCCAACTTGCCGTCATGACATGAAATTCTCCATTTGACTCGTATATTTCCTCGGTAAACCACTAGGGGCTCTCGCTTTCAAGATACACCATTTTTGGTGACTTACTATCGTAAGTATTTGAATCCCAGGCTTCATTGTTTAACTCTTATTATTTTAGTTAATTGATGGAAATTATTTCTCCACACTAGCCGTATATAGGCTAAGATTTTTTGATAGAATTTTTCATGCTGACTCTATCTCTCAAATTTGAGAATATTGTAATTCCAAGAAATGGTATGTCAGTATTTTAGCTTTCCAGTCTTAGCTTACGTACAGTATATGTGGAACAAATAATTACAGTTTAAACAAAAATCAGTCTATAAACATTTATATGAATATCCAGCATCTCCGTGGATATCTTCTGCAGCTGTGTGTAACTTAAGACAAGATAGTATTCAAAAGGATGTTTCACTTGTCTTCTTTACAAGAGATGGTGAAGTAGTGTCTCAAATTACTATTGTGTTATTTACTTGAGGTAATTAAATTTATAGTCATAATTGATATTCAATTTAATTTTTAGTCTTTAAACAGTGTTCTGCTACTGAAGTTTCTGTCCATCATTTTCAATGATGAACAAAGTTGTATTAAACATTTCTGTTTGAGGTGTACCACTTATTTCAGAAAAATAATATTTTTTTTAAAAAATGAACACGTTTGCTTTAGAAGTTTATTGACTTAACCTTTTTTATTATAATTTTGATTGAAAATATTTATGATGCATTTAGGTACTAAATCAAACTCAAGACCATAGGCAACGTGTTTTGGTATCTGTGGCAAAGGAGTTGCAAAACTGGATGATAATGGTGCGCAAGATGAAAGCAATCTATCACACTCTCAATATGTTTAATGTGGATGTAACAAAGAAATGTCTCATTGCTGAGTGCTGGGTACCAGTGAATGAGCTTGCCTCTGTTCGAAAGGCACTTGAAGATGGAGGGGTGAGTATTTTAGAGTTTTCTATCAGCATGGTTACAAGTACTATAAGAAACTAAACAGTGAAAAGATATGCTGTGTAAATGTTAAGATGTTTAACAATAATCTTTTATATTACTTTGGCTTAAAAAGTAAATTATTTCATATTGCTTTACTTTCAGAAAGCTTGTGGTAGTTCAATTCCTTCTTTTCTAAATGTAATTGAAACATCTGAAGCACCACCTACTTTTAATCGAACAAACAAATTCACCAAGGGCTTCCAGAATCTCATAGACTCATATGGTGTATCAAGCTATCGTGAAGTTAATCCAGGTACTAGAACTTTCTTTCATCTAATCCATCTCATACTATAAACTTTAATTTCATATTATTCAAAATATTTCAAGATTTCTTGCTGCAGAGAAATAAATAAGGGAGGAAGATAGAAACTATAAATACAGCTGAAAACTCAATAAATGATAAAATGTTTTTGCAGATAATTTGATTTAGCATATGAAAATTATTATGTGCTTCAAATGGGATGATGTTTGTCCTTGAATGCTACTAGATGAGCAACCAATCAGAGTCCTGCGGTGTTGTCATATTGCATTCCCCCTAAGTGGTGTATGATGAGCGCCAACCTAATCCATCTCTAATAAATACTATTTTCACTAGGACAAAAATTCAGATTTCACAAAAAGTGATCCATGAGGAAAGTAGAGAGTAATGTGTCTAACATAACCATAAAAAACCCATATTTTTAGCTCAAATACTTTTTCTAATACAAATAAATAAAGTATCAATATATTATAATAATACATCGTGATGTAAGTACTGTAATGTACATCATTATTGGTTCGCATGTATACATGTATGTGTATATGTAATTACTCAGAACTGATCAGGAAAAAAGAGTATCAGCTGGATCAACTTGCAATTGAAATGAGATACAAGGTAATCTGCCTTCTCCCTTACCACTGCCAGTACAATCTGAGTTAATGGAGGCTCAAATTATGTTGCAAACAGAAATAATAGTTTTAAACTGACTGATGTTGAATGACTTATTCATGAAGAAATTGATAAGGTAACATAAAATTGGGAAAACTGTTCGAGACATACAGATAAACTACAAAAAGGTAACTTTTGGAAAGAAATAGCACATGACAAGAGTTTCGAGCCTAAAATAATAAATTTGTAACATCCGGATGATGAAGACAATGGCAATGATGAATTGTTTCTTGATGTAAGTGACATATACAGTTATATGTATGTGCCACTGGCAGTTCCTTTGTATTAGACAGATAAGTAATTCATAAACTATAATTACAATTATAGCATTTAAAACATGTGCATAATATGTGAATATCCATCTCGCGTTCGCCAGTCTTTGGGCCTAAGGAGTAACCTGCATGGTATTTTAGGGGACGACCCAGTGGCCGTGGATAAGGCACTGCGGTTTGTTTTTAAAATCGGTTTTAATAAACAAGTCTGACTTGTATTTTATATTTATTAATTTTAGAGTTTTTAAATTTTTAGTACTGGGACGAGTTTTTATGTGCTTTTAATAGTTGTATGTTTATATTTTATCTTACTTTTTAACTTCGTGTAGCTTTTAGTTTTTAGAGTTGACTTCGGGCCCAAATGACCTTGTTGTCGATGGGCCCTAAAACACTACACACTCACACACTCACTCCATTATATATAATATAATGGACAATGTTTTTACTCTTAAACAAATAATAGAAAAACGATGGGAACAAAATTTAGAGACGCACTTACTATTTATTGACTATTATAAAGCTTTTGACAAAGTATCACGAATGATACTGTGGAAAATTTTAAATAATAGAGGCATACCTTTACAGCTAATTGAAGTTATAAAAATTATGTCCATTGACACAAAAATAAAAATAAATAAAAGAGAACCAGTAATAGTTAATGGTGGCGTAAAGACAAGCTTGTCCTTTATCAACCGCACTTTTTAATTTGTATGTTGACGAAATAGTAAGGATTTGGTCGAATAAAGTCAATGGAGGCATTAATGTATTAGGAGCTAAATTGAAAACTATGTTATATACAGATGATCAAATAATAATGGCCACAAATGAAGATGACCTGCAGAAAATGCTGTATAGTCTAGATAAAATTGCTACAGAATATGGAATGAAAATATCAGCAAATAAATCCAAAACCATGGCATTTAAAGGAATTAATCCAGTAAGATCAAAAATAGTGCTAGATAACAATAATTGAGCAGAAATCACACTTTAAGTATTTAGGATGTAATGTCTCGTACCAAGGGGATGCTGATATAATAGAGAAAATAAATAAATTTAACTATATAACAGGCACAATAAAAAGAACATTAAAAAATAAAGCAAGAAAGGACTCTATAATAAAACTATACAAAACAATGGCAATACCAACTCTGATCTATGGATCAGAAACATGGACACTAACAAACAGAAATAGTACGAGAATAAATTCATCAGAAATGAAATTCATAAGAGGAATAGCTGGATATACCAAAATTGATAAAAAATGTAGTCAGGATATTAGGACAGAATTAAAAGTGGAAGAAATAAACCATACTATTGAAAGAAATAGAAATCAATGCAAAGAACATGTTCAGAGGATGAATAATAACAGAATACCAAAAATAACCTTAAACTATAAACCTATAGGAAGAAGAAACCAGGGAAGACCGAAGAAAAGATGGGCAGACCAATTTGGAGCCGGAACGGGTTAAACAATCCAAAGCCATGAGGTAGAAGAAGAAGAATATAATATATATTACATTATATATAATTATATATTTTGTTTTTATTTCCTTTTCTACTTTAGACTTTTGTTGGATCCTGTATCTGTTACAGTTTTTAATCTTATGTAACTTTTTATATTTATCTTTGCATCTTGAACTGACATGTCCTATAACATATGTATTATGTTCCAAAGGATGAAAAATAAATACAAATACAAAATACAAATACATGTTGTAATTGTGATTTCAACAACTGCATTATTATAAAAGTTTGGAAAATTCAGTTTGGGTTCCCTTACCTTTAGTACCAGGGAGACCCACATGGTGTAGGACAGTGTGAGAGAGGGAAATGTGAAAAGGGTGGGGGTAATGAGGTGGCATTGCCGAGTGCACTAATGCATCTGATCCACAACGCTCCAGAACTCTTCCCATTTGAAACACATAATAGTATGATACAGAATGTAAATTATAAAATAAGTGTGGCTTGATTTCAGAACAAAACTCTCATGTTATACTCTTAAAATGCAAATTTTTTTCTCTTAAAGCAAGGTTGTAGGTTTTTAAGTTACATCTACAGTGCCCTGTATAGTAAACTAACATTTACACTTAGGTAACAAAGAATTTTTATAATCTTAAGGCATCCTCTATGGCATATATAATTTTGGTTCATATGTCTTTACAGGAACAAAGTTACAGGTTGATTATAGAAACACTTGCTTAGAAATTAAAATAGATGCATTACTTTAAGGTTATTTTTTATGTACCTGACTTTAATCATATAAGTTATAAAACATGTTCTTAAATATTTATTAAATAAGTTCAAAAGGATAACATTAACCATATTCACAATTTCATCCTGAAGTTAGACTCATACTTTGCACTGAAATGAAATTAGGATTTAATTTCTCATAATGTTACTCCTTCCCTTCTGTTTTTGAATGTAGCTTTGCTGACCCAAGTTGCCTACCATTTTTGTTAATCTGAAGAAATAAGTATCCTTTGAAGTATTACCTACGTTATCTGAAAATTTTATTGTTCAAGATTAATTGAAAATTATTGAAATAAATGGCACTGTTAGAAATATAATATGAAAAAAAAACAGTTTGAACTAAAACATTCTTACATGCTAAAAACTTAAAATATTCCAGTCAGTGCCTTAGATTATATATATAATGTCTGGTGTGAAATTGTGAAATGGACCTACAACAAAAGTTCAGTTCCTAAAAATGTATAATTAATCTTAAATACAAAATTATAACTTTTAATGGATGTATGTACTTGATAGATTGTTATTTTAAGATATTGCATATTAACCTAGAAAAGCTTATAATTTTTATGCATGTTTCTTTTATTCACAAGTATTAAATGTATGCTGTCCTTATAAAGCTCTTTTGATTTCAAAAAGTCAACCTTGAATATTTAACAAATATTGCTTAAAAATTAAATCTTTTTAACTTAATGTGAAAACAAAATATATTATTTTAGGAAAAATCTGGTGTGACACTCTTCACTTCAACATTTAAAAAAATACTTACTTTGGACATTTTTAGAAACTCGCTATAAATTTACTAGCAAACTCCTGGTAATGGCTGCAGATGCTGTAATCCTAAATAACTAATATTTACCTTCAGTTTATCTGCACTAGTTTATGTGTTTTAGAACAATTACCTAATCACTGATTGCCATTATAAATGTAAAACTATACTTCAGTAATATTGTAACAAAAAAGATACATATTTTTTCAGCTTGTGAAGTATGGTATATTTACAATGTTTGAACATTAAATGAGTTAAATATTAAAATCAGAAGCATTTTAGCAGTAAAGTATTCTTAAATTGTTAGAGTATTTACGCTATTAAAGTTAATAAATTATTATTTCAGAGCCAATAAACAAGAGAATGAAATTCACACCTCTTACTTTTAATAATGATATGCAGCATTTAAGTTAGGCATGAGAAATGCAATTGTTGTACATGTTGCATATTAGCTAGAAAATATAGGAAAATAATTAACCACTTTTGTGACTGGCATCTTTTGCAGCGCTGTACACTATCATTACATTTCCATTCCTGTTTGCAATAATGTTTGGTGATGCTGGTCATGGCCTCATACTTACAGCATTTGGGCTTTTTATGGTGATACGTGAGGAACAACTGGCAAAACAGAAATCCAGCAGTGAGGTGAGAAAACAGAGAAATAAGCTTTTAAGGACATAATAAAGGTTACATTTATTATACATAATTAAATAAACTTTAGTAAATATTGTTATAAACTGTTGTAATGCACACTATTTAGAATAAATAGCACAATAGAACCTCATTTACCCAGATCAACTGAGTCCAGGGCCAATCTGAGTTTACGAAAATTTGAGTTATCCAGAGAATGACGGAAAAACAATAAAAAAAAATGTACAACACGAAGTATTTTTAATAGAGTTTCGGAATTACCATCGGCATATTTTCACTAAAACTGCATAGACTACAGCTCTACAGCATAGTTCAGTTTGCATCTTTAGTCCACACACTTCATCGTCAAGGATACAGATTACTATGTCATTATGTTTTTTAACTATTGCCAAAATTTGAAAAGGAAACAAACCTAAAAACAGAACATATATATTATTAAATTTTAGATGAGTCGTATTTCTTACACATCTGCTTCACTTTCGTGAACATATATAATTTCGTATAATCTATAAGTGTAGAAGCTTTGTAAGTGTTGTTATTATTCTCAAATTCTTACATTTCTAGAAGAATGCTATCAATTCAATCTCTGTTCAAACTGAAGTTGTTTGTGAAATCGATCTCTATCAATTAATAAGGAAAATAGACATAATTTTCTTAAGATAAGTTTTTGGTACAAATAGTTACATTTGTGTAATAATTCATTGCTTCACTGTAGTTAGCTTTAATTTTCTACATAAAATAAAATGGATTATCCTTAATCAGCAAGGGCTATGATACAATGAAGAACAAAATTACAATAATTTTGAGTCGAACTAGTACTCGATGCTCCTTATATTGCTAGTGTTTACCAAGAAAGCATTTATTAAGAACTTCCTAACATCCTTAGCTAATGTTGACCATTGAATTTTGATTTGGTGAACTCTTTGGAGGTGACAGGGGCATCCCTGTTGGTATCTTGATGAACTTGAAGTTTGGATTCTCTTCATAGGTGGCATCGAAATTGAAGAGCTTTCCTTCATATTTCTTTATGAATATCTTTTCCCACGTGGTTAATGCAGTTGGACCGTGAACACTTTTTAATAAACGGATTTCTTGTTCTATATTTGTGATTCTGATTCCAAAAATGGTAAATGTAGATTCCAGAAATGGTAAATGTAGATCATTTGCCAATTTCTGTAATATTTCCCCAAAGTGATATTCCATACTTTAGTGCAAATAAATAAAACTGTAGTAGATCTGCTTAACAGTTTATATATGCCTGTTTTATTATATAGATATATTTATTTATTTGTTTACTGATATGCCTTATGTGTGGTTTCTCATTTAGTTGTTTGTCAATTATTACTCCTAGAATGATGATAAATATATAATAAAGAATAACTTTGAAACATGTATTCAGGCATCACTAATTAGTGCTGGGAATTTCTTCTTTAAGCCATTAAGCCTTGAAACAACAGGTAGAGGCTGTAACCAATGTGCCAAAAGGCTAGTCTTCAAATTTACAGTGGATAAGAAACTTTTGTGGCTGTGAAAGATCGGGTTTTCATTTAACATCCTGTACATATATTACTTTTCTGGAATTTGCTGATAAGATACGACAAAGATTCAGCTTTCTATTTATCACTAATTTGACTGTTCATAAATAAGGTGTTTTGAATATCAGGTAATCTTATAAATAACACAGAACAACTTGTATAACTGGATTAATTTATCTCACTTTTTTTTTTCAGATCTGGAATATATTTTTTGCCGGACGATACATCATATTGCTGATGGGCTTATTCTCAGTGTATACAGGAATCATATATAATGATATCTTTTCAAAATCATTTAATATCTTTGGCTCCAGTTGGAGTTTTGGGTTTAATGTTCAGGATGTAAGAGGAAATGTAGCATTGACTCTAGATCCATTTGATCACTATGCAAAAAATAATGGAACACCATATCCTTTGGGATTGGATCCTATCTGGCAGGTAACTATTACTGATGACAAATTACCTTGTAATTGATGTTTGTGATACAACATGGCCATCTCAGTATGTTGTTGCTATATTTATCCACTGGCAGTGTGCAGTAGCAAGAACAACATCCACGATACAATAATGTTTTGAATATAATATAATACTTAGAATTATTAAATCTTTATGGATTCACTGTGTGAAACACTACTGAATATTTGCTAAATGAAGAATTACATCAGAACATGCATATGAAAATGAATGTAAATTCCTACTGAACCTGAGGCTTTTGCAACACCAATGACATTCTGTCTCGATTGTAATACATTATTGTTATAAGTATCACAATACAATTTGGCATTTGAAATTTACAAATAGCAAAGTAAGGAGTAGTTCCAATGTGTCAGGACTATGATACAATGAAGCACAAAATTAATATAATTTTGAGTTGAACTAATACTCAATGCTCCACTTATTGCTAGTATTTACCTAGAACGCATTTCGTTAGGATCTTCCTAACATCATCAGCTGTTGTCGACTAATGGACATTGGTTTGGTGAACTCATTGGAGGCGATAGGTGCATCTCTGTCGGTATCTTGATGAACTTGAAGTTTGGGTTTCCTTCAAAGGTAGTGTCAAAATTAAACAATTTTCTTTCATATTTCTTTATGAAGATTTTTTCCCATGTGGTTAATGCAGCTGGACCTTGGACACTTTTTAATAAGTGGATTTCTCGTTCTATATCATGATTCTCCTTCCAAAAATGGTACCACATCACACCACGTCCACGTCACACCATTTTTGGAAGGAGAATCATGATATAGAACGAAGAATCCACTTATTAAAAAGTGTCCAAGGTCCAGCTGCATTAATCATGTGGGAAAAAATCTTCATAAAGAAATATGAAAGAAAATTGTTTAATTTCGACACTACCTTTGAAGAAAACCCAAACTTCAAGTTCAGCAAGATACCGACAGAGATGCATCTATTGCCTCCAATGAGTTCACCAAACCAACGTCCATTAGTCGACAACAGCTGATGATGTTAGGAAGATCCTAACGAAACACGTTCTAGGTAAATACTAGCAATAAGTGGAGTATTGAGTATTAGTTCAACTCAAAATTATATTAAGGCATAGTTACGTACTCTTATGTGATGCTTCCAATCCACGTCACACCCTGGCTTTTTGTTCTGCTACAGCAGTAGGTAGGTAATCCCAAGTGTGTATTTACATTTTCATTAGTCTTTATATTTCATTCTAATAGAATAACCCTAAAAATATATAGTGAATGACAGTTAAAATCGTTTCATTTTTAAATTCCTCCGTAAATGAAGCCCTACATCTTAGTGAACATATAATTCTTACTCACTTCTTTTACAATACCAATAACTTCTGCATCAAGTAATTCAAATTAAAATGCATAAATTCCATAATAAATAATACATTTTAAGTTAGGTTTGCCGAATAAAGTGCCACATAATTCAACAAATGTATCCCCCTTGCAAATTTTATTACATGTTTTGTCTTTAATTGATTTTTGTCTATATGTAGACCAATGAATGCATGATCATCAAAAGTACTTATTTTTGCATTTCTAATATTAGTTCTCCATTATTAAATTGTACATCATGATATATACATGTATAGCATGCTGAGTGCAAAAGATATACCAACATAAACTTCATTTAATGTAACAAATGTATAAATGTTTTAAACATGGTAGCTTTCTAGTAACAACTAACTGACATAGATACAAAAATGATAATGTTTAATTTTCAATTCTTTTTACAGGGTGCAGAGAATAAAATAATATTTTTGAATTCTTATAAAATGAAGTTGTCAATTATATTTGGGGTGGTCCACATGATTTTTGGAGTAACTTTGAGTGTGATCAACCATTTGTAAGTAATAAGAGATTCATTAATTTTGTTTTTGTAAAGTTTAGATAGTAATGATAAAGAGTAAATTTTTGAAAAGATGCTTTCTTTACAAATACCTGATATAATTGTTAGAAAGCTCTAGCATTTAATTATTTCAATTCCTTTCTTGGAAGTGTTGAAAACAGTGTTGTTATGATAAATTAACTTTAAAGAGAGTCGATTAAAGACACTAAACAACACTTACTTTTAAATTTTTCCGGAACATGTTTCTGAGGCTTAGCCTCTATCATAAGCCGGCTCTCGACTGGTTCTCGTTGGTGTAGTTGACGATATTTTGTCACAGGTCTCCTCTGGTGGCGGTTCAAGGAACTTGCTGAACAAATCTTTCTGGGGGATTTAGAAACAATAGCAAAGGAACACTTTAGAAACATAAAATTTAAACAATTAGAAAAATCAGCAGTTGCCAAACATTTTTGGGAAAAATCCACAACATAAATCCAGAACCAAAACTACTAAAACATACATCAGGAAAACAAGAACTATCCACATGGGAACAAATCTTCATTTCAAAAAATAGGAACAATCGACATCCCCCAGAAAGATTTGTTCAGCAAGTTCCTTGAACCACCACCAGAGGAGACCTGTGACAAAATATCGTCAACTACACCAACGAGAACCAGTCGAGAGCCGGCTGATGATAGAGGCAAAGCCTCAGAAACATGTTCCGGAAAAATTTAAAAGTAAGTGTTGTTTAGTGTCTTTAATCGACTCTCTTTAAAGTTAATTTAATTATTTGTTTAAGATTGTGTTCATGTTGTAAAAGAAGATTAATTCTATACTTTAAGGAACCCTTTAAGGGCATATACAGAGGGGCTTTCAGGGGGGGGGGGGAATAAATTCCCCTTCCAGATACTAAAACACATAATACAAGGGTCGGCTCATAAGTTCCAGCCCTCACAATAAAAAAAAAAATAAAAAATAAAACTTTTTTTTTTTTTATTTCTCAACAAAATCTCCAGAAAGGCTAATACATTTCTCATATTGGTGCTCTAATTTAAGTAAACCATCTCTGTAGTGTGATTTTTCACTGTCCTTAAAACAGCTGTTCAACGCATCAATGACCTTGTTGCTGTGAAATCTTTGTCCTCCGAGAAATTGTTTCAGGTTCAAAAACAGGTGATAGTCTCTGGGTGATAGATCTGGCAAATAGGGTGGATGTTCATGCAATTCAAACTTAAATTTGCACACTTTTCTCATTGCTGACTGAACGATGGACTGGAGTATTGTCCTGCAGAAACTAAGATTTCTTCTTTGCTAAATGTGGTCTTTTTCTTTTCACCTCATCACTCAAAGTTTGCAGTAAGCTAGCATAGTAGTCACCAGTGATACTTTTACTTTTCCAAGTAATCAATAAAAATAATTCCCTGTGCGTCCCAGACTAACCTTGTTAGCTGACAAAATTGACTTTTTTTTTTTTTTTTTTTTTGGGAGTTAGTTCAATTGGTGCAATTCACTGTTTTGAATTTGATTTACTTTCCAGAGTATAGTGATGTATTCAAATATCATCCATGGTAATTATAGCCGTTTCAAAAATTCACTGGGATTTTTATGGTAGAGCTCCAAATTCTTAACAGAAACAGATTTTCTTTGCAACTTTTAATCAGGTGTTAACAAACATGGCACCCATCTTGCACAGACCTTGTGAAAGCTCAAAACATTACTTAAAATATTAGCTACACATTCTTTTGATATTTTACAGCCTGCTATGTCAAACAACTTTAATCTGTGGTCTTCTAAACAATGAATTTTTTCAGTGATCTCTGGAGTTGTGACTTTCACAGGGCATCCAGAGCGAGGCTCATCACCAGTGTTCATACATCCCATTTTAAATTCTGCAACCTACCTTTTAGTTATTGTATATGAAGGGGCAGAGTCTTTCAATGTATTGTCCATTTCCTCCTTGATTTCTTTAGGCATTAAGCCTTTCAAATGGAAGTATGTAATCACTGCTCATTTTTTCCAAATCCTAAATTTTTGTGAAACCTTTACACTTGTCTTGTTTGAAATGTTGTCATTCAAAAACTAAACAAACTATTCACCTGTAACATATCTAGATACAAGCTGTTCTAAGTTAAACTATATGATGCTATCTGTTAAACTGGCCCATAGGGACATAACAGCCAACCCTTGTATTGAAGGATTGCTACCTAATTTTTGTTTTCTGTAACTCTGTCATTCAGAATTAGTGTATCATAATATCCTGCTAATAAACAGGTAAATAAATACTATACATAGATTGAGTCAACATGAAAATATCAATGCCATGGCTGGGATTTGAACCATGGATCTCCTGGTTTCCGTCAAGTCGCCACCATAGTAAGTCACCACAAACGGTGTATCTCGAATGCGAGAACCCCTAGTGGTTTACCGGGAAAATATACGAGTCAAATGGAGAATTTAATGTCAGGATGGTATGTTGGCCATGATAGTTCAGTGGGTTAGAGCGACTGGACGGAAATCAGGAGATCTGTGGTTCAAATCCCAGCCATGGCATTGAATTTTTCATGTTGACTCAATCTATCAAAATCTTAGCCTATATATTGCTAGTATGAGGAAACTATTAATTTCCATCTATTAACTAAAATACTATACATACTAAAACAGTTATAAATATTGGGGAAATTTAATCCATCCTTTTGGAAAATTATCATACTGATTGGCAACATTGATTAAATGGCTCAATGTTTTCATTTTACTGTACATAGATGTTTAATTACATGTAGTTAGTACTATGTCAGTGGTTACAAAGCACCTTCTGTGATTTAGAGATGTGAAACTTTATAGTGGGTCTTTTCAGTGTCTAATAGTTAACAACCTGATAAAAAACACTTCTTTATAATATCTGAACCGGTTAACCTAACCTGGGTATGGAAGTTCAGTCTTTATGTGCTTCTGTTTGTATTTTGGTCCTATAAATACTTACAAAATTGGTTATTGATCATGTGAACTATGAAATTCTTTTATTTACTGAATGTGCCCCAGTCAGAGATCCAGTACCCTTCACATGGATTCATTTCTAAATGTGATCACAAAATTAAGGTTGTATATTTCAGTAATTCTTGTTTCAGTCTCCTAATGCAACCTCTGAGTACACTATCTCCAGGTATTACAGTTAAACTTAGATTTTGTCTGTAATATTATAATAATTATTGTATTATTCTTTCATTTATTTTATTTGTTTACAAAATCGTTTTTTTACAGACATTTCCGAAGAGCTGCTTACATTTTGCTAGAATTTGTACCACAATTGTTATTCCTCGTGCTGCTCTTTGCTTATATGGTGGCAATGATGTTCATGAAGTGGTCCATGTATTACCCACAACGGACAAAGGACTGCAGGATAGAAAACTGTACTGAAGCTGACTGTAAGTTTGTACATATGTATTTCTCCTGCTCTGGATTTTCTAACACTTGTCTTTTTAATCTCAAAAACTATTTGTAGTTGGTTTATTATACTCGTCACTTACTTGTTTATATTTATGAGAGACTAGTTTCAAAGGCATTCGCCTCCATTTTCAATCTCTTTCCAACTGGCATCTGTTGTTGTCTGCTCTCTCTCTCTCTGGTGGTGGAACTATGAACTTTTTTGTCAAATTATCTACTGGTGGGATTTCAAAGTTCATTACATGATCCTTATTTTTCCATATGAATATGTTCTCCCATGTTGTCAATTTATTTTGGTTTATCACTCCTTTTAATAATTTTGGATTTGGATCAATGTCATGATTTTCATTCCAAAAATGAAATGCTACTGCTGACTTATCCTCTTATTTCAATCTGATGTTTCTAAAGTGCTCTTTGACTCTGGTTTTTAGATTTCTTTTAGTTAGACCTATGTAGCATTTTTCACAATTCTTACAACTTATTTGGTATATTCAGGATCTGTTAACTGATGGTATTTCATCTTTTGTTTTTGAATTTAGCAATTTTAAAATTGAGTGTCTATTAGTAGGTGCCAAGTGTAAGAATTGTGAAAAATGCTACATAGATCAAACTAAAAGAAATCTAAAAACCAGAGTCAAAGAGCACTTTATAAACATCAGATTGAAATAAGAGGATAAGTCAGCAGTAGCATTTCATTTTTGGAATGAAAATCTTGACATTGATCCAAATCCAAAATTATTAAAAGGAGTGATAAACCAAAATAAATTGACAACATGGGAGAACATATTCATATGGAAAAATAAGGATCGCGTAATGAACTTTGAAATCCCACCAGTAGATAATTTGACAAAAAAGTTCAAAGTTCCACCACCAGAGATAGAGCAGACAACAGATTCCAGTTGGAAAGAGATTGAAAATGGAGACGAATGCCTTTGAAACTAGTCTCTCATTAATATAAACAAGTAAGTGACGAGTATCAATAAACCAACTACAAATAGTTTTTGAGATTAATTTTGACGTCACTGTTACTAAATTCCTCCAAACACATATAACACATCTTTTTGTCTCATGTTTGTATCTCACTTCGGGTAAGCTACCTGGATATGGTTTTTTTAGGGGTTTTCTAATAACCTGAGAACACAAATCAGATAAATTTAAGTTCTAATGATCCCAGGCCCATTTGAGCTTGCTTTCAATCATTTTACTCATTCACATATTCATTGACGTATTTATAGAGTAAACACACATATGAGGACTGCTCATTAAAGAATGATCATAATTTTTTTTTTTGACAACATACCTTTACTCATCCTCATAATTTTGATTGTCCTTCTCAAAATAGTCTCCCTTAAATGCGATGCACTTGTCCCAGCATTTCTGCCAGTCCGCAAAGACAAGCTGGAAACATTTTTGAGAGGTCCTTCAAAATTGCCTCTGCAGCCTTCAATACTGCTTCTGAAGATAGATGATGCCTCCCATGAAGGTGTTTAATGAGGTCTTTTCTGCCTGATATTGTCTTGCAGTGTTTTTCATTATCTGAGAAAGTGTTCTTAAGATTATTTGCCGATTGTCTCTCAAAATGATAGCAGTAGTATTGATGTGCACTTTCGTAAGAGCAGTAACTGGAGTGCCGGGTCCACCTTCCTTTGAAATTGATTGTCTCTGCTCTTTAAACAACTTAAAGATAGAGGGAAGACCTCAGAAACCGGTTCCGGGAAAATTTAAAAGTGAGTGTTGTTTTGTGTTATTAATCGACTCCCAATTAACTTAAGATAATGAACATGTTTCTGTTTCCCTGCCTCTCACAAGTGGGAACCAAAAGAAGCAACAATGAAACTACTACAGCATGTTTGTTTCATTAAGCTAACAGACTATCATAAGATTAAATTCTAGTGCGGTAAATTATGACTGTAAAAAAATTGTGATCATTCTTTATTGAATAGCTCTCATAAATTACTTCAGTGCTTGTATTCAGAAATTAAATATTTGAATTTCAATATTACAGTGGAGATAATACGCTATGGTACTTCCTGTGCGCCATCAGTATTGATACTTTTCATCAACATGATGTTATTTAAGAGTGCTGATACTCAAGGTTTGGGATGCAATGAATATATGTTTGATGGACAGCAGCAATTGCAACAGGTGTTTGTGTATATTGCATTGTTATGTATCCCAGCATTGCTCCTGGGAAAGCCATTGTACATATTTTGCTGTAAGAGAAGAAGGAAGCATAAACATGTAAGTTTACTTCTTATGAAAGATTTAGGCATTTATTAATATGTCATAGCTATTAGAGTAGAGTAAATTTATCTTAATCTATCAGATCTGTGTAAAATTTAATCAAAAGCTGCAATATGCAATATATTACTTGATCAGCTCTTACAGCAATGAAGTTCAAGCTTGAAATGTAACATGTTGCTTATTGCTGACTCTGAAACATCTGATGTCAGCTTAAGTCAGCTTTATATTTCTGAATATGTACTCCTGTGTTTCAATCTATTAATAAAGTGTTAAATTATTAAAACATTGTAAATTTAAAATCATTGGAACTGTTTACATTGAAGCAAATAATTAAATATGGAAAATTGCTATTCACTTATTCACTAATCACTTATGGTAGGTGATTCCTTACCCTAGGAATAAACCATATTATCACAGCATTCTGAAAAAAATCTGTAATTAATGGAGAGTCATATTATTATGCTACAGCATGCATCTGGTAATGGAGATATCAATCAAGGCATGGAACTCACTCCAGAGATGACAGATATTCCAAATAACACAACTGGAGAAGTAGGTCATGAAGAACATGAAGAGCCAATGGGGGAAATCTTGATTCATCAAGCAATCCATACTATTGAATATATTCTGAGCACCATTTCGCACACTGCATCCTATTTGCGGCTCTGGGCACTTTCTCTAGCCCATGCTCGTGAGTATATACAGATCAGAGGTTACTGACTTGATTTTCAATATTCTAATATTGAACTTTCCATACTAACAGTGACAAGATTTATTATACTGGTCGCCAGTCTAGAAAGAGATTGACGTTTCGTATGAAGAGAGTGGCATTGCTGCCACTTACTGCTGCCACATGGAGAGCATGTTAGAATTGTGTACAAAGGTGATTCGGTTACAACTGCAATGGCTAATTTATTATTATTATTATTATTATTATTATTATTATTATTATTATTATTATTATTATTATTATTATTATTATTATTATTATTATTATTATTATTATTATTATTATTATTATTATTATTATTATTATTATTATTATTATTATTATTATTATTATTATTATTATTATTATTATTATTATTATTATTATTATTATTATTATTATTATTATTATTATTATTATTATTATTATTATTATTATTATTATTATTATTATTATTTATATTATTATTATTTATATTATTATTATTTATATTATTATTATTTATATTATTATTATTTATATTATTATTATTTATATTATTATTATTTATATTATTATTATTATTTATATTATTATTATTATTATTATTATTATTATTATTATTATTATTATTATTATTATTATTTATATTATTTATATTATTATTTATATTATTATTTATATTATTATTTATATTATTATTTATATTATTATTATTATTATTATTATTATTATTATTTATTAATATGGTCATGTACAACCTTTGGTTCCGCCAATGTCACGCGATAAAGTAGAGCTCGTATTACACACATCCAGCTTGCACAACTGACAACACCAGTCCCACCTTGCCCCTTTTAGAGTTTCTGCCACCAGACCCCTGGTGTTAAAAAAAATTGTCAATATCATCATTATCATTGATATTATTTATAATCCTATGCATGAAGACAACAGTAAAGTCCTATCAAGCACTTTAAGAGGATGGAATAAGAGGCTCCCCTTTCAATTTCGCCTCTTCGAAGTATTCTGTCATAGAGCATATTGTTTTCCATGCCTGTCCTTTAATTGGAATACCTTTACCAAATATAATTTTATTTGGTTCCCGAGCTCATTCAAGTTTTCGCTTGTCTGCGCTACGTTTATCACTACTTTTAGTCATAATTAAACATTCATTAAAACACAATTGCAAATGCTCACAACACCTGCACAGATACAAGGACTCAAATATATCTAAACCAAGGCAAATTGCCACACAATTTCTAACTGTTCGAACAAGAGCAGCAACAATCGTGAAGAACCGTAAACCGTTTATTGCAGCGTTAGCAGAAGAGCAGCAAGCAACAAGGTATTGCGTTTACTACAGCATTAGCAGAAGATACTATGTGCATATACTACTTGCTCACCCACGTGTTATGCTAAACATGTGTTAGAATATCATCAACAAGAGTTCAGCAAACATCTCAGCTCTTATTGGTTTTACTAATCATTGTTAGACAACCATTATGACATATCCATCCCCTCCCATGTACTTAAAGTGCTCCTCAAATGGTTAATAAACATCAATCTCTTTCTAGATTGGCGACCAGTATACTTACTAGTTTATAACACTAACACCTTTTAGCAGAATTTACTTTTAGATTAGAGAGCAATAAATGACAAAGTTTTGCGATAAACAGGGAGGAAACATGAAGTCATGCCTAAAGTGACATTAGTATTTAATATATGAATTTTACCATGTTACAGAACTGTCGGAAGTACTGTGGAATATGGTGTTAGCCTTTGGACTACATCCTCCTCTAGAAGGAAATGCAGGATCTTTAATACTAAGTGGCATTATTTTATTTGTTGTATTTGGAGCATGGGCTGCCTTTACACTTGCAATTCTTGTGATGATGGAAGGGTTGTCAGCATTCTTGCACACTCTTCGATTGCACTGGTTTGTATTACATTCTTTTCAATCTTATGTTTGTGTATTAATTGTGATTCTTTCCTTTAAAAACTATTTTATTAATGTTTAGTGTTAGAATACAGCATAGAAATATTGCATACAAAGCAGCTGATTAGCCCCAGATGACTGAATAGGCCATAAATGTTATTTTTAAATAGCAAGAGTATGAAAATTTGCTTTTGAATCAAGCAAATGAAACAACAAAGTTGTATCTTTTATAAAGTCTTATATTTCTTTGGAAATAACTAAAACATAATCTCTTCACTATACAGGCAGGATGAAGGCAATGTTTCAGGCAAAATAGAATGACTAATAGATACTAGTGCAAGAGAGCCAAATGTTGTTATACTTCTGCAGGTTTCACTACTTAGCAAAGTTTGTTCCCCACCATACAAACTACTGGTATTTGTCTTTACTTATGCTAGAGTCCATGATATGTATAGGTCGGCTGGTTTTTGCTCTGAGGCCAGATAGAGATCATAAATAAAAAGATTGAAAAATTCTGTGGTTCAATTCCTGGCAAGGCCATTGAATTTTTAAGTCTGATATTACCTATTCATATATATACATATTGTGACTTTGTGGGTTCTAAGGATTAAAAATCAAGTTTGCAGAAATTCAAAACGCTCCCTACTACCATAGAAATACACCTGGTACACTTGCAGATCACAGCAGAATTACATAACACACACAATTACAATCCACCAGTTCGTCTGTCGCAAGTCCACACTGCACTCACTACTCGGCACCTTGTCGTAAACTCTGACTCAAAACTGACTCTCTAAAACTGTCTAAAACTCCACACACACATGCTCCCATTTATACGAGAGCTAGCAGTTCTGGTGAATTCTTCACAATGGAGGCAAAGACGTACGAGAGACTTCACGGTCTTTCCAGGAGGCAGGAGGAGGGGAACGAAGATCCAGCCACCTCCGTGGCTTCCCCTCTTCCCACCCTGTGTTGCCTCCGTAGGCACTAGCTCATTGGCATAGGCGTGGCTTAATGACATCCGACTCCTTCACTCCCCACCCCTCTCTCTCTCTCGCCACCTAATAGACATTCACGACAATATATACATTATAGTGCGGCCGCTCTATCTCCGGCTCTGACATTTAGTGGCTGCAGGAGGTGGAGGGGGAAGGTTAATAGCACCAACATATAATAATGAGTAATTGAAAACATATCGTCAGAATTATCTTTATAATGAGAGTATAGGACTGTATTAGCTTCAAAACATTGAAATCCACCTTGTAATTTTATTATCATGCAAGATATTCTTTACAACATCACTCTATTCGAATATTTCGTTCACACCTTTCATGCACACCAACTGCTTCTGTTGGTAGTACTGGGAGTCGGTACATCCGGTGTCGTGGTCAGGAAGTTAAAACCGTCTGCTAGCGCCAATCAGCATTGTCGCTGCTAGGCGTGGCTTGCAAATCCAGCACCGTGTTGCCGCTGCAAATCGGGTGGACCACGTGGCTTTTAGTTGCTTTTGGATCCCGCGGTGGTGGTTTGTTTAATTTGTTGTGTGTGCGTGAATTCCGATTTGTAGTGTCTGTAAGACTTATTATTATCGCTATTATAGTAATATGGCTACTGGTTCGTCAGAATTCAAGAAAAAAATCGGTTCTTATAAGAGCCAAAGCCATGAATTTATATTCAGGCTACGTGAGTACTTCGAGAAGGAGCGGGAAAATGGTGTACCTCTACTACCTGTTAACAAGGTGCCGGACAGAGTTTGTGACGCCTTGAAGGTGGGAAGAATGTGACCAAGGAAAAGTGCCAGCTGATTTAAGTTCGCCGTCTGCAGTTCTGCGTACACCGGGAGAGCAAAGGCAAGGAGGCAGCCTTAAAGCTTCACTTGATGCTTTTCAAAAGGATGCTATAAGGTGACATGTATATCAATATTATATGAGAAAGGAATTTCCCACTGGTGCGAAGTAGCCTTTTGTTATTTCTTTTCCAGTAAATGATATATTGTCCCCATATGCAACTATTCTGGGATCATGTATATATATGTTGTCCACGTACATTTACGAAGTTACGATCTACAAATGCGTGAAATATTTACACATGTTCCTCTGCTTGAAATTCCCGCTAAAGAACTGGCAACAACGCGCTTCCCCCTCTCGAGAACTGTCAGAGCCGGAGATAGAACGGCCGGACAGTAAGTCAAATCGGACGATGAATGGAATGGGTGAAATGATGCTCAAATGAGCCCAGGGTCCATGGAGCTTAGAGTTACTCGACATTCTTCTTTCAGGATAAGGGAGAAACCTGGAAAAAAAAAAAAACCTTATCCAGGTAACTCACCCTGACCGAGATTTGAACTCAGGTCCTCTTGAGCATGAGCAGACATGCTACCATCTATGCTACTGAGTTGGGCATCTAAGACTTAGAGCATCTTTCCATCTAATAGCCTACACATGGCATGCGTGTGGAGCAACGATTAATTAACTTTATCAAACAGCGGTGAATTATGCAGCTTGAGGCTTAAGATACTATCAAAATTATAAGTTGCTGTTGGGGGTGTTATTCCAAAATGAATCTGAAAACATCTTGTGGTTTGTCAGAAAAAAATATGAGTATTTGTATTTGTATTTATTTTCATCCTTTTATAACACAATACATGTTTGTTGGATACGTCAGTTAAATTTATATTACATAATAAAAAAAAAAACATACAATATTACACAATTATATAACATTTCACATTAATAATGATGATGATAGTAATAGTAATAATAGTAATAGTAATCATAATACATTTCTGTGCAGTTACTTCACATACATAGTTACATAGTAACATTTATTTTACACACCATTCTACAACAATAATTATTACTATCTATTTAGATATTCCTCAAGCGAATAGAAAGAAGATGTTATGCAGAACTCTTTTAGTTCCCTTTTAGATCGGTTTATTTCTTTTATATTTTTAATATATTCAGGTAATTTATTGTAAAGCTCGGTTGCCACTGCTGTAGCAAATTGAGAATTTAATATCATGCTGGCATGTTGCCGTGGTAGTTCAGCGGGTTAGAAGAGCTGAAGATCGGGAAGCTGAAGGTCCTCTACATTAGATCTGGAGGAATTTTGTTACAGTGATGTTCAATTTAATTTGCAAAACCATTTGTAGTCGGTTTTTATCACACTACATCACTTAAATAGAATGAAGATTCTTTGTTGAATTCCAGACTGTGGTATTGGACTTTAGTAACTGGATAAAACAGATTAAACTTCAACTGCAGACAAATGGTATAGGGTATGTCCTGTTTGGGAAAAACAACTTGAAAAGAGGATTTTGTCAGAGGGTATGACATCAATTAGAGAATATGGATAGACAAACTTTGTATGCATCAATGAAAGAAAATGGCTCTCTAAATTTTAGACAATTATTAAGCTTATTCTAACAGTGAATGGTATGTTGATAACTGCAATATTAAGGGAAGAGAAGGGATTGCGTAGCTGAGACTAGAGATCGGAAATCTAGAAGTTCCAGAACGTTAGTGGCTTTATCCGATCTGTAAAAAGGAAGATGATGAAAGATGTATTTTATTTACTGTTGTGTAACAGAATAATTGAGATTGCAATGTTGTTTCCAAACCATAGCTTAGTTTATTTCATGGCACAAATAAACAAACACACATGTAATTATAGTAAAATTACAATGAGGATGATAGAAAAGATGAAAAAGATAATCTTTGTGACATAGGGCCACCTCTGACATGGAGCTACACACTAATTCTGAATACAACTCCAATGTTCACACAAACTGTTTCACTGCTGGTTCCACAGCTTGGCGATATCTCACCAGGAACTGCACTTACTGACCTGTGAACCACTTCCTGCCTTTTCCATGGTCTGCTGACTCCTTATCACAGAGCTTGGAACATATGATACTCAGCTCGAAACATCACTCTACTCTCACATAACTCACTGACTGGCCAACTCACTACTGACTGACTGACTGACTGACTGACTGACTGACTGACTGATTGACTCACTCTCTACCTTTCATCAGTTTTTATCTACTTGCCTAGCAGAGAATTTGATCTAGAAAAGTCTTTTACATAGTGGCAACACAGTTCTGCCTGACCTTATGATGTCAGCTTGTGATTGGCCTTGAAGGCATGCCACTTCTTCTGTACCAGCCAATAAGCAACAAGACAATTTTCATAATCCTGTTTCTTAGTGATGACGGCTAAGTTGCCCAACTCGACTCTTTCCCTCCAAAACAGACAGAATGGCGACATAATCTCTCTGCAGGTCACGCAAATCCCGAGGTAACGTTAATAATAATCTAGAAATGTAGCTGATGTTCAGATAGGTACTTTAACCTAACCTAATATAATCTTAAAAGTTTCCAAGAAGTTCAATTCAATTCAGTTTATATTAGCCATGGAATTCCTACAGAATTATAGAAATCTTCAAAATATTTAGAAGAGTATTAGACAATATTTATAATCTATTTCTATAACTTATTTGCAATACCAAGATTTTCACTAACTTACACAAATTACTGTTTACACTTGGAAGCATTTATGCAATGTGTAAATCATATATCACAACTTATTTATACAGACAGTGACACTAGTATTGCATTTCTGGAATTTTCAAGATCCTTCTTCAATGATGAATCTTGAATTCTCAATTACATGAAACAAGAATAAGAATAAAATATTAGTTTAGTGAAGTGCATGCAACTGATAGATTTACACTTTACTTGAATTATATTAAAATATTCACTTACTGAGTAAAACTGATGTTTTATAAAGAGTTTGTGTAGTCCTACCTTAAATATATTTACAGAGGGTTATGTCTTTTACGTGTTGCAATAGAAGGTCACAGACAATTTTTAATATCATTGGACGTTTAGAATAAATTTTTATAATGAACAAGGAATTCAGTTTGTAATGATTAATTCTGTTATGAAATTATAGTTCAGTGCAGTTGTTATATGATCAAATTACTGAAACAAGTGATCTAGCATCTGCTGCAAGGAGGTACAAATGCACTAAAAAATACCTAATTTTAACCTGTTTATTGCAAATTTAAGTATAAAAACAATTTCTCTTTCAACAGGGTGGAGTTCATGAGCAAGTTCTATGAAGGAGCTGGCTATACATTCCAACCCTTTTCTTTCAAGATTATTCTTGAGAGTGAAGATGCAGTAGAAGAATAGCTCTAACAAGAGCTTAAAATGGTAATCTTCAGTAATATACTCTGCTGTACCATTTTAAACCACTTCTGCTGAAAGATATGTTCCATGTCAGAATATCTTTCACAATAGACAATATTGCTGGCTGATTTAGTATGAATATAACTGCACAAAAACAGAGTAAGTGCATTAGATGCTGGTAACAATGGTCTCTTGTTACCATTTTGAGAACACATCTTTTAAAAAGATAGATAATAACATTTTAGGAAAGGATATACAATATCTGTTTTAGAGCAGGTTCCTAATCAAAACAAAGAATAAAACAAAATAATTAAATGCTATTCGTATTTGATCTTTGGTAATAAAAACTATAATGTATCTTTTAATTGATAAATGTGGCAGTGTTAGCACATTTGCTGTTTTAAAAAGCAGCTGCAGCATTGGATTCTAGTCAGAACTGTAAAGGATAGATCCTGGGAATTGATTTATGTTACAAACAACTGTTATAAATGAATTGGAGAAGGTTGTATGAACAGTTTAAAGGTGCATTTTCCAGTATTACTACTGATTTGTACAATGCCAAACTAAAGTTATTTCCTGTTTATTACCAATTTAGCCTTATAAAATGGGACCTGATCATAAATTGTTATCAAACAAATATAATATATTTTTATAAAATTTTGAAAAGAGAAAGAAAGCATATAGATGAAGTATTTTATGAAGTGTTCAGTAATGTTGTGAATTTTGCTACTAACAACTTAAATGGATTAGTACTTTAAGTACTGGAGAGTGTAGGTTGAGAAAGAAACTGCGAAGTATTAACATTTTAGTAGAATAAATAGAAACATAAAAAGGGCAATGTTTGCTGTTTAATAGCCAAATGATTCAGTATTTAAGAATTCTGGGCAGGTATGTTGCTAGAGCATTTTATGTATTTTAGCATTTAATTTTATTTATATTGGTAAATACATTTGTTTTCTTTTAATTTAATGTTGCATCAACTTTTAACCGAATTCTTGCACATGTTCATGCACATTCCTATTGTATGAATAAATACTTTTAAGGTTATAAGAGCAAAGTAAGCTGGGGTGTAGCAAAAGGGGAAAATTTAGGGGAATAAACTCCCCTTGCCTGAAATCAAATTAAAGGCTTTTTCTTTTGGTGTGTGTACTAAATTAAAATAGTTCAAACACATGGTCAAGGAAACTTGAACTAATTATATTTATTGAGGTACTAAGCTTTTACAATTTTTGGACTGCCCTCTGTTTTGGCCCAGGCCACTGCTACACAGGACAGTCCATTAAGTATATTTACAGACATGTTACAATATGTATTATTACATAATAGTCACTTATTATTCCTTCTCTCTTTTTACAGTCCACACCCACTTGTTTTTAACCTTACTTAAAAACTGACCTATGTTATTATAATTTTTACTTAAAACCTTGATTAAGCTGATTCTCCTATTCATTTTTGATATTTGACATTCTTTCCTCCACATCTCTGTTTCCTTACAATCAAACAATATATGTTTTATATCCTCTTTATCTCCACACAATGGGCACTCGTCTTGTGGGTATCCGTTTCTTTGACCTCTTAATCTCCATATCCCTGCTCTTAACCATGCTAACCCCTTTCTTTCTTCACTGTTAGTGCTATCTATATACCTCTCCCTCCCCCAACTATTTTTCAATTGAATATAGAAAACAAGTGATCTCTTCTCTGCTATTTGACTAAACAGTTTCTGGATCTCCATGTCTTCAAATCTTATTCTAGCCCCTTTCCAAAAACCTTTATAATTAGTTTCTCTCTTTCTCCAAATATCACCCATACCATTATTTTCCAAATTATTTCATAAATTACTTACCCATCCTTTATTTGGTAAACTTAGTTCTTGATACTTCAAGCATTGTTTCAGTATATTGCCCTCCTCTAAATTCAATATCCTATACCAATATTTTAGTGCCCTTTCTATAACTAACCCTTTTCTTGGAACTCTCCCCATTTCAATTAGAGCTACTTCATTTGCAGTTGATATTGGCAGCCCTAGAACTTCCTTACAAAACCCCCTGTGTACAACTAATTATATAGTTTCTGAAGTTGGCAACATAATACCAGGTTAAGACGCGTTACACTGCTTGAGTGGCGGATATCTGACAACGCAGTGCTGCCATTGTGTACCGTTATGAGTATAAGAATTCATTTTCCCAAGTATATAAGTAATTCAAAGGATAAAAGAAATTTCTAATAATACTGAAGGAATAAAGAAACAGTAAAATAGAATTAGGAGTCTGACAGATAGGTAAATGGCCAATCCTAATGTATTGGGATCAGATGCATGCAACACATCTGCTGACATGTATATATGAGAGGTCATTTTCACAAGTACATAACTGAATCAAAAATTAAAAAATAATAAGTAACAAATGATAAAGAGGGAATAACAAAAGGCAGCAAAAATAAAACACAATTTATGGAAGCCGTAGCCAACCACTTGAATGAACAGAACGATACAATAAATAAGTAATGCATGTTTAAAAAAGGTCAACAGAATATCCTAATAACCCAGAGGGCAGCTTTCTGTGCTCACTTGTTTATCTGTATACAGTGTTAAAGTTAGACTCCAGGTTTCAAAATAAGCACTATAGTTCCAACATTTGTGATATATGTAGCTTGGTGACTGAATGCAATAACTAAAAATGCAGTTTTAATAAGTGTAACTCCATAATTTTGTATTCCTTATACTGCAAATTTCAGTTGTTGCTGCTTAAACCTGATTATATACCCTCCCAAAAAAACAGAGAGAAGAAAGAAAAATTTGGCCATGCCCCAGGCTGAAGAGAAAACATCATCTTAATATTGTTAAATATTTTATGTAACTTATAACTATCATCTTTATTGTTATTTACTTCTTTCTTCATAAGCTTCATGTTAATACATATGTACCATCATTGTTAAATACCTTTATTTATATGAGTAAGAAGAAGATACTTTTTGTATACTAACATTTGTTTTAAAATAGGATTTTCAGCTCGCAAGAAGATATTGCTATGCAGCTAATCATAAGTGATTAGAATTATGTTAATTTTTGAGAATCAATTTCATATTTGATTGTTTGTAGAAAATCTTTCTTACCGTCTTGTTTATTCAATTGGATAAGTTTTAAAACAATGATGATGTCAAGAAAGTTACATCACTAATTTTCAGTACACTGCACAATATGAACCTGGCAGATTGTCAGGAGAATCCAGTATTTTGTAATTAATCTGTAAATAATGTTACATAAAAATAAAATGTTTTATGACCAGTCATAATTTGTGTGTAACAATTAACTTTACCACCTGTACAACTGATGCGCAAAATTGTGCTTCAAGACAACTGCAAAGGAAGACTTGCTAACTTAAGTTATTGATTAAGTCTGGTTTTAAGGAGATACCAGAGCATTAGAGGATGCTGGCTTAATGAGTAGTTAAATATAGTAAAAATGCTATTGAAATTATAGGTGAACAATATTTTTTTAACAAACCTTGAGCTAAAGCTTCTAAACCTCCTTAAAAGCACTTGCACGTTGCAAGATTAAACAAAAGTATCAACAGTGAAGTTTCACTTTATCCTCTTAGAACAAGAAGTACCTATTATGTTTCACCCAAAAATTCAATATTAAGATTTCAATAAGTGTAGAGATTTTGAGGTTTATCAAAGGCCCCATAGAGAGAGATAGAGAGAAGTATATATGTTCTTAAAAACATTTCTCCATTCTAAGCTATCCTAAGAGAAAGGCTTTCATTAAATACATAAAATATGAAGCTATTATTCAGTATTCCTGAAGTAAAATTAAATAATAAATTAATTTCATACAAAAGTGAAACAAACTTTTTAGGCTTGTGGATACAGGATAACTTAAAATGGAAAACTCATACAAATCATCTACTAACCAAATTAAGCAGGAATATATATGCTCTAAGAATTTTAAGTCAAAATGTCAGCCTTTGTGTACTTTTAATGTCCTATTATAAACATATACATTCTATAATTAAATATGGAATAATATTTTGGGGAAAATCACCAGAAGCCAAAGATATATTTAGTAAACAAAAACAAGCCATTCGAATTATAGGCAACGAAAGAATGCTATGTTCATGTAAGCCACTGTTCAAAAAGCTTTGTATACTTCCTTTGGTATGTGTTTATATATTGGAGACAGCTTTATTTGTAAAAAGAAATAGATTTAACTTTCAAAACAACAGAAGTATTCATATGCATTACACAAGGCATATTAAGGATATACCTACATGTAACCTCAATCAGAACTACATTGTTTAAGAATGGAGTGCTGCATTCCTGTACAATAGTTTATAATTCCCTTCCTAATGACATCAAAAGCATAGATAACTACGTGTTTAAAATTAGAACAAGGGCTTTCTTGCAGGAGCATTGCTTTTACACAGTAAAGAAATATCTGCAATTTAACAAATCCAGATAATCATAAAACATGAATTTACTTAGCTTGTTCATTTCTCTCATTTATAATTATATCCAATTTGTGTTACATTATAATTGAATGTAGGTTAGGTATATTTGATGTTTAACTTTGTAATATTAAGTGTAAATTTACTGACATATCCTATATCAAGGTACTATGTACAGATTTGATTTTAAAGGATGAATAAATTTGAATTGAATTAACAGTGAAGCAAACAAATATATACAAATATAATAATTTGTAACTTAAAAACTTCACATATCTTATAAAAAATGATGAACGTAGAACTTACTATCGTAAGTACTTGAGTCCCAGGCTTCATCATTTAACTCTTATTATTTTAGTTAATTGATGGAAATTAACCATTTCTCCACACTAGCCATATATAGGCTAAGGTTTTTAATAGATAGAGTCAACATGAAAAATTCAATGCCACGGCTTATATACGGCTAGTGTAAAGAAATGATTAATTTCCATCAATTAACTAAAATAATAAGAGTTAAATGATGAAGCTTGGGACTCATGTACTTATGATAGAAATCGCCATAAACAGTGTATCTCGAATGCGAGAGCTTCTAGTGGTTTACGGGGGAAATATACAAGTCAAATGGAGAATTTAATGTCATGACAGCAAGTCGACCATGGTAGCTCAATGGGTTACAGTGACTGGATGGAAATCAGGAGATCCGTGGTTCAAATTCCGTCCATGGCATTGAATTTTTCATGTTGACTATCTATCAAAAACCTTAATCTATATACGGCTAGTGTGCAGAAATGATTAATTTCCATCAATTAACTAAAATATTCATCCATTTTCACCAATTATCTAATGAAAAATAATGAAGAACAAAAGCTTACCTTTATTTTACAAATCAATATTAGTTAACAAACATGACTGCACTCTCTCTGTGTATTAGCTTAAAGTAGAATTCCAGTTATTCCATCTAATGGGGCAGAGTTATTTTGGATAATACATTTTTTTTTGGATAATTGATAGAAATGATTTTAAGCAGCAAAAGAAATAAAGTAAATATACTCCAAATGCATGTAATAATGTTTAATAAGGTAACTATTACCATCTACAGTATTAAAATATGTGTTGCAGTAATTCAAGAACTATTTCATAAAATTGGTAATTTTTTCCTGAACTTTCTTCATGTAGTGCTTGCAAGCAATTACGTCATGCCATGGTTTGATGAGTATTATAGCTGATAGTGTTGATTCACAAAATGCAATGCAGCCTGAAATCAAAAGTTCTATGTTATAGTGCCATAAGTCAATATCTGCCATTAAGATTGATCTAATATATCTCTGACTGGACTGGACTATGCTATGGAGGGGATACAGCATGGAGGTTCAAACTTGGTCTCTTGTACTATGCTCTCAAGTGCAGCAACCCCAGGAGCAATGATGATGTAAGAGGAGACAGAGAGTGGCCAGTCCAAGGAGCCATGACAGAGCAGAGATCAGGGTCCCTACAATTGACCAGTTGGAAACTCACCAGCAGGCCAGTACAACCGACATTCCACCCACTGTAGTCCTGAAACAGTCCACCAGGCCGATCTGAAGACAATCCCACCAGAGGAGGAAGTGTTTACCAAGAGTATATGATCCTGCCATGCAACGTCGAGACACCCGCAGACACTTCTACCCTGAAAGAGACCACCAGATGAGAGATGATGTGAAATGATAATGGAGAAGAAATGGAGGGACAATAAATTTGGGGTATGTAATTAACCTACCCAGCATTCACTTGGCGATCTGGCAAAACTCCCAAAAAACCATGGGCCAGTCCCAAATTCAGGTCACAGACAAAACTGCCTGAACCATCTTGCTCGGTACACCTCTGAACACTTTGACCCTGTCATATGCCACTCCGTCATTAATAGGCTTTAAACTTCTGTTCGATGTTTATTGCAGCACACTTTCATTTTGCAAATAAACATGCAAATAAACCTAAATGACCAACATCAACTTATGAATAAGCCTATTCACTGAATTAAGATAAGATACTTTATTCACCTTTTGATTTATACATAAATCATGGCTTCGTCAGTAATACTACATACTTATATAGCATAATACTACATACAACAGTATGTACAATATGAAGTAGCTTATACAAGAAGAAATATTCACAAAGTTATTACAAATTTATGTCTTTAAATTCCTGGATGCTAAAAGGTACATGTTTTAAGAGTGCTTTTGTTAATGAACATTTAAATTTGCTATAGACCTGATCTTTGAAATGTCCAGGTGATGTATTGTATAGGCTAGCCCCATGGTGAGTAATGCTACTGTGACTCTTATTGGTGCGACAGAATGTGGTATGTATGTGATTTAATGATCTGGTGTTGTGTGTGTGATACATGTCATTTGTTTTGAAGAGATTTCTATTTTTATGGATGAAGTATAATGTTTCCAGGATATATGTGGAAGGGAGAGGTAAAATGTTTAATTCCTTAAATACTATCCTACTAGGCGTTCTTATAATGTTTAATTATTTTTAGTATTTTCTTTTGTAATTTAAAGATTACATAAAGATTTGTGGACATGCCCCATACTGGAATGCCATAGGTTAGAATTGAGTGGACATATCCAAAGTACATAGCTTTTAGCACGCTTGTAGTACAAGCTTTACTTGCCACTCTGAATGCATAACAGATTTTGGACAGTTTATTTGCTAGATAATCAATATGTGCATTCCATTTTAGTTCCGAATCAATCTACACTCCATTATATGTGCAGATAATGAATACTTCCTATAACAGAAGAATATGTTTTGGAATGTGGTATAGCAGTGAGGTTTAACTGCATACAATAATATCAATTACGTGTATTGTGATTTATGGTTGGGTAGAAGAGTATTGTCAATTTAAATAGCAGCATTGATGGCACAAATTTGAAGATAAAGAGCATTGCCAGTTGTTGTAGCAGCATTGATAGCATAAATGTGAACATCTTTCATTCATTCTATCTTTCGTTTTTCTTACTTTGTCTGCTGCTCCTCTGCACTGTTTTCAGGTACACTTTGGAAAAGTGCAGCTTGGTTAAGCATGGCTTTATGTATTAAAACCCATCTGCTTGCATAGTGCAATAATAATTAGAATGATTAATAATTTAAAGGTAGTCGATTAATGACACTAAACAACACTTACTTTTAAATTTTTCCGGAACATGTTTCAGAGACTTTGCCTGCATCCTCAACTGGCCATCGACTGGCTCCCAGTGGTGTAGTTAACGATACTTTGGCATAGGTCTCCTCTGGTGGCGGTTCAAGGAACTTGCTGAACAAATCTTTCTGGGGGATGTCGAAATTGAATACTTTGTTCCTATTTTTTGAAATGAAGATTTGTTCCCATGTGGATAGTTCTTGTTTTCCTGGTGTATGTTTTAGTTGTGGTTTTATGTTGTGGTTTTTTCCCCAAAAATGCATGGCAACTGCTGATTTTTCTAATTGTTTATATTTTATGTTTCTAAAGTGTTCCTAAAATATAAAAAATTAGAAAAATCAGCAGTTGCCACGCATTTTTGGGGAAAAAACCACAACATAAAACCACAACTAAAACATACATCAGGAAAACAAGAACTATCCACATGGGAACAAATCTTCATTTCAAAAAATAGGAATAAAGTATTCAATTTCGACATCCCCCAGAAAGATTTGTTCAGCAAGTTCCTTGAACCGCCACCAGAGGAGACCTATGACAAAGTATCGTCAACTACACCAATGGGAGCCAGTTGATAGCCGGTTGAGGATGGAGGCAAAGTCTCTGAAACACGTTCCAGAAAAATTTAAAAGTAAGTGTTGTTTAGTGTCATTAATCGACTCCCTTTAAATTATTAATTTATTATAACAACACTGTTTTCAACACTTCCTAGAAAGGAATTGCAATTAGAATGATGTTTAGAAATTTGTAGGGCATCCTTGGTTAGAATGAATTGAGAGAGGGTTTTCCAGGCAATACACATATATCCTTTTGCTGATAAGAGATCAAATAAGTCTACCTCTTTAGACCACAGAGTATTTATAAATCACATTAGGACATTCAACATCTGTCTAGACCTGAAGTATTATAAAGAATATTAATTTATATAAAGATTTCACTTTTCATTATCAATCAGTTCAGTAGTAAGATTATTATGTGTTTCAAATGGGATGATGTTTGTCCTTGAGTGCTACTAGGTGAGCAACCAATCGGAGTACTGTGGTGTTGTCATATTGCATTCCCCCTATGTGGTGTGTGACGAGTGCCAAATTAATCAATCTCTAATAAATACTATTTGCACTAAGACAAAAATTCAGATCCACGAGGAAGAAGAGAGTGATGTATTTAACATATAACTGTAAAAACCCCACATTTTTAGCTCAAATAGTTTTCATAATACAAATAAATAAAGTAGATACCATTATATTATAACAATGCATTGCGACACAAGCACTGTATTGAACATCATTATTGGTTGGCATATATGCGTGAACGTATATTTGAAATTACTCAGAACTAAAACGTAAACATTTGACAGGATGTGATAAAAGAAATATGTACTTCGAATAAGCCAAGGTGTTTGTTAAATTCGATGAGAGGAAACAATACACTTCCTGCTGGTCTGGCAGAACGTATCTGGTCACATTATATCTTTGTTTATTAATGGTTCGTAATCTCTATTTACTCTAGAGAGTTCAAAGCAGTACTCTTCAGTTACTCTTCCATGAAAAAGTGTATCAGCTGGATCAATGAGATACAATCCACTACTGCCAGAACAATCCAATTGCGTTTTTTTTTTTTTTTTTTTTTTTTTTTTGCTTGTTCCATTTATACCCCGCTTTTAACTACTATGGTCATATCGGCGGCCGTTCTCCTTTGGAACATACTGAAGGAGTTAACTCGTTATCTTTGGTTTTTAATCATTACATCACGCACACATTCACACTCTCATTCATACTTCCAGACTCTGGGGAAGATGGGGAATTATCTTGGTCGGAGAATAATCCCCACCCCCACCGCCGGGAATCGAACCCGGGACCCCTAGCACGGTAGGCAGGTGCTCTACCGATTGAGCTATGGGGCCAGCCTCCAATTGAGTTAATGTTGCAAATAGAAATAATATTTTTAAACTGACTGAGGTTGAATGACTTATTCACGAAGAAATTAACAAGGAACACAACAAAACTGGTAAAACTCCGTGAGACATCAGATAAACTACAGAAAGACGACTTTTGAAAGAAATAGCATATAATGAAATTTTGGAACCTATCATCATAAATTTGCAGTACTCAGACGTAAATCTGAGTAAGTAACATTCTTAATGTAAGTAACATTCACAGCTATATGGATGCACGGCTGGTATTTTCATTTGATTAGAAAAATAAGTAATTCATAAACTATAATTAATTTTAAACTAAATATTTAAACCATTTGCATAATATACGAATATCCACATTGCAATTGTGATTCAACAACTGCATTTATTATAAAAATTTGGAAAATTCAGTTTGCGTTAGCGCCAAGAACACTTGCAGGTGTGCGAGAGAAAGGGAAATATTAAAAGAGTGGGAGTAACAAGGTGGCAACGCTGAAGGCTCTAATGCATCTGATTCACTACAGGCGAAAACCCTTCCCATTTGAAACACATAACAAGTGCTTATTTTCCTTTCTTCTGGAATTTTGGAAATAAATGTCTTTAATTGATAAAACTATTTGTAGTCAGTTTTCACACTGTGTCACTTACATTTTGATTTCTTGAGGGACTGCTTTCAGAAGCAACAGCTCCCAAAACTAGTCCCCCAAAAAATGAATATGTAAGTGATGTAGTGTGAAAAATAAACTACAAATTGTTTGAAAGTAATGAGTTGGTAATTCAAAAACAAACATCACTTAAATTATCCTTACTTGCACATGTTTCGGAGAACATTTTGTCCCCATCCTCAGCAGTTATCCGACTGGTTGGATCCGTGGTTTCTTGAAGTGAGCTGGTTGTCTGTGGCGGCATCTGTTGTCTGTGAGATGAACTTCCAAAGAGTGTTTTCAGGCGGCAATTCGAAATTTAAAGTATACTGTTTGTTTTTTATAGTTAGCAACTTTTCCTAAACATCAAGTTCGGCTGCATTACTGGCTGATTTTAATAGTTTTATATTTGGTACAATTTCATGATTCAACCAGCTCACTTCAAGAAACCACGGATCCAACCAGTCGGATAACTGCTGACGATGGGGGCAAAAGTTCTCCGAAATATGTCCAAGTAAGGATAATTTAAGTGATGTTTGTTTTAGAATTACCGACTCATTACTTTCAAATGTTAAATACATCACTGTTTCTAACCTTTTGCTTCAAATAGTACAAATTGCTTATCAATTAATTTGGACATCACCATTACTAAATTGCTCAAAATATACATAGTACATTTCTTTCTTGAATTGTTACATTTATCAATGATGGAAATATTTATATTCCAACACAGATGATGGGTGATGGCATGATTCATTTATTACAGAAGAATATCATTGGTACACAATAACTTTGCTGAATTTTGTTTGTCCCACCGTGCATTCTGATTCTTTGTTTAGCCAATGATGTCTCCTAATACCTAAGAACAATGAAATATGTAAATATCTAATGGAAGTTTACCTATCTCTACTAACAAGAAGTAGATATAAGAACAAGATTTGGTAAGAATAATTTATGAATTGTACTTATATTTATTTCATACATTGACACATGTTATATATGTTATAGGGTACATATGTCAATTCAAAATACAAAGAAAAATTTACCAAGTTACATAGATGATTACAAATGCAAACATGTAGGATTCAATGCATACTTAATACACAAAAAAAGATAACACCAAGATAAATAAAGGAATCCCTATATTTGATTAATAAAAATAATCATAATGAAATACATGTCAGTGCACAGCATAAGAAGAGTGAATAGAGAAGTCGGTATGAATGGGATATATTAGATTTTTTATTTCAATATCTAAAATGGTGACCAATGCTGGTAGTGATCTTTATACCAAAGTTAGGAATGTTGAGTGCAAACCAATGAGAAATTCCTTTCCTTGTAGTCTGTTACTTAGTGATGGAACTTCAGTCTAAAGTATGATTTGCATAAAACAAAAATGCTAAATTTTGGGGAAATGAAAACCTGTGAAAAATGCAAAAAGAACAAAAATAAACCATAGTTGCTGTTCTGTCATATAATTTAATAAAACTTTAATAGAAGCTGTAGCTTTCCTAGTGGCATTAATATTCAAGGTTCTCTCAGGCTTCAAGCCAGGTGTAGATATGGTGAGGTACCAACATTTCGGGAGCATACATTGTTCCCATCTTCAGGGTATGCTGAAACAATTAAATCATCACCGAGCAGTTGGCAGACTGAGGGACAGCCCATAGGTGTGTTTATCGTGTACCTGTCGTGTCCTAGGAAGGACTTGACCACGTAGTGACAGGAATGGGATATGCAGGGTGACGGGTGAGATTTAGGTGGAGGGGGGGAAGGAAAGGAGATAGCTTAAGTTCCTCAACGGCTAAGGATCCAGGTGCAATGACCTATTGCACACCACTGATGGTAATTAAAATTTAGAAAAACATAATTTTGAATTTTCCAGGCTAGTTCTTGGGTGGTGTAATTTTGAGGTTAGTATATGTACCTTAGGGTTAGTGGTAATGCCGACAAGCCATATGGGATAGCCGGTACTTACTCATACTGCGATCTCTGGGGCGATAATCCCCAAGAAATCTAACTAGGACGCTCTGATGGAATGGCTGCTGAGGGGTTTGCTGCTAATGCTTCTGCTATGCCTTGCTCGGCTGCTGCCAAGGTGTTGACGGCGCTGATGGTGCAGGCAGTGCTTTCTTGCAGGAATGCAGGGGGCAGAGTTCCTGACCGGTATAGTGGGTCTGCCAACCACAGGTGGCGCAATAGCAATCGCTGCGGCGCAGATCGTGTCCTGTGCAGTCCGAGGTGAAACAGGAAGCACCACAGTAGTTGCACTTCGGCTCGTCTGCACAGGACTTCGCAGTGTGGCCGTAAGCACAGCAGCGGTGGCATGGAGCCGGACGGTCCTGTCAGCAGCACCCGCCCTAATAAGGGCAGGTCGATAACTAAGTCAGCTTCCATTTTCGTTTGGCTAGTTAGCTCCACGCGGACGAGTGGTGTCGGACCCCGGGTTGAAGTGGTTGGCCCTCATTGTTGAGGGTCACTGCTGCTGCACTGCAACAATCACGTAGCGTTGTTGCAGATCCCGGGGTATGCTGGTGACCCCAATGGTTGTGAGGTGGTGCTGAGGTGGTGGCGGCGACTAGCCGGCTGGCGCTGTTGACTCGCCTGCTCCCGGCTGGGTGGTAGGGCCAGGTTACGGCTGCACTATTGTTGGGAGTAGCTGTTCCTCGAAGATAGACTGCTTGGAGGCGATGGCTGCTCTAATTTTTGTGTGTGTAATTTACGTCCTCCAATGTTAAGTCATAGCGGACGATGAATGGAATGGGTGAAATGATGCTCACATGAGCCCAGGGTCCATAGAGCTTAGAGTCACCCGACATTCGTCTCTTAAGATAAGGGAAAACCCCGGAAAAAACCTTATCCAGGTAACTCACCCTGACCGAGATTCAAACTTGGGACCTCCTGAACATGAGGCAGACACGCTGTCACCACGCTACCGAGGCGGGCAGGAGGACTGCTGGTTTCTTCGTTGCTTTCCTAGCACGCCCTATGTTGCTGCGGTGGAAGTTCGAAGAGAGTGCGACCATGTCCACAAAATTTCAATACTAATGATGGGATGCATATTAATAAGCTTTGGAGGACGGCAATACGAAAAGAAAATGAAAGAGTAATTGTCACACTGCAGTGCAGTGATGTCACAGTGTAGAGAACACCCGGTCTATCAGAGCTCACTTTTACCTGCTGCAAAGCAGAGAACAACTGGCCAATCAGAGCTCAAGTACACCCGCCGATCCTTATAAAGAGCTAGGGAACAAAGACGCCTGCCATAGTATAAACTCCCAAGAGATGTCATGGGGCCCCCTGGTTAAATAACCAAGAAAAATTCCCCCATATTAAGCCTGATGGCTCAAGCGATATGCAACCCGTAACCAAAACGGAGTAAAAACATCAAATCGTTTCTCCCAAAACGGGGGAACGCCATAAAGCAGCTGCCTTCTGAGATTATTCAAGGGCATCCCAACCCAAATTCCTTAAAACTCACAACCTACCCCTAGCAGAACAAAACATATCACACTGCTCATTTCGCAGGTTAAGCCGCAAAGCGGCTAGGTACTGCGGCACAAGACACCCGGACGGGGAAAAGCCCCGCCCGACTAGGACTACCTCTGGACCTCTGGCTTGCCTCTGAAGATGGCCATGACAGGATGATTGAAACGTTGGTTTTACGAAATATGACATGGCGAAAACTAGATAGCAAAGATATTTAAACAAGTTGAAGGTCAACAGCACTTGGGTGCTCAATATTTAGCCATGGTGTAACAGCCCACAAGCAGGCCAAAGCCTGCTAACCATACTGCTGGCCTCATGCCCATATACGCAACATAGAGGAGGTGATCATCCAACTGCTACAGGTAGATGTGGTCAGCATCTCGGCACCCCAGCTGGAAAGTTGACTTTGAAGACGAGGGTTCACTACCTAGAACAGCTCCTCATTTTCTCAAGATGCTGAGTGGGCAATGGTCCTATACCCGGGACTTAAGTTCCGTACCCCAGAAGTGTGGGATCGATCCTAGGTGTTTTCTATGGCAGGGAACCTTAGCACAATGCCATAGCCCACCACACTATGGCACAGGACTCATGCTTAATGTTACCAATAGTAAATAGTACAACAAACAGACTGACCACCTGGAAAAAAGATTATACAAAGAAATAATATGAGAGACAATTGATATACAAGGGCAAATCAAATACAGGATGTTACAAAAAGGTACGGCCAAACTTTCAGGAAACATTCCTCACACACAAAGAAAGAAAATATGTTATGCGGACATGTGCCCGGAAACGCTTAATTTCCATGTTAGAGCTCATTTTATTACTTCTCTTCAAATCACATTAATCATGGAATGGAAACACACGACAACAGAACGTACCAGCGTGACTTCACTTTATTACAGGAAATGTTCAAAATGTCTTCCGTTAGCGAGGTTACATGCATCCATCCTCCGTCGCATGGAATCCCTGATGCGCTGATGCAGCCCTGGAGAATGGCGTATTGTATCACAGCCGTCCACAATACGAGCACGAAGAGTCTCTACATTTGGTACCTGGGTTGTGTAGACAAGAGCTTTCAAATGCCCCCATAAATGAAAGTCAAGAGGGTTGAGGTCAGGAGAGCGTGGAGGCCATGGAATTGGTCCGCCTCTACCAATCTATTGGTCACCGAATCTGTTGTTGAGAAGCGTACGAACACTTCGACTGAAATGTGCAGGAGCTCCATCGTGCATGAACCACAATGGGGTATTTTGACATTTGTCTGCACGAATGATTTCAATTTACATTTTAAGAGAAATACTAAAATGCTCGCGGAGTCCCAGAAAACGGTTGCAAGCACTCTTCCATTAGACGGGAGTGTTCTGGCCTTGACCGGAGCTGCTTCGTCTCCTCGCCGCCACTCCATGCGTGCTTTGACTCTGGTGTGTAATGATGCACCTACGTTTCATCACAAATCACAATGCTATAAAAGATATATTCTCCCTCCTCCTCGTAGCGATGCAGGTGTCTCTGACAAACTTCCTGGCGTAACTTCTTTTTTTGTTCCTGGTCGAGGGACGAGGAACCTACCTGGCAGACAATGTTCTGTAGTGGAGTTCATCTCGGATGATTATTTGAACACTTCCGTAACTTATTCCTAGGGAAAAACATTTCGGATAATTTTATGTGCCGATCTTCTTCAATAATGTGACGAATGACAAGAATTTGTTTGCAGTAGTGATTGTCCACGATCTCCTCCCATGAGGTTAATACTCTACAGCTTCTCTTCTCGTCACAAAAATTTTAGCCCACTCATACACTCCAGACTGTGTGCGGAGCTGTCTCAGATTTTCCGATGATTTGGTGCCCTTATTTTTGCAAGAAAAGTAATGATGATGTGTTGCGCAACAGACGTGTGCACCTCTTAATCATGCCGTACTGACGCAGCCCCGTTCTCCGCGGTGCGTGCGCGCGCAGTTCCCCCTCTCGAGATACCTCCACCAACATACTGACAGCCCGCCTTGGTAGCGTGGTGGCAGCGTGTCTGTCTCACGTTCAAGAGGTCCCGAGTTCGAATCTCGGTCAGGGTGAATTACCTGGATATGGGTTTTCCGGGGTTTTCCCTTATCCTAAAAGATGAATGCCGGGTGACTAAGCTCTATGGACCCTGGGCTCATGTGAGCATCATTTCACCCATTCCATTCATCGTCTGATATGACTAAACGTTGGAGGACGTAAATTACAAAAAGAAGAAGAAGAAGAAGAGGAAGAAGAAGAGGAAGAGGAGGAGGAAGAGGAGGAGGAGGAAGAGGAAGAGGAGGAGGAGGAAGAGGAGGAGGAGGAGGAGGAGGAGGAGGAGGAAGAGGAGGAGGAAGAGGAAGAGGAAAAATTAATGAAACAGCAGAAGGCATTTAGATGTGCAGTGCCAATTGAGCCAAAACAAGGAGCTGAAAATAAACACAATTAATTGTGTGTGAAAACCTCCTGTGCAATTTATAAGTTTATGAAGATGATTTGGTTTAGAAACACTAAATATCACTAACTAAAAAAGTATGTGAGCATGTTTCAAAGACTAAGGACTTGTGCCCATTGTCAGCATATGTCTACCTCCTATATAAGCTGAAGTATTTGAAACAATATTGGCTTACAATATTTATATAAAACTATTGCTTTTACTAAAGCTTCCAAATGTTGTGAACTGAAGTGATAATTATTCAGCTTTCAGTCATAGCTATTGTGGCCCTATGGAATGTTAATGAATGACATAGAATATATATCAAATGCATCATGGATAAAAGCTGTAAACTTTGTAAGATAAGAAGATAAACGCACTAGTGTGTGTCATATCTAAGAAAGGTTATCTACAGATAAGCTATCTGAATACATGTTCTGGAACGCAATATCTTAAAAGTGATAGGTGCCATGTTAAGTCTTGTGATGCTTCTATCACCTAGATTGATAGTCTCCTTATCAAAAGAAATTCCCGAAGCAGGTCACAAGTGTCTGTTCCTTTTTAAATTAACAGATACTCTCCTCTTCAATTTGAGTAAATTTTTACTAACACCTAGAATTGTGTACAGAGGAGGGCTCAGGGGACTCTGCATCCCTCCCCTTGCTCTAGGTACTTGAAAATGTAATTGAAAACACTATTTGTAGTCAACTACATTTTCATATTATTGGGGGACTGGTTTTGGAAGTTGTTGTTTCTATTTTCAACCTCAAAAGTCCGACTTTTCACTTAAAAATACTACAAATTTTGATGGAGAAATTGATGCAATCTATACTTCTCTAAAGTGTTTGTTATTTAACTACAAAAATGTAAAAGCATTGTTATTTTATCAAATCCTAGAGTGGCAATCCAACCAATAGCTTTAACTCAGAATCCAAAATCAGAAAAAAATAAGAGAAATTCATTGTTTGGTTAAACAGATACAAAATTTGAGTAAGAATATAATCTTCTAGTGGTTTCCTGCACACTGTGGATCGAGTAATGATGAAAAGGCAGACGTCGTAGCAAAAAAGGGAAACAAAATTCAAAATAAGATGCAACTGAAGGTACCACTGGAATCAGTTAAACATATCATCAAGAAGAAAACAAATAATGATTATAAAAATAAATTAACCATAAATATATATTATTACGAAGGAGAAAAATTCTTAAAAAACCTAAAACTAATTCCTGAACTACCTTGAAAAGCAGCCATCGCCATGTTCAGTCTTACCACTAAACATGACTGTCTGAGCAAATACCTGCATAAAATTGGATTGTTAACATCTCCAAAGTGTCTGTTATGCAAAAAGGAAGAGGAAATAATGTGGAACATCTATCTGTAAACAACTTAAAAACTATTCAGACTTGACCTCAAAATATTGGGATGCAAGAAGGAGAATGGCTGTGTTGCTAAATACCTGAGCATTAACTACATACATGCATAAAAATTCTGTGTACTTGCACATTAATATAGTGGTGTATATTGGTGATGACAGAAAATTTAGTCCAGTCATTTGGAAAATTGTCATTCCATATATTGTTTGGCAAAATTGATTAAATGGTTCATTCCTCTCATTTTATTAACCGCATAGATTTAGTCAGGTATTTAGTGTAAGATGGGGGCAAAGCACCTCCTGCAGTTTTAGAGGAGTAAATGATTTTCTGGTTTAGAGGCTAACACAATTAACTGTGTAAATTAAAAATATATTGCTCAAAATATTGTAGGAGTTAACAGGATATGTGTCCTGACTGGGAACTAGTCTCTATGTTACACAAATGTTATTGCTTCACTGTAGTTAGCTTCATTTTCTACATAATCAGTAGTCTCTATGTTTCAATGTGTAAGGACTATGATACAATGAAGCACAAAATTAATATAATTTTGAGTCGAACTAACACTCAATGCTCCATTTATTGCTAACATTTACCTAGAACGCGTTTCGTTAGGATCTTCCTAACATCATCAGCTGTTGTCGACTAATGGACGTTGGTTTGGTGAATTCATTGGAAGCGACAGGTGCGTCTCTGTCGGTATCTTGATGAACTTGAAGTTTGGGTTTTCATCAAAGGCAGTGTTGAAATTAAACAATTTTCTTTCATATTTCTTTATGAAGACTTTTTCCAACGTGGTTAATGCAGCTGGACCTTGGACACTTTTTAATAAGTGGATTTCTCGTTCTATATCATGATTCTACTTCCAAAAGTGGTACGCTTCCGCCGATTTATCTATTTCTTTGTTCCTGATGTTCTTAAAATGCTCTTTAAGCCTAATGTTCAAGTTCCTTTTTGTTTTTCCAATGTAAAAGTTGTCACAGCCGTTGCAGTTTATCCGGTACACACCTGATTTTTTGTCTGTGGGTATTTCCTTTGTATTATGTGATTTCAAAAGGTGTTGTACACTAAATTTGTTCTGTAGGGCCAAAGTAATATTGTGCTCTTTGAAGACAGAGCTACACACCTTTTCCAAAAAGTGTTATGTATGCAACATGGCAAATTCTGTAAGTGATCTACTTGAAGAGACCTTTTTCAAATACATCTTTGGAGGAGAAGGTGAGAATTATAGAGCTAGGTAGATCTATTCTAAATTTAAATCTAGGTTAAAAGGGCTAAAGATAGTGGTAAGAAACCGAGCATACAAGGAAATGTAATATTAAAGTGTATGGAAATAGATAGATCTGCGGACTTTTACTTTCCATGTTAATTAAACTGTGATGCTTGGGGTAAGAGGTAGGACAGACCTTCATTAATAAGGAAACAGTCTAAGTAATAAAACAGCTCACTTGATCTTAGTGCATTAGATATCAGATTGGATAGGGATATGGCACGGAGGGGATTCGGCACTACAAGCAGTCTTGCTCTATTGTACCTATGTCTCAAGTGGGACAACTCTGGGAGAAAAGATGAGGTAAGAGAACACAGAGCGGTCGTCCTGACCCGTGGTCGAACTCGGACTTTCCGAATGCGGGCCACAAACGAAATAGCCTGAGCCATTCCGCTCGGTTACATAGGAGGGGAAAAAATTATGTATCAAGAGAAACTGTAACCAGAAACTTAGAATATCATTATTGAACCAAATCTTAGAAACGAGGAAATACAAAAGAAATAGGTCTAATTACACCCCCCCCCCAAAAAAAAAACCTTTTATACCTCCGTGATAAAAGTAGGCGGTTATTAAGGAAAAAGACGTACTTGTGATTTTGAAAATCGGTACAGAAAGCTATCACGTCCGGTTAAAATGATAATGAAGACTTATAGGTTCTCACCTTCAAGGTTTCAGATAAGATATTACGTTACATTTATTATTGTGATATAATGTCATAGTACTATATATCATGGTGAATTAAGATTAATTCAGAATGTTGTTTTACATGCATGCAGTAATATTTGGACTATATATTTAAGGAACCTACCGTACGTAACTGTGCCTAAAAGTGCTTGTCTCTTTCGTACTCCTGTTTGCTTTCCCTCACAAGAAACCAATAATAATCCCTCATCATTGCTGGGTCCTTATGACCTTGGTACCTCTTCTACATGACGCAAATGTCCTGATTAAACCGTTCCCTTTATTCATCACTATTCACCCAGATTTTCCGGAAGAAAGTCCCCATGTCTTTGTAGCTTCTCAACAAATTGTTGACCAAAGTTTTATAGTATTTTTCTTTCTTTGTGTTTTCAAGAAAACTACGCACAACTCCTATAATTATTGCTAAGCTACTAATTCCACCGTTTGTAATGTTTTTTATTCCAAACATTTCGTCCTCACGAGTTTTTGGATTTGAAGTCCAACAAAAATTCCTTCTTTAAATTTTGCCTAGGTTAACTCTGGAAACCTGCCTTGTAAATATGCAAATCCACTACCGTCCTTGTTGAATGTCTTAACACAATTCATCAACCCATGTTTTATTTGTAAGGGAGGGAGAAGAATCTTACCAGGCTGTACAGTGATGTTTATTTCAAATTACTCTTCCCTGGGACATGTTCCTGCCGCTTGCCCCACTGTTGTATTACATAATGGTTTTGCATATCTGGCTGTCCCACAAACACGAAAAATAATATTTTGTGAACCCCCTTGTAATCCAAGCAGCAAACCAATTACCACATATTTTCCAACAATGAACCTAATAAATACGTAAAATATGAAGCTATTGACAGTGAAGCAACAAATATATACAAATATAATAACTTGTAACATTAAACTTCACTAATCTTATAAAAATGACGAACGTTTTCTTATTAACTGATGAGGATCATGATTTCGTGAAATAATTCTTCACATCGTCAGCTTAAGTCTCAAACAGCCTCGTTGTCAACTTAGAGCCGTAGCAGATCATTTTTGGACATTTAACCATTAAATAAATCCAGAAGTTAAATTATTAAAACAATTAAATGTCCGATAGATTTAATGGTTTCGGAAAAGATATGTATTTTAAAAAATAAACATCGCGTAATGAATTTTGAAATACAGGCAGTCTATTCTGTTTTAAAGTTTATTTCATTTTCGGATTTTGGTAGTACTGGCAAAAACACAATAACCTCTAGTGTGCATGTACTTGATAACGAGGCTGTTTGAGGCTTGAGCTGACGATGTGAAGAATTATTTCACGAAATCGCGATCCTCATCATTTAATAAGAAAACTCTTATCATTTCTTATAAGTGAAGTTTTATGTTACAAATTATAATATCTGAATGAACCTCATACTTTAAAACACGTGCAATCTTGGTTATACATTCATAGCTTTCTTTAAGACCGATAGAATGGAAGACTGAAACAGATGAAAGCTCGTTACCATTATGAGGTAACTTAGCCGTTTAACTGAACTTTGATGAATTGTTAAACAATCGCCAGTCATCTGGAATATGCACAACTCTTAGCTCACTCGTAATCCATTGATGTCTATACAGCAACTGAAAAAAAAAAAATATTTTTCGAATTTTTAACTCTGCTTTGAAACTCTGTACTTTACGAGGAGTACTATTTATGTTTCCAGCCTAATAATTAAAACAAAGTAATTTCTGAGTGAAAGCTGCTTTATTGTTTTTTTTAAATATTGTGACTTTGTGGGCTCGTGAAATGAAAAGTCCAATTTCACCACTCAAAAATGTTCTTTATTTCCACCTTATTCCAATTACAGTTTAATGTACACAATTACAATTTAATTTACACCATTCAACCTTGCCAGTTCGTCTTTACACGTCCGCTCAACTCAACTACACGTCCGCCTGGCTCACGGTCACTCACTCAACTAACTACACGTCCGCACACCGCGACGTCCTCCACTTAACTAACCGTCGCCTCGCTTGTATCGATCGCCCCGAAACCTCCCGATTCTTCCATTATGGAGGGGGAAATCATTCTGGAGCCTTCGAGCACCTTCGCGCGGTAGGAGGAGGTGCCACCCCTTGCGTCCCCCCCGTCGCCACCGCCAGTCCGCATTATCGATCGGCAACGCGAGTTTGCCGTCTGCGTCACAATATTCTCCTTTATGATCAGTACGCTTTTGCATCCGTTTGAACCACTTGTCAAAGCATTTATTCCAGTCTTCTTGAGACATCTCCAACACATAGTTTTGAAGGCATCAACGGCTTCTTCTGTCGACGAAAATCGTTGTCCACGCAGTTTAATCTTGAAGTTCGGCAACTAAAAGAAGATATTGGGTGCCAAATCACGACTGTATGGCGGATGACCCATCAATTCGATTTTTTGAGCCTTCAAATACTCTGTTGTTAGACGAGATGTACGTATGTGCGCTCACATGTCTTGATGAAGAACGATCCTACGGTTCTTGTTGGTATTCCTTACTTCACCGAAGACTTCCGGCAAAGAATGGTTGTGTAAAGTCTGTTTAGTTAACTCATGTGCAGTCGGCCGCTGCCTTTGACGAACCCTTATAATCGTTTTACAACCCTGGCCCTCCTTCTCCCAGACCTTTCTGCATGGTTGCCACCTTTCACGATACGTCATGGGTATCGTACGAGGTTTCGTCTAAATAAATTATCTTATGTCCATTACTGCAAAACTTTCTTAGTTTTGACGATATATATCGCCAAGCGACAATTCTACTGGATTCCATAATAACCCTTAAATTATTCAATGTGCAGTATTTGAAACCCAGCTCCTTTAGGAGACCGCGCAAAGTGCAGTGCCCATAAGGAAAATCTCAAATTTCTTGCAAATGTGCAACCAATTCGTCTAAGGAAGGCGCTCTCCCCTTTGCATAGAATCTATGAATTTCTCGACGAATTAAATCGTATGTGAACTTATCTACTTTAAAGAAACGTTTCCTTTTGTTTTCACACTTGATCGTCGTCTTTGGTATTCCTTTCATCACAATATTTCTTACTCTATTTCTGTGAATACCCATAATTTATCATCATTGCATGACCCCTTACCAAGATTATTTCTCAGCACATATTTATATGTGTTCAAAACAAGCGCTTGAATTTGCTTAGAAACAGTTTCCGTTGAAACTTTGTTTTTTGAGGCTTTTCCAGTAATATAACTCGGCCCAGTTATTCACGCTGTCTTCACTTTGATTATTTTCATGTGACTGAAATTTATCTACTACTTCATTTGCATTTACCACTGCATTTCCCTCCCACAGTCTCCACATCGTGACACACAACGAATTTCTGCACGTAATGAAACAGATCAACTGGAAGTTGGAACTATGGCAACTGAGACTCCATGTGGAGTAGACATGCGACTGTCACTTCGACAAAATCAGGGTTGCTATTGACCCTCAACGACAGTGTTCCATTTCTGAAGTGTGGAGATCGATTTATGACGGTCATTAGTGGGCGGGAGGCTCAGGTTCCTTTGACTCCGAACTACACACACGTTAACTAGACAGACTTTACCATTCGGCATTGACCGTTTTACGTTCCTCTAAAGGCACTGTTGCCACATGGCTAGTTTTGCTGAAAAAGCAGGCGACCATTTGCTTCGAAGTGCTTCGAGTGCGAACATTTTTTTATTGGATTTGCTTCATCTTGAAACATCCATACAATCGACTGTTGTTTACATACCGACTCATATGCATAGATTCATGATTCGTTACCTGTTACCATATTATATACATCTTTTGAGCCACCGCCATTGTATTTCTTGAGCATTTTTGTACACCAGTCGACCCGAGCATCTTTTGAGATTGCGTCAAGTTATGCGGGATCCAACGAGAGCAAACCTTTTTCACAGCTAAATAATCATACAATATTTTATATATGCTAGTGGAACTAATGCCTAGGATTGCCTCAAACTCACAATATGTCACATGACGATCTTGCATTGTTAGTTTTCGCACAGCACTAATGTTTTCTGACACAACAACTGATTTTGGATGACCTTCACGAACTTTATTATCGAGCGAAAGGCGGCCACGATTAAATTGTTTATACCAGTGTTTCAGAGTGGCAAAGGATGGCGCTTCGTCGCCAAATGTGGAAGTTAGTTGATCGATGCACTCTTGTCTTGATAATCCACGTCGAAAGTCGTAATAAATCATTGCACGAATATTTTCACGAGTTAATTTCATGTTTTTGTTGAGACAATTTTGAAGTTAATGTAAATAAAGCGAATGACGTTCTGTTGACAAAATTTCTGAAGAAGATTATGGCCAACAATGTCAAATGTTCTATTGGAAAAGTCAGATGGCACCTACAACATTCAGGATTGCCAAGGCTCAAAATACAAATAGTGCCCCTCGTTTGTACCAGGTGCAATTAATTTCCATTGTTGCAGCCTGGAACCCAGAAGTTGAGATTCTTCTTTTCACAAATTTAAGTTGTGTGACAAATCATCCAAGTCCACTTGCTGTACAAAATTTCTTTTACTTTCAGAATTTTCTGGTTGAAAGAGAGATATTTTGAAGTAGAGGCCTGATTAAATTGTACAGTATATTTCCATCTTCACAGTTTGTAAGTACCTGCGTAAGTAATCGTGTAGGACAAGGGTAGGCAACCTATGATACGCGTGCTACCGGCTGGTACGCTAAAACGTTTTCGATTATGTAAATATACAATATTGTGACTTTGTGGATTCGTAAAATTAAAAGTCAAGTTTGCAGAAATTCAAACTGCTCTTTATTTCCGTAGAAACATGTTGTACAGCCCTGTCAATAGCAGAATTATGAAACATACACAAATACAACCATCAAGGTCGTCTGCCACTCGACCACAAACAAAGAGTTTACTTTCAAGTCACAGCTGCACGCACACAATTATCGAGTCCAATCACGACGGTCCCAACTGGCGTTCCGCGGCTTCCTTTATAGCTCCACTCATTGTCCTAGAAAATTTTGGAATGTTCTCTAACCTTCCAGTCATCTATCTTTATCTGTGTCGGCAAGCTTTTTATCTCCGCACTGCACTATCTGTCCCTTTGTGCGCGCCGGCCGAGCCAGCGCAATAATGGCTCACGACAATATCTAAAAATTGTGGAGTGATGTGTCATTTTAAGCATCATTTTCAGAATCTATGTGTGGTGGACAACACGGCGCTGGGGCGGGTTTTCTCCGGGACCTCCGGTTTTCCCCGCCATCTCATTCCACCGGTGCTCCATCTTCATCTCATGTATCATCAGTGTCATCACCTGCGGTGCCGTATGTAGTAAAAGCGGGCGTTGAACACTACACATTCATTCATTTTTATGTGTGAAAATGGACTAAAAATACCTATTATCTTCGCGTAAGTTTCATGTTGGGTAGTTTTATGGAAAGAAAAAGACGAAACAGAATTTGTACTAATTAAAGGCTAAACAAGAAGAAATGGGCACGCGCGCACGCACGCACACACACACACACACACACACACACACACACACACACACACACACACACACACACACACACACACACACACACACACGGAAGTTACTTTGCCGCATATACCTTGGTGCCATGTAGTTGTATTCACTATGATGATACCAGGGTCGTTTGATAAGTCTGGCAAACCAAGTTCCCTCCCCTCCCCCGTGAATGTGTCACCTTATTTCTCGACATAGTCTCCATTGATGTCCAGCGATGTTCCAGCCTTTTCATCTCGTCGGAAAAATAGTTTCCGTCAAGGTCTGCAAAATACTCGTTGACGGTGACTGTCACTTCTTCATTTGATGAAAATCTCTTACCACCAAGCCAAATTTTCAAGTTGGCGAATAAGGGGATGAGGAACCAATTCAAAGCCCAACTCATGCACTTTCGCCATTGCGATTGCTGGTGTGTGCGATGGTGCATTATCCTGGTGAAAGGTCAGTCTTTTGCGTTTCAATCTCCGTCTCTTTTCGTCAACTCATGTTGCAAACGATCCAACAATGAAGCCTAATAGGCTCCAGCTATGGTTCTGCATTTTCAAAGTAAGCTATGAGAATTATTCCTTGAGAATCCCCCAAAACAATGGTCATCATCTTACCAACTGAAAAAAATGATCCTTGCATTTTTTGGTGCACTTTCACCAACCTTTGTCCATTGTTTCGACTGTTGTATTGAATCTGGTGTGTAATGATGTATCCAGGTTTCATCGCGGTCACAAATTGGTGCAAAAAGTCTTGCGGATTGCGATCAAACGTCGCCAAACACTCGGATGCGCTTTTGGTCGACTGTAGCAATCGCGGCACCCATCTTGCACACAGATTTTTCATTGCCAATTTTTCATGCACACGTTCAATGGAAATGCCTACAGTCTCAGGAATCTCGAATTTTGATTCGGAGGTCTCGCATAACCTGATCGTGAATGTTTTTCAAAGGTGACCTCAATTGGGCGACCAGAGCGCGATTCATCTTCGATACTTCTACGACCACGTTTAAATTCATTGATCAAAATTCATTTATTGATCTTCAACGTTGGTGCAGAATCCGCGTGAACTTCAATTCAGTTTTGACTTGTTCAGCAGTGCAGCCTTCAAATGAAAATGTTTAATAACAGCACGAAACTTTTTCCCCCCATTTTCTATCGCACTATCACAGTGGCCAGTTCAGATGGCTGTCAACAATGAACTGTATATTGTAGCACATTCAAATTCTCTTTACAATCTTTTGAATAATCAAGCTTACCACCCATAAAGTTGCTACAAAACATTTGCATCCCTTCATGGAAATTTACCAGACTTATCAAACGACCCTCGTAAATGTACTTTTGTGGAATGACAGACATCTGCCCATCGGCAGTCCTGGTAGAGACTAATTTATTATCTATACTGACTTTACCATCATAGTTCGAATAAACAACTTATCACGCGCTGTAGAATTAGGAAGTAATTGCACTTTTTCTCTTCTGATCATTTAAATATCTAAACGCAGGTGAAATGGACTCGTGCAGGTGTGCGTATAACATTTTGAAAGTGATTTTCTCGTAAGGTTTCTTTCTTACCTTATTTTTTTTTTCGTAGCTTCTAATGTTCTTTGTAGAAAGATGTTAAGTCATATCTGAAAATGACTGAAATGGGTGAAATGATGTTCAAATGAGGCCGGGGTTCATAGCGCTTAGAGTTACCCGAATTCATCTTTCAGGATAAGAAAAAAACTTAATGCAGTTAACTTACCGTGACCAGATTCGAACTCGAGATCTTGAATGTAAGGCAGACACGCTACTACTACGCTACAGGGGCGGAGTTGAAGGTGGATGAAGAAATCTAAAGAACTTTTTCCTTATATCAGGTACTTGGGGTTTTAATATTTTAATAAATGATGGGATTTAGTAAAACTTAAGGCGTTACGCAATTTTAAAAAATCAGGCTACAGAAGTTTCATCTCTGAATGTGTAAATCTTCACCACTTAAGGCATTTTACACATTATTTGATACTCATTGTTTAAATTTTATTAACTTGGAAAGTTGGATAAATAAATACCTTAAAAATTAACTGTCAACATTTCTAAAATGAAAATAATTGATTTGGTTGAAATTAGTGAAAACTAGTATTTTAAGTACTGAATACCTTTAAATAACTGGAAAATCACACAAACATATCAAATCGAACTCAGATCCTTAAGAAATTGCTGGCAGGTAATCTGAGCCCAAACCACAATAAATCTGATAAAGATAAAATCAAACGGATGGAGTATAAATCTTAAAGATCATAAGAGCAATATATGCCAATTGCTACATGGAAAACGTCACAGTTTATCGCGATATCAGAGATGGCGAAGACAGCTTATCTGCTTTATGTGTAAGTGTTCTTGTGAAACATCTGAGTGGCTTTGTTTTATCATAACAATGTTCATCCCCCCTCCTCGGTACTTATGGGCTGTTAAACGGAGCGATTATTTCCATTTGGTGCAATAGCGCCTAGATTTCCTGGTGTATCAGCGGAATACGAGATATACAAAGCTTTCTTGAAACAGCTGAAAGGTAAGCTATTTGTGATAGTTCCTTTAGTAAAAGATGCAAGAATTTGGAGCAGGCGATGTATCGATGACCATCAGCTTTGGAGTCCCAGGGTTACAAGGATGTGGTAAGAAGCTGTCACAAAGGTCAGAGTTAAAATAACTTATAGTTAGGAATGAGTCCTCGATACTTGCGATACCTCGATATGATACTTGCATGGTATCGACATTGAACGATACTTTTTCGATACTTCGATGCTGATTTTTTTATTTTATTTTAAAATCACAAAATATTATTGCCGAAGTATAACATTGTAAAGCTCAAGAAATTTCCAGCAACATGGTACCTGCACAGTAACATAATTCAAGAAAATAATCGTGTGTCAAATTCAGTGCCCGTTACCAGTTCCCAAGAAGAAATCACTGCATATCTCAACGACAATTTGTCACCTCCTCTTTCTAGTGCACTGGGTTACTGGCAAATAAATCCAAAATTTTCACAACTAAAATAGTATTTGTGTACCAATTCCACACGCAGTTTTCTCCGAAAGGCTATTTAGCATAGCAAGATTCATATGCGACAGAAAAAGGAGTAGCCTTGACCCCGAAAGAGTGAAAATGCTAGTGTTTTTTAACAAAAACTTATGAAAGTGGACTGTTTCGCTTTTAAATATCTAATGTAGAGTTTAAAAGTAAGAACACTGACGATTTAAGTTTTGTCTCATTAAATATGTGCATCTATTTTATTTTATTAGCGTTACACGGTTCTCCCAACATTCCATTTTGTATTGGAACTAGAAGTAGAAATGAGATATCGAGTATCGAACTATCGAGTGTTGTGGAAAATATCGTATCGGTATCGTGTATCGAAAAACTGGTATCAACCCATCTCTACTTATAACTATGTTAATTATATAATGTATTATCCCACGTAATAAGGGGGGGGGATTTTGATTTGATTTATTGATTCATCCATTAAAACATGTACATGTTATAGGACACGTCAAATTAAAAACTAAGAACTAAAAACTAAGGACAATATTTATAATTAAGGTAGCTAACTAAATATTTACAAATTTAAAAATTCATCCACGCTGTAGAAGCTATTGGCTCTAAGGAAGTTTAATAACAATTTCTTAAATTGATGTTGTGATTCAATCTTTTTTATAGATTCAGGTAGCTTATTGTAAAGATGTAAGCCAGCATATGTGAAACTATTTTCATACATCTTTGTTTTGTGTGACTTCACAAATAAATTATTCTTTGTTCTAGTGTTGTGTATACGAATTTCAGAATTTGTTTTGAATAAACTTAGGCTTGCTTTCATATGTACAAGAACTCTAAAGACAATAGGGTAAAAGTTGTTGATGCAGTTTTATATAAACTATTCAATTTCTTAAATAGCTACAGTAGCCCGCCTTGGTAGCGTGGTGGTAGCATGTCTGCCTCACGTTCAAGAGGTCCCGAGTTCGAATCTCGGTCAGGGTGAGTTACCGGGATAAGGTTTTTTCCGGGTTTTTCCCTTATCCTCCAAGACAAATGTCGGGTAACTAAGCTCCATGGACCCTGGACTCATTTGAGCATCATTTCACCCAATTCATTCACCGTCCGATATGACTTGATGTTGGAGGACGTAAATTAAAAAAAAAAATAGCTACAGTACCACCCCCGCCCCAAAACGAAGCAAATGCTAACTCATTTCCTTGTATTTACCCGGATAATTCAACCTCTACAGAGACAATGCCATTTTATTGTTTTGCACTAAGACAATTTAGCGTAACCAAAGCAGAATTTGAAGAAGGGGGGGGGGGGGGCTTAAGTTTATAGAAAGGGAAAGAAACTGTTTTTCTGACTTCTGTTTGTTCAGTTCCATTGACCCAAACTAGTTAAAGAGCAAAGCACAAATTGCCGTTCTATGTAAATTGTAAAGGTACGGTGAAAAATCGGATTAAAATGGCTTATAATTAATATAAATGTTAAAATTGCACTTTTATTAAACGTATTCTTAGCTATTCTGTAAAACACTATATTTTGTAATTAAAAGGGAATTTTTTCACATTTCCGATCTGAAAAAAATGGTGTTATAGGAGAGAGATGAAATTAGACTTTGTTCCGTGCGACCTCTTGTTGCCTGCTGATGTGAAATAGGTGTGGTGCAGTAAAAACTACTTAAAGTTAATCAATCAACATAATTTATCTTTATATATTATCAAATTTACATTTTCATAGTCGCAATAATCAAATATGTTACATAACAGAGTTAATCCCTGTAAATTCTTAAAGTCTATTTAGTTAACTCATGTGCACGTCGGCCGCTGCCTTTGACGAACCCTTATAATCGTTTTACAACAGCGGCCCTCCTTTTCCCAGACCTTTCTGCAAGGTTGCCACCTTTCTCAGTACGTCATGGATATCGTGCGAGGTTTCGTCTAAATAAATTATTTTATGTCCATTACTGCAAAACTTCTTTAGTTTTGACGAAAGTAACTTTAAACGTACTCCGAAACTTCCTTAGTTTTGACAAATATATATCGCCAAGCTACAATTCTATTGGATTCCATAATAACCCTTAACTTATTCATAGGGCGGTATTTGAAACCCAGCTCCTTTAGGAGACCGCGCAAAGTGCAGTGCCCATAAGGAAAATCACAAATTTCTTGCAAATGTGCAACCAATTCGTCTAAGGTGGGCGCTCCCCCTTTTGCAGAATCTATAAATTTCTCGACAAATTAAATCGCATGTGAACTTATCTACTTTAGAGAAACGTTTTCTTTTGTTTTCACACTTGATCGGCGTCTTTGGTATTCCTTTGTCACAATATTTCTTACTGTATTTCTGTGAATACCCAGAATTTATCATCAGATTCATTGCACGCCCCTTACCAAGATTATTTGTCAGCACATATTTATATGTGTTCAAAACAAGCGCTTGAATTTGCTTAGAAACAGTTCCCGTTATAACTTTGTTTTTTGAGACTTTTCCAGTAATATAACTCGGCTCAGTTATCCACGTGGAGTAAACATGCGACTGTCACTTCGAGAAAATCAGGGTTGCTATTGGTCCTCAACGACAGTGTTGCATTTCTGAAGTGTGGAGATAGATTTATGACGGTCATTAGTGGGCGGGAGGGTAGTTTCCTTTGAGGGGCAAACTGCACTCGCATTCACTAGACAGACTCTACCAACAAATGGGTAGGAGAATTCTTTGGTTTTAGCCTGCCTCTCACATGAAGAGAACGGTGCGTTTACTGTGACAGACTGTTTCTATCACATTTTTATTTGCATTGCACAAGGCTTGTTTGTCATATATAGTGCACTAACCAGTCAGGAGAAAGAGGAAGGAAAAACAGCGTGTAAAAATACAAGTAGGGGTGGCAAGATTTTAAGGAAGAGGGCTTAGATAATAAGGAACCAAAGTGTGACCAAAAATCCTGTTAAGTTTGTCAAAGACACAGTGATAGCATATTCCCATTGGCGAGGCGTGGCTTTCAAATCGACGAAATTAATAATAATAATAATAATAATAATAATAATAATAATAATAATAATAATAATAATAATAATAATAATAATAATAATAATAATAATAATAATAATAATAATAATAATAATAATAATAATAATAATAATAATAATAATAATAATAATAATAATAATAATAATAATAATAATAATAATAATAATAATAATAATAATAATAATAATAATAATAATAATAATAATAATAATAATAATAATAATAATAATAATAATAATAATAATAATAATAATAATAATAATAATAATAATAATAATAATAATAATAATAATAATAATAATAATAATAATAATAATAATAATAATAATAATAATAATAATAATAATAATAATAATAATAATAATAATAATAATAATAATAATAATAATAATAATAATAATAATAATAATAATAATAATAATAATAATAAACAATTTTCATTAAAGTAAAAGACAATAATGACTTAAAGAACTATGGCTACTCTTCAATACTCTTTCTATTGTACAGTTACACGTAGGCCCTTGAATTGCAAGACTGGTCATACTGCAAGCAGGCATATTCCTGTCTCCCCTCTCCACTTTGACGTTCCAATTTTTCCTGCAGCTGGCTGACACCGCGTGAACAGTTAGCCTAAAAAGGAGAAAGTATGCAATTCGCACTACCCGTGGGAGATCGAGTACGTCTCCGGATGGGGTTGAGGGAACCCATTAATATTCCCGCGTACGAGCCAGCATAGCTAGTAGAAGGTGTGCTAGATCACCAGGCGGCTCCACCGAGGTCATATCGGTAGTCTTCCCATTTTGGAGTTGGCGCGCATAAGTGGCGTATCCACTTCCATCCCGTCTTGAGTCCACAGGACCAGATGGGGGGGGGGCTTGTTAGTCTCTAGGTCTTGCCCTATGGAAAGCCACACGTAGGCAGCGGGCGCCTTTTGGGACAGCTCGGTAACTTCCTGGTCAAAGGAGGTCCGGGTCCTTGGTCCTACGGGTCCAGGATTAATAATGGGAGTTGATCCTCTGGCATGAATTGAATTGTTACCTTGGCTGAAGACGCGCTGGTATAGTCTCAGCAGTTGTCGAACTTCCTCCAGCTGTTCTGCAGTCAGGTGGTCGGCCGCCCTCTCCGGTGAGCCTTCCAGGCGGGGCCCCAGGTGCTGCCTCGGCACCGGCTCCTGAGTCTTGTCGATTGGTGTGGCGCTGACCACGGGCTCGCACATCCCAAACTCCATCCCTACCTGGACGTCATTATCGGTGTCCGTTGGGTTGAACAGCCTCATCGGCACGGCACGGCCCGTGCACAAGTGTCTTCTGGCCCAGCATGATGTTCTTGGTTCGCTGGCCTTCCAGCCGCACCGTCACCACCACCTCGCTTCTCGAGGACAACCACGTCTTCCCTCTGGACGACCCTGCAAATTCCCAGGCGCTCTTCGGGTTGCCGGAGTATGACCTCTTCTCCATTGAGCCGCAGGACCTTCCTGCCGACGTCGACCGTTACCTCGTGGCTCCTGAGGGCATTCAGTCCCAGTATCACTTCCTCAGCCACCTTCGCGACAAACACCCACTGACGCACGGCACTCCATCCCAAGGTCAACTTCAGCAGCGCCTCCTTCTCCATAGGCAAGGCGTCGCCCGATGGCGTCACAAGCTGGTGTGGTCGGCTCGGCTTCCACGTCGGCAAACCCCTGGCCTCGTCAGGTCTGATGACGATCACTGCTGCCCCGGTGTCCATCAGTACGTGGCACGGCTTCCCCTTCACCTAACCGTCCGCGATGAGGCTATCATCCATACGCCGGCTGACGGCGCGCAGTGTCACTCGAGGGGATGGTGGTGATGGCGTCGACGTGCCCCTCGCCACGACGGCCCTTACTTGTTTTCCGGCTGCTCTCCCTGGTGTGGGTAGCCTCTCTCTAGGTGTCCCGGCTGACCACACCCCCAACACACGCCACTAGGTTTTCACCGGCGTCCCTTAGCTGGCCTTCGGTCTCCAGCGTAGCGGATACTCCTTGTTCTTGACGTCGGGGTAGCCGTCACCTTGGCCGCCTCCATCCTCAATGCTGCCATTAGCGCCTCGTGGAGGGTCTTGTAGCCTCTGAGCATTAGGCGCTGACGTATCTCGACGTCTCGTATCCCGTCAACGTAGGTGTAGGCGGCTTCCCGGGATACGAATTCAGGTGGGAGGTCGACCAAGACATTGCTGGCCAGCTGTTCAATTGCAGCGTCTACCCTCCTGCCGAGTCCTCGACTTCAGTTGGCTGCGGTAGGCTGCGGCCAAGCGGTGATTTCCGAAGCGGTTTTCCAGGGTTTCCCAAGATGTCCTTGGGCGCCGCCACTGTCTGGACCGCGTTCAGTACCTCTGCGGCCTGTCCCTGGAGGCTAGCTATTAGCTGTGCGGCCTCTTCCTCTGGTGACCACTGTGTTGAATTGACGGCGGAAGACTTCGAACGTTGACGTGCCGTGGTACTTTGGTGGTTTGAGGCGCGCAGATGTTGTATCGCGTCCCGGTGCGTCGGTCCGGTTTTACAGTGCTTCTCACATACGAGTTGGCTGGTTGGTCATTTGACACAAATAATAAAAACACCTGTTTAACGTGCCAGCCATCTCATACATCTGAAGCATTGCAGATAATGTTTTTGTGCATGCAGTTACGTCAAGAACACTAATAAAATTTGTTCAAAAAATAAATAGAAAAAAAAAGGCACAGCATCCCATTATTGTGTTCAGAACTTGCGTATCTAGTTATAATTAATTTGTCTTATTCATATAGTGGTATATGATGCCAAACTTAATTATCATTATATTCTTCTTCTTCTGCCACTTTTCTGCCTAAGAGTAAACCAGTTTCTCAAAATGTTGTAGGACATTGAAGGCATTTTCCCTAGGTGCTGAACATATTTATTATATAATAATCATTTATTATTATTACATAATTTTCTGGATGTATGCAGATGTCTGTGTTGGTAATTTTGTGCAAATACTATAAGTATGACCCATTTATGCAAACTCTTTTTAACTAATCAAACTATATAGTGTTGAGTATATATATGTAACGTTTTTAGAGTTATTATATCCATTATAATGGATATTCACTCATAAACTGATTTTACATGAACAAATTAGAGCAGTAAGAAGCATTAAATTGAAATTGAAACACTCTTTAACTTTACTGCTGCTTATTTTATAGCTTGATAAATTTATAACTTTATAGGTAATTAACATGGCTTTACGACATAATTTATAATGAACACAAATCGTTAACATTTATATGGAGCTTGCTAAACTGAACATAAAAAATCAAGCTGATTATTTTTCATTACTTAATTGAACTGTGCAGCAAACCTATAACTGTGGATATCTTAACAGTTTTGAGAGCACAAGCAATTATGAAAGGGAATCACTTTTGAAAAATCATTTTAAAGCTAAAGTAAATTGGGACTGAAGGGCTTACATTATTACAGTAATTCTGTGGATAGTTCATCAATGTTCTTAAAAAGATAAGTTTCTGGCAAATAATTATATTTTATTGTAATATTTGTTGCTTCACTGTTGTTAGCTTCTGCTTTTATGTACTAGATTTACATTTACTTAATTTTTAACTATAATTAGCTCTTTTGTACAGAAAAATCTGCGGCCAGCATGGGCTCTTTCTTCCGAAGTGAGAAAATGGCTTTATGCCAACTGTTCATCCAGCCAGAAGCTGCATATCTTACGGTCGCTGAACTGGGTGAAGCTGGAATTGCTCAGTTTAGAGATGTATGTATTTCACCATATCAGACTGGTTTTTGTAATTTTAAACAAATGCACATGTTTTTACATATTTTAACTGAAAATGTTCATAGTATAAAGAAATATACAGATCTTTATATTGTGTATAAAGATCACAACCAGTACATATGCCAATCAATGCATGAAATATGTATTTCATGAGCCAGCACATAATGGCTAACCTTAAATTGCTAGCATGTAGATCCATATTAAAACCAGTGGTAATGTATGGTTCAGAAACCTGGACGCTGACCAAAAAGGATTGAAAGTCTCCCCAATACACAGGAAAGAAAAGTCCTTAGAAGAATATTTGGCAGAGCATGCATTCAAAATGAATGTAGAATAAGAACCAATAATGAATTAAAGAATTTTATAAAGCTGAAACCATAGTGGCAGACACCAAGGCTTGTAGTTTGAGATGGCTGGGGTATGTGGAAAGAATGGGAAGTCATAGAGTTCAAAGGAAAATATTCTATGCCAAACTGGAAGAGGCTTGACTGGTGGGACAACCGACACAGAGATGGATGGATAATGTGCAACAGGATCTGCATAGCCTGGAGATCCAGAATTAGAGGAGACTAGCAGCTCAAGATGCAACTGGCTGAAGAACGTAGTCAACAAGGCCCTGGTTCTCCATGGACTGTAGCCCTGGAAATGATGACGACGATGACGATGATGATGATGGATGAAGATGATGATGAATGATGATGATGATGATTGATTGATGATGGTGATGGTGATGATGATGATGATGATGATGATGATGATGATGATGATGATGATGATGATGATGATGATGATGATGATGATGATGATGATGATGATGATGATGATGATGATGATGATGATGATGATGATGATGATGATGATGATCCAGCACTGTCATTATTTATTTGATGTTTTAAAATTTGAATTTGCTTATACTTCTTTTTACATAGCAACAGAATAGTACTAGGTATAAACCCAAAGAGAATCCTAATTGGCTCCTAATTGCTCTGCAAATAACAATCATTTTGTAAGTGAATTTTAAGTGATGATTTTACTATATGGAAAAAAAATCAAATAACATAAATAGTAAAGATTCATTAATATATACCATGGTGAGGTCAAAAGAAATATTGAACATTGCAAGGAATATTTCAGTAAAAGTGTGCATAATCATCCAGAAGAAACAAGTTAAATTGTTATACAAATATAACAATTTGTAATAAAAACTTCACTTAAATTAAGAAAATGGTTATATTTGTATAATATTCATTTCTTCACTGTAGCTTGCTTCATTTTCTATGTAAGTTAAATTGTATTTGTGCTAAAAGCAAATCTCTTTGTAAATGATTATAACAAAATAAGTTCTTTTAATTAAATGCAAATTTATACACTGCAAACCTAACCAAAAAATGTATATGTAAGTAGTGGAATCTGTTCTAAAAGCTTGGATACAACATTACTTTCTGTAAAAGTGAACACAAGTTCATATTAATTCATAAAAGTAAAAAAAGATATAATACACAGCTCTTTTGAACATGCTAAGTTACACTATAATTTGGGCAATAACTGAACCTTATAATTATTTAAAGTACTGCAAATTACCAAAGATATAAACGAAAAGATGTATACTTGAGATTGCAGTATCATCATTCATTAAGTTACCTGATATTCACATCAATAGATTTACAGAAACATTGCAGCTGCAACTTTTCAAACAATAAGTGGACTGTAATAGACAACAGTAAATGTACCAACAGTAGGTATATTGTAACAGTGCACACATTGTGTTAATGCACTACACCGAAATAATTTCAGTTATTGTAGATGTGACTAATATAAGCAGGTTAATACAGACCATGCATGGTCTGCGGCTAAATGTAATGCAATTAATTGTGTTAAATCTAACTGGCATCAGATGCTGTTAAGTTAGTAATTAAACAAGGTGTGTGAAATTGTTGGATTAGAATGTCCTTAAACCTACTTCCGACTATAGAAATATCAATTCTTAGTAGCTCGTTATTGGCATTCTGAGATTTAGTGTCTCAAAGATCTCTCAAATCTTGAACTAATCACCAGCCAATACAACACCAATGAGCGATTACCTACCTTCTTACATCATGTAGTCTACTCTAGTGGTGTTTCTGTAACTGTTCTGGTGACTGAATCCCTAGCGCCATAAACTGCTGTTTTAAAGGTCATTGGTTAGGTTCCACTCATGTAGTTGATTTTTTTCTTCTTCATCTTTTTAATACGTAAATTCTAATAGGAAGAAATGGTGTGATTCATAACTTAGAACGTGAATCTGTTTGACCAATGAAATAACACTACTGTGGTTTCCTTGAAAACACAGGTCTCCATTTTGAGCAGTTCCTATAAACCTGAGGTAAAGAGTTGCATTTACTCTTTATTTTATATAAGTTCGTTCATCCTTTATACCAAAACCATTTACCATGCAGACATACAGCATGTGAAAGTATCAAGCAGGACACAACCTTTGTTGGAAAGATTTGTAATTAATTGCACTGACAAGGTGAAATTACGCTATAAAATGCATACATTTATACAAGAATTAAAAGCTTAAACAAAATATTAAAAAAATAACCAAACAAGCATAACAAAAATAAAAAAAGGACAAAAAAGTGAAGAAGACTGGAATTTGTTTACCTGTCAGTTGAAGGCTAATGTCATAACAATTGTGCCAGAGGGAGTGCTCCGACACATCTCTTAATTTCTGTGTCTTATGCGCTAAGTGGTATCATTAGCAGTGGTGTACTGACACTTTAAAAACAAACTTTCCCTCATTTGAACCAACAGGCCATAAATCTCCTATCTGAAATTACTTGTTTAAAATATCTCCACTTGCTCTGAAAATATTTCGATGTAGTTCATTAACATCCTGTATATTTTTCCAGAAGTAACTTTTATCAGAGAAAGGAAAGCCAGAGGGGGGGGGGGGGTTGTAAACACTAGTATCAGATGAAATAACAACAAAGATAGCTTCATTGAATAATAACATAAATTAATTCAGGAAGCTAAAAATTATGCCATTAGAAACAGCAAACAGGAAAGTTAAGTCAGTTTTTGAGAAAATCAGTATGCATATCACATTAAGAAAATTATAGTTTAGTTGAACTATAACTCTATTATGTTATTTTCAGCTCAATGCGGAACTAAATGCATTTCAGCGGAGGTTTATAAATGATGTAAAACGATGTAATGAACTAGAGCGCCAACTAAGGTACATAGAAAAAGATGTTAATAAAGATGAAGTTGTAATTCCAGAAGCTAAAGATGTACCTGCTGCTCCTAATCCCAGAGAAATGGCAGATCTTGAGGTAATTCCATCCATTTTATTAATTTATTCAATATTTTTGATTCATGCTTTGCACTTTTGTTGCATTAAGGACCTAAGTTCTGTTCTTATGAAGAAGTTTTGTGTTTTGTAATCTCTCTTTCATAAGTTCCGAAAGTAAGCAGTGTTAGTATGTCACATTTTTGTTATTGCTAGCAGTATAATTTTTTCAATATAACGTAAGAATGCTTCTTCAACAAACACTATTAAATTTTGCACAATATTGTGGGGAACTCAGTGAGCATGATGACTTTTAATCCCAGAGTTTAAGGTTACAATGTTGAAGGGAAAACATTGTTAAAGGCAATCAGTGATAGGTGATTGTTCTGACACCACAAAATGTGTATAGCTAAATTTTAGAAGGTTAGAATCAGAACTGAAAAATTCAATGCCATAGCTAGGATTTGAATCACAGATCTTCCACCCTTCTCTATCACTGAGTTACCATGGCAACATTAAATTCTCCAGCTGATTCACAACTTTCTGTCATCATCCACTGCTGGTTGCCCTTACAGATGGAAAGCTGTAAAAAAACAAAATGTTAAAAAGCCTAGGAATTAAATACTTATGAATTTAAGTCACCATTGGGGTAAGCAATCTTGAATTGAGATTTCTTTGTTGGTTTGGCAGGAAGATGCGTTCTAGCTGGAGAATTTGATGTCATGCCAGCATGTTACCAAGGAGTTCAGTGATAAAGCAGGTGTACGTAGAATGGAAGAATTATGGTTCAAATCCCGGCTATGGCATTGAATTTTTCAGCTCTGTTTCTAGCTTTCTAAAGGAAAACATTTTACTCAAGCATTCCCTAATCTCCATTTCTAGTTTGAAATAGTGAATGTGAGAGTGTATCAGAATTTCAAAAGAATAAAATAATTCATAAATTAAAAGTGTAATATGAACGAGTAAACAAAATCAGCAAATATTTCATCTTAAGAGCTAGGTATTAATAGTTATTTATGATATCAGTATCGTAAAGTATCAAATTACAATACAAGATTGTAGGTTGAGTCTGATAACCAGCTGAGTATTGCAACAGTATATTACAAAAGGCATGATAACTGAAGTCGACGTTCTAGAAGCCCCACGTTGTGGCAAACATTTTGCAGCAGTATGTTTGTCACAAATGGCATGATGGAAGATGCTGATAATTAGTTTCTCACCTTTGGTGACGATGTGGTAGAAATCTTGTAGATGCCTCGGAGCTCTGGAGCAATGAGTCTTACCTCTGGACACAGTCTTGGGGCTAAGGAATTTGATACTACAATTTTTGGAGAATAAACAACAATTCTTCTCTTTTAAATATTGTGGGTTTTATTCCACAAAACAATTAGTAAATTCTGCTAAAATTTTAAATAATACAGATGCTGTCCTTTCACAAATAATGGTTGTTGCATCAATGAACTTTATATCTCTGGTACACACCACTAGTGCAACACAAATGCATTCACAACTAAACATTTTCTGCACAATCGCAGAGCAACACAAAAACACTTACTTTCAAGGCCATCATTGCAGAAAGATACCAAGCTCTGATCATTCTGGGTTCTCTGAACTCTATGTTTCTATGACAACTAAATTACATTTCTTTTATTGGTCCACGTCACCACATTACATAATTGTATTCTTGCAATTACCAATAACAATAATATTATGTAACATTTAACTTGCTTTGTATCATTTTGTGGCCTACCCAATTCACATACCTACATTCACATTTTCTCTTTTGTACAAATTACTTTTCCCAGAACAATTCAAAATAAATTCTTAAAATTTAAAAAACATGAAATAATCGTCACAATATTGTAATTTTATTTTCATATGTTTTTTCTACTTTGATAAAAAAGTATGTTTGTCGGAAAAATTATTTGTGGTCAGTTTATTGATTATTGATTGATTGATTGATGATTGATTATTTATTAAAAAAACATAAGTGACGAAGTGTCAATAAACTGACTACAAATAATTAAATTATAGATGAGTCGTATTTTTACACATCTGCTTCACTTTCGTACCTATTTTGAGGACATGTTTCGCAAATCATTGCTTGCATCTACGGCTCTTGTGCGACTGAAGTTAGATCCAGCGGTGTGGGTAATTCTGGTTAATATTGACGATTAATAATTCCAATTAATATTGACGTCACTGTTACTAAATTCCACCAATAATGCATAAGTATTTTTGTATTTAAAATTTGTACAATGGGTATATACATTGATTTTCTAGTCGATACTTGGATATGAAGGGCCATGTACAAAACTAGGTTATTAGCATAGGTGTAGAACTGCGGTAGCTAGAGGAACATATAAATATACATTGTTACAAAAATGAGTGATTCTGATAGTGATGTTGAATTTGCAGCAGATGCTGCTATTAATTTAATAATCCCAGCAAAATCTCAAAATGGATATGAATCTGAGTATACTAAATTTGAACTATGGTGCAAGAAGAAACATATTGATAACGTGTCTAAAAAGTTTCTTCTAGCTTATTTTGGTAAAAGGTGTATTTACATGAAATTAATTTTAACTTTACTACACTGAGTGTGGTAAAATAGGCCATTACTGCACTAGGTGTGGAAAAGTAGGTCACTATGATACTTGTTTTTTATAATGTTCCACTTCACACAGTCAAAGTAGATAAAGACATTTTACATAACAAAACAATAAAATATGCAAACAAAGAAATAAATACAGCATACATCTTTTCAGGCTGTTATCGAGAAGACAGAAGGTGAGATTCATGAGCTTAGCCAAAATGGCAAAGGCCTCAAATCAAATTTTCTTGAACTGAAAGAGCTGGAGCATCTACTAAAGAAAGCTGATAAATTTTTTGAATCAGGAGGACCCTTGCTTAATCTTAATGATGAAGCATACGACACTCATGAACATCTTGAGTAAGTGTTACAAAGACAGTCTTGATTATTTGACTAACAATTCTTTCTAAAAAAAAAGTGAGTAGATAGTTCAAAAAGTGACATGTATTAAAAGGCCAATCAAATAATATGTGGCATAAAATTATAAAAACCATGCATAAGTAGGAGAAATATGATTAAAGAAAACTAAATGTATAAAAATGCAGTTAATATTATGGTTTTCTCAGTTTTGAATAAAACATTTACATGCTTTAATTTATTTCTTATCTTAGTTAATTGTTTGCTCATTTTCCATTTTTGTTTCAATGTAGATTTGTGGCAGGTGTTATACCTAGAGAGCGTTTCCCAGCATTTGAGCGAATGCTATGGAGGGTGTCCAGAGGTAACGTCTTCCTGCGTCAGGATGTCATAGAAGAACCATTTGAGGATCCTTCCAGTGTAAGTGAGAATTGCAATATGCTGTTGTCAAACATTCTTAATACACTACTCAAGATAGAATACTGAAATCAGCACATGATAGCTTTTGTAGTAAAATATCTTTTTTGTTTGTGCAACATAATAATTTTAACTTAAAAAATGAGTTATTAGTGGAAGTATGAACATCACTCACTAATAGAAAACTTAACATGTTTTGATAGATACCTCAAAATTGCTATCATTTGAACCTGTTTTTAAAGTTAATAATTTAAAACACATCATTGTTATAACTGCCCTTAAAACACATAAATAATGTATGTTTTATTGTGCTTATGTATTCTACATCTCTAATCAACAGGATAAGGAAATATACAAGACAGCATTTGTGGCATTTTTTCAAGGAACTCAACTAAAAACACGAATAATGAAAATATGTGCTGGTTTCCGTGCTTCATTATATCCCTGCCCCAGCCTGTTTGATGAACGTCAAGAGATGCTCAAAGGAGTTCACACAAGAGTTGAAGATCTCAATCTTGTAAGTTAAGCCCATTCTAATTCATTTATTTAAAAGTTGTAAAAATTACAATGAGATTCATCACATCTTAGGAGTTTAATTTTAAAACTAGCTCTACGCTTAGATGTTTTATGTGTTATGGTAATTTGTTATATAATATACATGCAGCTACTGATGGTTTTCTTATATAAAGCTGTAGCATATGAGAATTTTACATACATGTAAGTGAGCTTTACATTTATGGTTATTTTGAGAGCTATTGAATTTAATGTTAAAATAGCCTCTATGTTATTCCTGTCTCTTTAGTGCTATAATGATCCTTGCAACTCCCTTTTGGAAAGTGATATGTAAAATCATGTTGACTAGCCTGCCTCGGTAGCGTGGTGGTAGCGAGTCTGCCTCGCATTCAAGAGGTCCCGAGGTCAGGGTGAGTTACCTGGATAAGATTTTTTCTGGGATTTTCCCTTATCCTGAAAGAAGAATGTCAGGTAACTCTAAGCTCTATGGACCCTGGGCTCATTTGAGCATCATTTCACCCATTCCATTCATCGTCCGATATGACCTAACGTTGGAGGACGTAAAATTACAAACAAACAAAAAATCATGTTGATTAACAATCAATTCTTGATTATTTTATGTTTTTTGCATTACATTTTATAACTATCAATTTACAACAATGTAGGGTATTATTTTTCTTTGTTTATAAAGCATACACACATAGTTACATTTTTCTAAGTAGATCTTATCTTTTAAAAGTCTTAATCAAACAAAAAAGACAGCTTGTCAGCTTTCAGACTTTACATATTATAAGGGCAATCGTTTATCCACAGGTATTGAACCAAACTCAAGATCATCGGCATCGTGTTCTGGTATCTGTGGCAAAGGAGCTACACAACTGGAAAGTAATGGTGCATAAAATGAAAGCAATCTACCACACATTAAATATGTTTGACATGGATGTCACACAGAAATGTCTTATTGCTGAGTGCTGGGTACCAGAAAAAGATATTGGCAGTGTACACATGGCACTTGAAGATGGAGCGGTATGTATCTCTTTCAATAATGAATATTTGGTAATATAAGGATATAGGGGGCATTCAAAAAGAAACCAGCTGGAGTCTGGTATACGCAAACTGGTGACAGGTTGGTAATATCTTGGCGTGTATAACAAAGTGCTGTTCCGAGTAGAGTGTAGAAGTTCATAGTCCATTGCTAGAGGGCACACATGTCACGTGACTATACAAAGCTAGCAGCAGCATGCATCAATCGTCGAACACCGCCAGTCGCATTGCAAACAGTGAAATGGAGGCATCAAAAGAAGAGCAAAGAGGTGTTGTTTGTTTCCTGACAGCAGAAGGAATAGGGGGAACAGACATCCATCGATGAATGTCACAAGTATACAGCGAACACTGCATGTCCTTTGCAAGGGTCAAGGCATGGCACAAGCGCTTCAGGGGAGGATGGATGTCGTTAGCCAATGATGCACGATCTAGAGCACCACACTGCATTACTGATGACATCGTCCAGCTGGTTGATGCACTCATTACCCAGAACCTCCGAGTGACAGTGAAAGCCATAGCCACCAAGGTCAGATTGAGCGTTGGAAGTGTTCACGCCATCATGAAGGAACGACTGTTCTTGTACAAAGTGTGTGTCCAATGGGTGCCTCACAGTCTTCAACCACACCAGGAAGCATGTCAAATGGCCCACTGTCTTGGTCATCTCTAGTTCTATGCTAAGGAAGGGAATGAATTCCTGGCACTGGAGATGAGTCATGGTGTCATCACTTCGAACCGGAATCAAAATGACAAAGTCTCCACTGGAAGCATTCAGGGTCACCACCACCAAAAAAAAAGCCAAGGCCATTCACACAAGTACAGGAAAGGTTACGCTGACATTCTTGTTTGACCAAGATGGCCCCCTTCTGATACACTTCCTGCAGCACGGGACAACAATGGATGCCCAGCGTTACTTGCAATCCTTGACCAACCTTCAGCAAGCGATCAAATCAAAACTACCAGGCAATCTCACCCGTGGGATCATTCTGCTCCATGACAATGCAAAGCCTCCTATGGTCAACACAGTCACGCCACTCCTGCAGAAATTCAAATGGGAGGTTCTCGGCCACCCTCCATTCTGTCCAGACCTCTCTCCCTGTGATTATGCCATTTTTGGTCCCCTTAAAAAGGCTCTGAGGGGCAAACGATTCACTTCAGACGATGTCCAGATGTAAACTGGCTCACATTGCAGCCTTAGGACTTTTATGAGATAGCCATTCACTGCTTTGTGTCACAGTTGGACAAGTGTCTCAACAGCCAGGGCCAATGCTTCTAACATACAGATACTGGTTTCTGTAATTATGTCTTCAGCTCGTTTCTTTTTTAATGCACCTTATATTTCATGTTACAGCGGGTCTTGGGTCACCAGCTATAATGTATTTTATGGGATTTCCTGTATCTGAGACAGTAGGAGATTGATTTTTATTGGCTTCATATGGGATATTCAAAATCTTGTATTTACGAATGAGTAAAACAATTGCTTTCTTGGAAGTGTTGAAAACAGTGTTGTTATGATAAATTAAATTTAAAGGGAGTCGATTAATGACACTAAACAACACTTAATTTTAAATTTTTCCGGAACATGTTTCAGAGACTTTGCCTCTATCCTCAGCCGGCCATCGACTGATTCTCATTGGTGTAGTTGACAATATGTTGTCACCGGTCTCCTCTGGTAGCAATTTCGACATCCCCCAGAAAGATTTGTTCGGCAAGTTCCTTGAATCGCCACCAGAGGAGACCGGTGACAACATATTGTCAACTACACCAATGAGAGCCAGTCGATGGCCGGCTGAGGATAGAGACAAAGTCTCTGAAACATGTTCTGGAAAAATTTAAAAGTAAGTGTTGTTTAGTGTCATTAATCGACTCCCTTTAAATTTAAATTTAATGAGTAAAACATTGTTTCATATTTTATTCTTTGTTTTTACAATTAAGTCATCCTGTCACATTAAATAAAAATGATGATGCTCAAATCATATCTCTAAAGTGTAAGAAAAAGTATTTATCTGAGCGCACAACAGAATCATTTTATCTGTTGGAATTTTAACATTATATTAACATTTGTTTGTATCATTAATTATTTTATGGGTTTTGAAGAATAGTTTTGACCCAATCTGGCCAAAATTAAAATTATAATTTCTTGAAAAGGTAAGTGAAGTTTGTAATAAATTATTATATATTTCTGTAATATTTATATTGCTTCACTGTTATTAGCTTCAGTTTTTATGTATTAGTCTGGTTTGCTGAACAGAAGCAATGTACCAATATCAATTTCCTATTTCCCGGATATTTTACTTTACTTTAACCCTCATAGTAATATCTCTGTTTTTGAAGTTGTTAGTTCTTCTTACAGTTTACAAGTACAATTCTTATTGACTTTTATTATTTATATATTAGAATAGTTTTCTAATCAGTTTATTGTCTTAAAATTATCAGTTGCTGAATAATATCAGTAATATATTTTTCCTTGATTAAGATTTTTTGTTTTTAACATGTTTAATGCCAGAGCTATGAAATTTTGCTATCTTCTTACAAACTTTTTCTGTTACCAATACATTTACCAATATCATTAAATATTTCACAATTTATTTTCAGAAAGCATGTGGCAGTTCCGTTCCTTCCTTTCTGAATATAATTGAAACATCTGAAAATCCTCCAACTTTTAACAGAACAAACAAGTTCACAAGAGGATTCCAGAACTTGATAGACTCCTATGCTATAGCAAGTTATGGTGAAGTAAACCCAGGTAGGTATCTGTATAGAGCTATCAAGTATAAATTGTCAGAATATACATCTTCTCAATGGAAGGAAATCTCTTACAACTGAGAAAATAAGTTTTCTAGGTATTAATTGAGAAAATCAGGCCATTCACTTCATTGTTTTTATGAACTATTTGGATTATATGCAGATGAAACATTTTGTGAGATTTGAAGCATTTATGACAATGATTATTAATTAGTGCTTAGTAATTAAATTAATAGAAATTAAATCACAGTGAAACAATGTTAATAGAGACAATGACCTAGGGCTGAGTACAGCATGAACGAAAGAACTCAGACATCAGAGATTTAGAGGAAACATTTTAATATTGCCAGCACCTCTCTGCCAAACCAATCGCAGAACACTGGTTCACCATTGGACAGCACCATTTAGACCCGACCCTCTGCCCAGAGATATATGTATATACCACCAGTTATGTGAAGTTCATCGTTTCCTGAAGAAGGCCATAGAGCAAACATGGCCGAAAGCTTGAGCAATTTTGTAAACATTGCAAGTTAGTAATATAAGAAGCACTAATTAATAAATAAAAGATTACATTAAACACAGAACTGAGGATAGGGAAGAAGTTTCCAGAAACTAGCCTTCATTAAAAAACTTGTAAGTGGAGAAAAGTGTACATAAGGTTGACTCATTTGCCTAATTTTAGTAACAAAGGCATTCCACTTTCTGACATACTTCTTTTTATTCTATACTAGTCATATTTAATTGTAGGACTTTTCAATAATGCTTTTCAAACAATTAAACTGCTTTTAAACTTTTCAGGAAGTATTCATGCCTACCTATATATCTTTTATAACTAAATACCTGCAATCATTATTTTAAGTTCTTTGCTAAAGAATAACAAATTCGTTTTTGTTACAGGACTGTTTACTATAGTGACATTTCCATTTCTATTTGCTGTAATGTTTGGTGATGCAGGCCATGGTCTTATTATTACATTGTTTGGCCTTTACATGGTTTTATGGGAGAAAAAATTGTCAAAGGAAAAGTCTGACAATGAGGTGAGAAGCTGAATAGCATGTGTTTTCAAAACATTTAGTGGGTGCAATAGCTAAGCCACTGTTTGAAAGTAATGAGTCGGTAATTCAAACACAAACATCACTTAAATTGAAGTTTTGAATTATCCGACTGTAGTCGATAACTGCTGATGATGGGGACAAACCGTTTTCCAAAGCATCTCCAAGTAAGGATAATTTAAGTGATATTTGTGTTTGAATTACCAGCTCATTACTTTCAAATGTTAAATACATCACTGTTTTTGACCTTTTGCTTCAAATAATAAGCCACTGTTGTTTGATGTGTCAGTGCTGTACTCACTTTTGATTTCAAAATGTGTTATATTGTTTATTGTTGAAGCCAATAGAGTAATATGTTGTATACTTTTAACTGTTTAATCATTGAATAACTCTGTATAAGTTCTGAAGTATTCAGATATTTAATTCCTCTGCAGAAAGCAGAAGATATAGTATCAGGTTGTCTCATAAATTCGTTCGATTCTTGTTACGTGTTTACGACTAAGAACACCTGAGAACACTGCATGACCCCATTACTTTTACGGCAAAGATGTTGCCTAACAATATGGGGTTTGTTTACAAATACAATAACTGAAAAGAATGCTATGAACACAAACCACAGCGACCTCACGGCCAAAGGTAAATAGGTCAACTTATGTAAGAATTGGTAACCAAACTTAAGTACAAGTTTATGGATGCAACAGTGTGAAGTTGTAACTTGTGAATGTTAATATGGAAGGCAAGAAGGAACATTTTCGACATTTAATGCTGTTTTATTACCGTAAAGGTAAAACAGCCTCACAAACTCAACGGAAAATTTGTGCTGTTTACGGAGATAATGCAGTGATGAATTGGGCATGTCAAAAATGGTTTACTCGATTTCGAGCTGGGAACTTCTCTGTGGAAGACAAACCTCGTTCTGGACGACCTGTGGTTACGGATGAGGAAAGGATAAAGGACATGATTACAAACAACCCCAGAATAACAACTCGGGAGGTAGGTCAGGAGCTAAACTTATCTCATGCAACTGTAGCCAGGCACCTAAAGAAACTTGGTTACATAAATCTTCGGGATGTATGGGTTCCGCACAAACTGAGTGAACAAAATTTAGTTCAGTGCGTTTCCATCTGTGACGCATTGATAAGACGCAATGAAACTGCCCCTTTTCTGAAACAGCTGGTTACAGGAGACGAAAAGTGGATTGTGTACAACAACATCCGAAAGAGAAAGTGATGGCGTAAGAAAGGGGAACCACCACTCTCAATTCCTAAACCAGGGCTTCATCCTGAGAAGATTATGCTGTGCATTTGGTAGGACTGGAAAGGAATTATTTATTACGAACTCCTTCCTGGAGACCATCAATTCAGAGAAATACTGTTCTCAGTTGGATCGTCTGAAGGTTGCCCTAGAAGAGAAGAGGCCAGAGTTAGCATCTAATGGTGGAGTCGTCTTTCATCAAGACAATGCCAAACCACACACTTCTATGGTAACTCGTCAGAAATTACGGGATTTCGACTGGGATGTGTTACCTCACCCACCTTATTCTCCAGACATTGCCCCATCCGACTACCATTTATTCTGATCCCTGCAAAACTTCCTTAATGGCAAACGCCTTACTTCCTTGGAGGATTGCAGACTCACTGTAGAAGAGTTCGTCAACCAGAAAATGGCAAGATTTTGGAAAAAAGGTATTGATAAGCTTCTTGAGAAATGGAGATATGTTATTGATAATAATGGTGCATACTGCACAAAATAAAGATTGTTTTGAAAAGTTCATTGCTTTGTTTACTTTTGATGACCTTGCGTATGTAAACAGATTACCCCTACATAATTAGGCAACTTTGTTGCCATAGTTGTGATGCGGGCATACAGTGCAGGCATTCTTTGTCGTAAACACGTAACAAGAATCAAACAAATTTATGAGACAAACTAATACATGTCAATGAACTGCATCTATTTATGGTATCTGTTTACATCATATAATTATCTCATTGTCACGTTATTGTTTCTGGAATATACTGATAACATATTAAAATATATTGTTGTTGTTCCTGGAATATTGTTGGCCCACTTCTAATTGATCTTCTGCCTTTCTTATGATTCATTATTATTTTAGTTATGTGCTGTGTTAGGTAAAGGTTTGATTGTAAGATGGAATGTGAAGAGTAACATATTCCATATAGTTGAAGATGAATTTCTCAAACAGTTGAAAGTTTGTGAATAACAGTAATTCAGACCATAGAGAGTACTGAATGTTAGTCAAATGAAGTAAAGAAGACATTACTAAGAAAATGTCTCTATAGTAAAATAACTTAGATCATTCATTAAATGTGGTGCTCTGTAACATAAAAAGTTTAATAAAAGAATATGTTTCAAAGTATTGTCAAAGTGAAGACTATTTAAGTAACAATAGACAGCACTTGCCTCTGTAACATAGATGGTAACATGTCTGCCTCACATTAAAGAGGTCCCGAGTTTGAATCTCGGTCAGGGTGAGTTATCTGGATAAGGTTTTCCCCAGGGTTTTTCTTTATCCTGAAAGATGAATGTTGGGTATTTCTAAGCTCTATGGACTCTGGGCTCATTTGAGCATCATTTCTTTAATTTCATTAATTGTCCGATATGATTTTACATTGGAGGATGTAAATTTAAAAAAAGTATGACGAGTCAGTATTTTGCAGTCCTGCACTAACATGTTAACCAATGGCGGGATCATTACCAACTTGACCAATGCCAGTTAATAATACTCTTTACTTTTAATATATTTAATGATCTATGACAGCCTGATGAACAGGAATGTAGACAATGTGAAATGTGTAGTGTTTAATGTCCTCTTTTAATTCATGCGACACCACAGGCAGTTACACTGATTGATGGTACATGAAATGAAGATGGAGCACTGGTGGTACAACATGGCGGGGGAAACCGGAGATCCTGGAGAAAACCTGCCTCAGTGCTGTGTTGTCCATCACAAATCTCACTCACTTTGCGGCACCTGTAATCGAACCTGGGCATCCTTGGTGAGAGTCGAGCAGTCTAACCACTCAGCCATGGCGTGGCCCTGAATGTAGACAGATCACTTATAATCAACATGAATGATCAAGTTTAAGCAGTAACAACTGAAATTTGTCTAAACTTTTAAACTATATCATTGCATTCAGTCAGCATGTTACAATTAATGCAGAAGTCAGAACTACAGTGTTCATTTTGACATTTAGATTCAACATTAGACTTGCTATTGATAAAACAAATGAGTGGTGAAGCCCATTGCTGTGGTAAACATGGCTGTATTATGGGCATTACCAATACTACATTGTGCTAAGGTCATCTGTAGATTGCATCCATGCTGCTGTACCTTAAGCTCTTGACTTCAGCTTGTAATTGTTCTATATTATTGCTACTGTTTTCTGTTAATCCCTCTGTGTTATTTTTCTTGCTTCCTTTTGGTTTTTATTGGTTCACCAATTGTATCCTTGTAAATATCCTCTTGTACACAAACTTCAGGTGGCCACATATTACACTTATCAGCAACATAATATTGCAGATTAGAATTTAATCACTAACCTATTTAACACATCTCTCAAAATTAGCCTGTTATATTGTTCTCAAATGAATAAAGGAATACTGTGAGCTCAAGCCTCCTCAATTGCTGATTTGTAGTATTTCGGCTCAATGCACTCTTACATCTGGTAAGCCAAATCCAACACATCTAAATGTGTGATTCTATTTGACTAAATATTTTCACACTGTATTGGTGACAAAGCTGAATTCCTATAACATTTTAGTGTACCCTAAATAGATATTAAGACCATAGATTAAAGTAAATGGGACCAAAAAAAAGGAGAAAAAAAAGACAAGAAAGAAGATTTATATGATTTTAGGAGGAGGATGAATTCGTTCCCCAATTATCTCTGTCCTGTGCCCCACTTAGGATAGTTTCATATTTTACTGAGGTGACCATAGTATCAAAGTTATTAAGACACAGACTACTGAATGGAAGATCTATAATTCAGACATTTTTTCCAGGCTATCTTCAGTCATTATAATTGGTAAATATACAAAAACTCTAAATTTGGGCCTGGAACATCTGAAATTTTGCTTCCCAGTTAACATTCAATTTTATATATTATCAGAGCTCACCCCTCCCCCACCCGTGAGGCTATTAAATTATATACAAATGAAAAGATGACACACACACACACACACACACACACACACACACACACACACACACACACACACACACACACACACACACACACACACATACACACACACACACACACACACACACACACACACACACACACACACACAGTGCAGTCTAAGGCATTAATATGCATAGGCACAATGGCTCTAGAACACTGAAACATTTAAATGAAAGCTCTGAGGTGAGTCTCATACCAGTTTTACCTGGTCTTCAATGACAGCGATATCTCACTGCGATCTTCAATTTCTCAATTATCACTGATTGTTATTTCATGTGCTGCTGTTCAGGCTGTCATACAGCTTCCAACAAATTAAATACTGTAGTTCCAGTAAGGTTTTTCATTTACAATTTAACACTGAGTGAAACAATGTTGCCTTTAATCATATTTTAATTCTTCTATGCTTGACATATCTTCATCTGTTGAGCCGTTATCACTGCCATCCTCATCATGGTTTCCATACCATTGTTTTCAATTATAATTCTATCAATTTTTTCTTTCTTTTCCCTATACTCCTGTTTTATTTCATGCACATGATGGTATACTTTTTCCAATTCCATTTGTCCAATTTACTCAAATCATTGGCGGCACAGCATTTCGCCTTTCATTTTAAAGGTTACATTTCTGCAAGCAACCCATTGTTTGGCATCTATCCCTATTAATTCTGTAGGCTTCAGATCCAGATGTTATGGAGGAAGCCTTCAGGTTACATGGTTATTTTCTGACAATATTTGTTCAATCAGGAAGTTCAGAGTTGACTCTATTGCTAGAACTTAATCTTACAATTTTGTTTTGATACTATTTTCATCAAATGGGATATTGTAATTTTGTAACCAAGGAAGCATATATCTTCTTAAAGAACTTGACGTTGGAGGTTTATCTGCTTGTGTATTGTGGTAAGAGGCATTATCTATCGCTAGCACTGAGTTAAGGGGTAACTTTGGAATTAGCAATGTGCGTAACCATTTAATCAGTTTTCAGTATTCATTTAGATAGATAGATAGATAGTTTTATTCACCTTAGGAATATACAATATTCATGGCTTCGTCAAATTTGTACCCATAAGAATAATACATTTCTTATGAGTAATACAATTATGAATAATACAATAGTAATTAAATAATACAATAGTAGTTAAATAATACAATAGTGATTAAAGTAATGCAGTAGTAATTAACAGAATAATAATACAAATAGTAATTAAGAATAATGCAACTTAGGTCACATAATAGTTTAATGTATTACATTTTTAAGAACTAGGCTGTAAGAGACATAATTTTTACCAAGAAAAAAATCAATATTTACTTTATTATTTAATTTTACTTCTTAGAAACTCATCTGTTGTCTGTGACATTACTTTTAGTAGGATATTTTTTACAGCTTTTCTGAATATTACAAGTATCACCTCCAAAGTTGCACAGGTATTTATTCACAAACATCATTTTAGGAAGCATTGATATGTTGATCATGTTTTAAGTATTCTTCCACTGAATAATAGCAACCTTCTCTTAAAAATGATTTTACTAACTCATAAATATATATAGTTGCATGGCTCTACAACTACACAGCATTTAAAATGCATCACAAATATATACAATTATATGGCCAGCTACAGTGTATCTAGAAATTCACCTATATCATAATATGAATCACTTAATAAAATTTCTTTCAACGATAGTTTGAAACACCTCATGGATTTTATGTTTTTCAGATTGGCCGGTAGTTTATTATACAGAGTGACTGCTGAATATCTAACTCCTTTGGAATAAAGTGTAGTTCTATGTGTTATTGTTCTTAAGTCTGTTTTACCTCTGGTGTTATGATGATGTATTTGATTATTTGTGGTGAAATTTTCAAGGTTTTCTTTTGTATAACATAGCAAACAGTATATATACAGACTGGGCAGAGTCAAGATTTTCAACTCCTTAAAGAAGTTCCTGCAGGAGTCATATTTTTTTCCTGACATTAGGCATCTAACAATCCTTTTTTGTACTTTAAAAACCAAGTGACTGTCTTTACTATTGAACACTTAATATGTGTATGACTGTCACAGTAATTTACAGTCAATTGTACCTAGGGGAGTGAGGGGTGGCAGATGATTCACACAGCATCTTGTATCAAGTAAGAGGAGTGATAAGTTCGCTGAGTATAGGAGTTGGAAGGAGACAAGAAAAAGAAGCTAAGACTGGGCTCGCTGACTGTTCTAGGGTGAAGGTCAGTGTTCTAGAACCATTGCACAGCTTATAACTAGAACATTTCAATTATAATACACCTTTTATGGGTGCATTACTAATGGCATCATATATAATTCTAATGACCGTTCATTAGGGTCATCTACATAAACAAACCACCTGTCATATTGTAGTTCATAGAGCTACTAGGACCCGTCCTCTTTTTAATATTCATAAACGACTTCCCAAATTATTTAAATCCAACTCGAGTAACTATGTTTGCTGATGACACAAATGTTATAATAAAGGGAAATGAAAATGCAAAACACATAACCAGTAAAATTGAAACTTGGTTTGCTGAAAACAAATTGATTATTAATACAAATAAATCTTCAGCAATATCATTTCGTCACAAACAAAATAAAAATGTTGACAAACCTGACATCAAGTTGTATGGTGCATGTGTTTCTTATAAGACAGAAGCAAATTTTCTGGGAGTATGGATAGATCAGCATTTAGACTGGGAAGCACACATAAAATATCTAGTAATAAAGTTAAATAAATTCTACTTCTCATTAAGAGTAATAAAAAAATGAGTTGTATGCAAGTGACATGAGAACCTTATATTTTGCATATGCAGAAAGTCTAATGAGGTATGGCATTATGTTTTGGGGGGATAGTAAAGACAGTCACTTGGTTTTTAAAGTACAAAAAAGGATTGTTAGATGCCTAATGTCAGGAAAAAAATATGACTCCTGCAGAAACTTCTTTAAGGAATTGAAAATCTTGACTCTGCCCAGTCTGTATATATACTGTTTGCTATGTTATACAAAACAAAACCTTGAAAATTTTACCACAAATAATCAAATACATCATCATAACACCAGAGGTAAAACAGACTTAAGAACAATAACACATAGTAAGTAAGTAAGTAAGTAAGTAAGTAAGTAAGTTTTATTCACCGTAAGAACATACAATATTCATGGCTTCGTCAAATTTGTACCCGTAAGAATAATACAATTCTTTTGAGCAATAACATTATGAATACAATAGTAATTAATAATGCACTAGTAATTAAACAATACAATAGTAGTTAAATAATACAATAGTAATTGACAGAATAATAATACAATAGTAATTAAGAATAATGCAACTTAGGTCACACAATTTTTAATGTATTACACTTCCAAAAACTAGACTGTAATAGACATAACTTTTACCAAAAAAAAATCAATCTTTACTTTATTATTCAATTCTACTTCTCAAAAACTCATCTATTGTCTGTGGCATTATTTTTATTAGGATATTTTTTACAGCTTTTCTGAAATTTTTATTATTTAGATTTTTTATCTTAGCTGGGAGTTTATTATATAGAATGATTCCTTTGTGAGAGATGAAATCTAGACTCAGACTGAGACGATGATGATTTAGATGTATATTTTTACTGTTCCTTGTATTGTATGTGTGACAATCTGAATTACTTGTAAATAGTGATCTATTCCTATGTATAAAATAAACTACTTCATAAATATAAATACATTGAACAGGTAAGATGTTAAATTCTTGAAATATTGGCTTGCTTTCTGTTCTTAAGGGAACCTTTTTAATTATTTTTAATATTCTTTTTTGCATCTTATATATACACGAGGACTTGGATGTGGACCCCCACAGAATAATTCCAAATGTAATTATAGGTTGTATATATCCAAAATATATTGTTTTTAATACCTCAATGTTTAGTACCTTTGTTAGAATTCGGAACGCGTAGCACAGTCGACTTAGCTTTTCACCTAATTGCTTTATATGATGCTCCCAATTTAGACTGGAATCAATCCATATTCCTAAAAATTTTGTAATCTGAGTTTCTGTTACAAAGGAGCTGTTTATGGGAAACTGGATGGGGTCATACCGAGTTTTTTGACTAAAGTTAATGGAGACAGTTTTATCTGTATTTGCTACTAATTTATTATTTATAAGCCACTGTTGAATTTCTATCATTGTCTCGTTTACCATTGCTTGCAGATCAACAGAACTTTTATTACCAATTACCATATTGATGTCATCTGCGAATAATACTGTGTTTGCATGTCTTAAATTCAAGGGAAGATCATTTATATAAACTAAAAACAACACGGGGCCCAGAATAGAGCCTTGAGGAACTCCTCTGTTTATCTTTTTCCGTGTGGATTTTATATTTCCTATTTCCACCAGTTGCTCCCTTTCCTTCATAGAACTACACTTTATTCCAAAGGAGTTAGATATTCAGCAGTCACTCTGTATAATAAACTACCGGCCAATCTGAAAAACATAAAATCCATGAGGTGTTTCAAACTATCGTTGAAAGAAATTTTATTAAGTGATTCATATTATGATATAGGTGAATTTCTAGATACACTGTAGCTGGCCATATAATTGTATATATTTGTGATGCATTTTAAATGCTGTGTAGTTGTAGAGCCATGCAACTATATATATTTATGAGTTCATGCTTAGATCTTATTAATTACACTTGATGCAACTTATTTTTTTATTTTTATACTTATATTATTTGTATTGTTCTAAATATTTGTATTGACGTATCCAATGTCATTGTATTGACTTAACGGATGAATAAAACTACTACTACTACTACTACTACTACTACTACTACTACTACTACTACTACTACTACTACTACTACTACTACTACTACTACTACTACTACTACTACTACTACTACTACTACTACTACTACTACTACTACTACTACTACTACTACTACTACTACTACTACTACTACTACTACTACTACTACTACTACTACTACTACTACTACTACTACTACTACTACTACTACTACTACTACTACTACTACTACTACTACTACTACTACTACTACTACTACTACTACTACTACTACTACTACTACTACTACTACTACTACTACTACTACTACTACTACTACTACTACTACTACTACTACTACTACTACTACTACTACTACTACTACTACTACTACTACTACTACTACTACTACTACTACTACTACTACTACTACTACTACTACTACTACTACTACTACTACTACTACTACTACTACTACTACTACTACTACTACTACTACTACTACTACTACTACTACTACTACTACTACTACTACTACTACTACTACTACTACTACTACTACTACTACTACTACTACTACTACTACTACTACTACTACTACTACTACTACTACTACTACTACTACTACTACTACTACTACTACTACTACTACTACTACTACTACTACTACTACTACTACTACTACTACTACTACTACTACTACTACTACTACTACTACTACTACTACTACTACTACTACTACTACTACTACTACTACTACTACTACTACTACTACTACTACTACTACTACTACTACTACTACTACTACTACTACTACTACTACTACTACTACTACTACTACTACTACTACTACTACTACTACTACTACTACTACTACTACTACTACTACTACTACTACTACTACTACTACTACTACTACTACTACTACTACTACTACTACTACTACTACTACTACTACTACTACTACTACTACTACTACTACTACTACTACTACTACTACTACTACTACTACTACTACTACTACTACTACTACTACTACTACTACTACTACTACTACTACTACTACTACTACTACTACTACTACTACTACTACTACTACTACTACTACTACTACTACTACTACTACTACTACTACTACTACTACTACTACTACTACTACTACTACTACTACTACTACTACTACTACTACTACTACTACTACTACTACTACTACTACTACTACTACTACTACTACTACTACTACTACTACTACTACTACTACTACTACTACTACTACTACTACTACTACTACTACTACTACTACTACTACTACTACTACTACTACTACTACTACTACTACTACTACTACTACTACTACTACTACTACTACTACTACTACTACTACTACTACTACTACTACTACTACTACTACTACTACTACTACTACTACTACTACTACTACTACTACTACTACTACTACTACTACTACTACTACTACTACTACTACTACTACTACTACTACTACTACTACTACTACTACTACTACTACTACTACTACTACTACTACTACTACTACTACTACTACTACTACTACTACTACTACTACTACTACTACTACTACTACTACTACTACTACTACTACTACTACTACTACTACTACTACTACTACTACTACTACTACTACTACTACTACTACTACTACTACTACTACTACTACTACTACTACTACTACTACTACTACTACTACTACTACTACTACTACTACTACTACTACTACTACTACTACTACTACTACTACTACTACTACTACTACTACTACTACTACTACTACTACTACTACTACTACTACTACTACTACTACTACTACTACTACTACTACTACTACTACTACTACTACTACTACTACTACTACTACTACTACTACTACTACTACTACTACTACTACTACTACTACTACTACTACTACTACTACTACTACTACTACTACTACTACTACTACTACTACTACTACTACTACTACTACTACTACTACTACTACTACTACTACTACTACTACTACTACTACTACTACTACTACTACTACTACTACTACTACTACTACTACTACTACTACTACTACTACTACTACTACTACTACTACTACTACTACTACTACTACTACTACTACTACTACTACTACTACTACTACTACTACTACTACTACTACTACTACTACTACTACTACTACTACTACTACTACTACTACTACTACTACTACTACTACTACTACTACTACTACTACTACTACTACTACTACTACTACTACTACTACTACTACTAACATCACTGCAGCTCAAAGTTTCCTCTATGAATAATAGTCTAATAATAATATAATAGATAAATGCCTGAGAATGAATACATTTTCTTTATTTTTCTTTGTGTTAATGGAGAATTGGTTAAATAATCCTGTCCAATATGTTGTTAGCATTTCAAATTTCAAATTGTATGTTATCAACACAAAGAATAAAACTAAGGATATTAGCTCAAAAATTTAATATAATTTAAAATACTAGAATATATGATTGTCCTAGTATTTTACAATGTTAAATTTAATCTGGCTTAAGAGCACATAATTATAATTTGTTGACTATTGTAGAAGAAACACTTCAGTAAATGTTATCAAAAGCTAAGAATTATTACAGTTTCGAATATTAAGTAATCATGAAATATTAGTATTTTCTTAACACTGTAGTAATGCTTAGTAGTATTACCCTTTTCTCATTCACTCTAAAACTATTTAATTAATTTTCATGTTTTATATAAGATAAACTTATTATATAATTTATTGCTAATGCACCTCCACAGACTTTTAGGTACAATTTTAGATAATCTTACAAAAGGAGTAAAATATTTTTTATTACCTCATTATGTATATTGTGTTTTATTAAACTTAGAAAGCTTGTATGATATTTATTAATGTGTATGCTTCAAAATGTAAGCAAGAATAAAAGAATTAAACTTGTTACATTTTTAAATAAGACTGCAGTATCTAGTTAAAATACTACTTCTGTAGCATTTTCTTTCTTAATGAAAATTATAGTTTTCTTTCTAGAGTGCTCCATAATCTAAGTGCACATTAATGCTAGTTTGTATTGCAAAAGATGGACTGACTTCTTTGTAGATTACTCATTTTATTTACAGATATGGAATATGTTCTTTGGAGGTCGCTACATCATCCTCCTAATGGGAATATTCTCCATATATACAGGATTCATATACAATGATGTATTTTCCAAATCTATGAACATATTTGGTTCAGGTTGGAGCTTTTCAGTTCCTATGGAAGAGGTTCCAAGTGATGGAATGTATGAACTGAATCCATATGATAATTATGAACATACTGGTGGTACTGCATATGTAATGGGTATGGATCCTGTTTGGCAGGTGAACATTTTTAGTACAATATAATATACAAGGGTTGGAAAGAAATAAGTGGCAAAACTGTTGCCCCTCTGTGCAGGGAGTTTGGTTTGTGTTTCAGACGCAATGGGTAGAATGATACGACTTGGGTGGCGACACTAGTGTAGGTGTTGCAGTGTTAGAAGTGACATGTATCTGCCATAGGCTGTCAAAGCACACCAATTTTCCAAGTTAGAAGAATGTATATGGATAAAAATCAAAGTGGCGCATGGAAAAAATGTCAGGCAATGTCAATCTGGACTACATGAAGCATGTGAAAATGAGACATTGCTATATAGAACTGTGACACATTGAGTTGTAGCTTTCTGTGCAGCATGTGGAAGTGTGCATCAGTATTCAGGTGGAGGTCGACATGGGATCAAAACCAGAGTCATTGAACTGAGTCAATCTTTGCTGCATGTGGACAGGCGGTGGACTTCCAGGAAATTACCTAACAAGGTAGGAACAACCTACACTACCGTGTTGAATGTGTTGCACTATGTCCTTGGTTACCGAAAAAGTGCATCCCAGTGGATACTGCATGACCTTACAGACATTAAAAAATGGCACATACACGTCCTTGCTGGTGATCATTTGGCAGATTACAGATGAGAAAGTAACGTATTCCTGGTCAGAATCAATGCATTGGACAAAACACTCTTACAAGCCAGAACTTTACCACAATCAAATGAATGGCACCACCCATCACCTCCTCGACCCAAGAAGCTGCAACAGGGAATGTGAAAGTGATGCTAATAGTTGTGTAAGATGTACAAGGTGTCATTATAAGGCATGCAGTTCCTCTGAACAAGACCATAAATGCAATGTATTACTGCAGGTTTTTGGAATGTCATCTTCGTCCTGCACTATGACGGAAGCAACTCAACTTCCGAGTCAGCGATCCATTCACTGTTTTGCATGACGTCTGTTGTCACAACACAGTTGCTGTGCGGAATCTTTTTACACGATGGGGATGGGAGGTTCTATAGCATCCACCCTATTCACCGGACATGAGTCCATGTGACTTTCATCTGTTCCTTAAGACAAAAGAACCCCTGCAAGGGATGCGTTTCCACACCAGAGATGCCATACTTTGAGCAGTAGGGTGCTTTCTTATACACATAAACAAAGAGGGCACTATTACTGTATCCATTGACTTCCCTACATCTGGCAATAGGTGCAACGAGCTGCAGGGGCTGACTTTGAAGGCCTGTGGAAGTCTCATAATTGTAGAATAAATGGTTCACTAAAGGTTTATATATTGCCACTTATTTCTTTCCAACTCACATGATCTACATAGATATCATTAGCACAAATACTTAAGTTCAGATGTGTACTGTAGGTCTATTATAGAATATTTGATAATATAAGTGATTAATACAAATGAAAAAAAGATCTAGAAACCCTGGTATTCACAATTATTGTATCTTCATAAATTTTATCTACATTTCTATCAAGATTTATTTCAAATTATTTAATTTGTCTTTCAGAGTGCTTCAAATAAAATCAGATTCATGAATTCATACAAAATGAAGCTTTCAATTGTTTTTGGTGTGGCGCACATGCTGTTTGGAGTAATTTTGAGTGTGGTCAACCATGTGTAAGTAATAATTTTTGATGTGCAGTGATGTCAAGAAATTATACTAATGATACTAAATTGAAAATACCAAAAAGACAAACAAAACTCTTTCTTCTTTGCTGTCTTGTTAGTATAATCTAGAAATAATTTAAATAGATAACCAAATTAGTATAAAAGTAAAATAAAACAAAGAAAGAAAAAACAGCTAAAGTATAAAACTGAAACATGGTCATTGGTTGCATTTAGTAAACTTTTTTACTATTAATTATTTTAAAAAAAAATCTTAGAGAAGAGAAATAAAAATTAACCATGTCAAATTTTAGGTTATCAAAGAGGCCATTAATAGCACTTTTACTACAAAAAAGGGTCATTGCTATTTTCAGAGTTGATTCCATGTCATAACACTGGTATTAGTGACGTAAGGGAGAAAAAGAAATTGTTGTTTCACATTGTCCATATTTCGGCCAAGGCTGGAGCTTCACCCATGAATGTGACACTTTCCATATTTCTCCAATAATGATGTGCTTCTCTAAGTTACACAAATTTGCAAGTAAATAGTAAATGAATACTTAAATATATGTAACTGGAAGCTTGGAATTAAAAATGCTTCAAACCTTATAGTTGTCTTTAATTTGTATGATACCTCAGAGCAATTATAATCACCTTTAGGATTTACTGGGATGCGTGAGTAAACTGAGAAAGATAAATACATGTTAAAGCATATTTTCATGGAGGCACAGCAGTAGGTAGGTGATGCATTGATGCAGAAAGTAGATCAGTGTTTAAAGCGACTCCCAGCTGAGGAACCAAATTACATTATATGGTTCCTTAGTATGGGGCTTAATGAAAACAAAAGTCATCACAGACATAATTCCTATGTGAACCATCATATCTACTTTTGCTTGGAATTATGTATGTGATCTAAGAGAAACATGGTATCAATTGACTGCTTTTATTGGATTAAACCCTCTTTTGTTTCAGGCATTTTCGAAGACCAATATACATTTTATTGGAATTTTTACCACAGGTTCTATTTCTCATACTACTCTTTGCATATATGGTGGCAATGATGTTTATGAAGTGGATTATGTATTATCCACAAAGAACAAAAGAGTGTAGCATAGAGAACTGCACTGAATCAGATCGTAAGTAAACTGAAAAATAATTATATCACCTCTTCACCACACAAATGTAGAAAAATAGAATAGACTTTATTGAATGACTGCTAAGCTGTTATACAACATTGCATTTGGTCTTGTCAAGTACATACAATTTTCATAATATTATAATATTGCAATATATTTATTTTGAACAATATGACTGGTTGGTGTCTAATTTTTAAATGTTTGATAATGAAATCATTTGTCCTCTTGCACTCCAATATTTAGCTGGGAGGTTAGAATCTTCTTTAAAAGCTGAACAAGTAGAAAACGGTAATCATCCATTTCCTCATTTAAATCACAGAGAAGGTGTATAGGAATCTCTGCTATTCCAAATCTGTATAGACATTTTTTGTAAACAATCATATCCTGTTAGTAGTCTGACAGTTGCTATTGCAGACTTTCTTGGTAATGTAGAAATATTGTTAGTGTTATCTTGTAAATTTTTCCATTGTTTTCCAGATGTTTTGTTTGTGTAGTCTTCATTGATTTTGTTTATGTATTTATTGGATATTATTCTTTTGATAGAGCAAAATGGAATTAAACTAGATGATGATTTAATCATAACTTTACTTCCCATTTTAGCCAAACTATCAGCCATTTTATTGGGCTGGAATCCATTGAATTACCACACTATTATGTAAATGGGTTCATTGTTGTATTATTTTATAATCTTCTAGAATTTTGAGGCTTTTGGGTGTTGTATCTCATGTTATAGTGATGATGGTTGCTTTTGGATCAGATAGAATTACAGTTTTTTTTTGAAATTTTTTTACCTGATAAATGAGATTTTGTGAACTTAAGAAAATTGCCATGATTTTGTCATCATAATTTGTTGAATACATATCTAATTTTCGATTAAAAACTGCAAGTTTGGAACCCACCATTAAATAAGTAATTTAAAATGCAAGAAAGCAATAGTTTTGCAGTATCTGATTCGTTGGTGAGATGGGAGAATGAACTGTGCAGCAGCTCCTGTATAGCTTTATTACAGGATGTAGTTCTATCCATCTGAATCACATATTGCATTGACGTTTCTCAAAGAAGTTTTAGCGTAGGCTTTGACATGAAGAGTTTATTACTTTCCTTGCTTATAAAATTGAAATCCTCTTAGAATAATGAGTTAGATAAAACATTATTGCAAGTATACAATCTGTCACCAGAGTTGTATTTTAAACCATAAATAGAAATATAGCTATGTACTGATATTTATGATATTAATGTTGAAATGAAAATAATATTTGCCTAGATTGCTGTCACTTTCTTTCTTTCTTTCTACCAGCAGCTCTAAGTGTTGAGAATAGCTGTGCTTTATGGTGACACAGAGCTAATAGAATAGAAGCTCAAAATATAAAAACCCCGGCTATGACCTTGAATTTTGCAGTGTGGCTCTACTCATCCAAACCTTAGCCTACACATGGCTAGTGTGGAAGAAATGATTATTTCCATCAGAGTATAAAAATTGAAAGAAGTAGAAACAGTGAAGCACAAGTTATAATAAAAGTGAATCAAGAAGATATTGACACATTGCTTCACTAACACTGTTTTTCACAGGATATGTTTCAAGAGCTGTTGCTCCCATCATCAACTGATTCTCAACTAGTGCATGTTGTAGTGGCTTCCTCTTTCTTTGTATCATCGATAGATGGCCTGATATATTTGTGAAAGATGTCATTAACAAAAACCGTCATCAAATAATGAACGTTGAAACTCCACCACCTTTGACAAATATATCAGGCCATCTATCAACGATACAAAGAAAGAGGAAACCACTACAACATGCACTTGTCGAGAATCAGCTGATGATGGGAGCAACAGCACTTGAAACATGTCCTGTGAAAAACAGTGTTAGTGAAGCAATGTGTCAATATCATCTCAATTCACTTTTATTTTAGAATAGAAGATCCTTGAATGGTCAGCAAGTTGAAGAATACAATAGGAAGATGGATTAAACTTTCTGTCCCCTCCATTGGCAATCCTGGACTAGTTTATGACTTAACTCTTGTTCTATTGTTTTCTCAGTTACATGGGTCAAACTGAGACTCATCAGTAACAATACTGTACAAACCACATCAGTTTATTTTAAAACAGAAAATATATTATATAACATTATATTTTACTTTAATTTTTGTAAATATGTCTTTAATATAGACACATTTTTCTCACTGTTGTGCAAGCCTGATAACTCTCTTGCGGTGAAACTCTATTTCAGGATTATAACAAATTTTCACGTAGGTATTCTTGATTGTTGTTCATCAAAATTATGATGGTGTTGATCTTGCATGGCTTCTCTCTCAGCACTAACAATGACAAAAGTTTGGGTCTAAGTTTGATCTGTAGGGAGATGCACAACCTTTTCCAAATGTTCACTGTGGTCTAAGGATTTCTCGTCCAATGTTGTGATCATGAGTCAATAAACAAGAAACTGAAGGAGATGCACAACCTTTTCCAAATTTCATTGTGGTCTAAGGATTTCTCATCCAATGTTGTGATCATGAGTCAGTAAACAAGAAACTGAACAGGAAAGTGCTTTCTGCTGATCTAAACTCTTTGTTCCCTCCTTCTTTGCAATGTTTATAGTTTCCAAATTATTCCATGATCTTATCGGCAGCAATTGTTTTTCTTAAAAATCTCATTCCATCTTTCTTTGTTGTTTCTTAAACACAGCTGGTGAATGGCAGCTTTAGTCTTTCCTTTAGTGCTTGTTTCTCCATTTTAAAATGTTTTTTACCCATCTTCTGACAATGCTAATACTCATTCATACAATATATGTACTTAAGTAAACCCTCTAGTGAGTTTCTACAATGAAAATTCCCTCTTTAATAAAAGATTCTCTCACTATGCACTGGTAAAACAAAACATGTTTGATCATATTTTATCAGTTATTTATAATCATGTGGTGTAAACTAGTGCCATAAAGATACGCAAGGGGTGCTAACCTTTATATATACAAGTATAGGTTCTTGACTTTTTTATCATTAATGTGATACAAAATGAGTTGTGGTTTCTAGATAGAAATCTAAAAAGATATAGAAGTTCTGGGTAGTCAACAAAAGAATTATAACAGTTCAAAGGCTCCTTTGAATACAAATAACAATCTTATAGTTATCAATGCAATTACAGGTACTCACATAAATTTTAGTTAATTGATGGAAATTAATAATTTCTCCACACTAGCCTTATATAGGCTAAGATATTTGATGAATAGAGTCAACATGAAAAATTCAATGCCGTGGCCGGGATTGGAACCACGGACCTCCTGGTTTCCGTCCAGTTGCTCTAAACCTTTGAGCTACCATGGCCAACGTGCGCTCCTGACATTAAATTCTCCAGTTGACTCGTGTATGTCCCCGGTAGACTACTAGGGGCTCTCGCATCCGAGATACACCGTTTGTGGTGACTTACTATTGTAAGTACTTCAGTCCCAGGCTTCATTTAACTCTTCTTATTTTAGTTAATTGATGGAAATTAATCATTTCTCCACACTAGCCGTATATAGGCTAACATATTTGATGGATAGAGTCAACATGATGCGAGAGCCCCTAGTGGTCTACCGGGGACATATACGAGTCAAATGGAGAATTTAATGTCAAGACGGCACGTTGGTAGCTCAAAGGTTAAGAGCGACTGGACGGAAACCAGGAGATCCGTGGTTCAAATCCCGGCCATGGAATTGAATTTTTCATGTTGACTTTATCCATCAAATATCTTAGCCTATATACGGCTAGTGTGGAGAAATGATTAATTTCCATCAATTAACTAAAATAATAAGAGTTAAATGATGAAGGCTGGGACTTAAGTACTTACAATAGTAAGTCGCCACAAACGGTGTATCTCGGATGCGAGAGCCCCTAGTGGTCTACCAGGGACATATACGAGCCAACTGGAGAATTTAATGTCAAGACGGCACATTGGCCATGGTAGCTCAAAGGTTAAGAGCGACTGGACGGAAACCAGCAGACCCGTGTTTCAAATCCCGGCCATGGCATTGAATTTTTCATGTTGACTCTATCCACTCACATAAATATTTGGTCACATAAGACTTTCTTATCTATTGCAGAAATATTTAAAATAATAATTTGTATTTAACATAATGCAATTAGCTATGCATAATGTAGCACAAATCAATCAAACCTAATAATAATTAATTTAATTAGGAAAGTTTTATTTAATTTTTATTTAAATGACCTTAATACTCTTCTAAAAATAAATACAATATTGCTTTCCCTCCTTCTATTTGTTATGAAATGCTTCAATAACAGTTGCACTTATGAACAGCGGTTTAACGCAAAATAGAAAAGTCATAATGGCTTCCTATGAAGTAATATAGAGCTTTAGAGTGTTTTCTGCAGCTATTTTAACCTTTTTTTTCAGTTGCTGTAATTAGATATGGTACTTCCTGTGCACCATCAGTGCTAATATTGTTCATTAACATGATGCTCTTCAAGAGTTCTAAACCAGAGGGAATTGGCTGTGAAGAATTTATGTTTGATGGGCAAAAGATAATGCAACAGGTATTTGTGTTTGCTGCGCTACTATGCATTCCACTTCTTCTGCTGGGAAAACCACTTTACATCCTTTACAAAAGAAAGCGCAGTACACGTGAAGATGTGAGTTACATTTCAGTTTCTTTTTCTTTTTAATTTTTTTGTTAATTGTTTTATTTATTTAACCCTTTTTGCAATAAGGTTACATTAAAATGTTGCTAACGTTGAAAAAATGGATAATTTGAAATGTGCGTTCTAGTGAAGATTCTATGTTAAACAAGATCAGTGTATCTCTTACATTTTAGTCCTCACTGAGATTATATAGAGAAATAAAAACAACCTGGGGGGGGGGGGGGTAGGATATATAGATATATGTAGTAAGTTAGGGCGAGAAGGTTTTGCTTGGGCGAGAACAGGAGTAAGAAACTTGAAAGGTATAGGTCAAGGGAGGGAGATAGATAAATGTCCATTGTGTGGAGAAGAGAATGCAGATTTCCATTGTATATTAAATTGTAGTCAAACAAAGATATGGAGAGAGCAGGCTTGGCTACGTAAATGGGATAGTTTGGGGGGTGAAGTAGTAATTAGAAAAATGTTGTCAGTAAAAGGGGAAAAGAACAGGAGAAATATAGGGGATTATTTAGGGAAAGTTAAAGAGAGATGGCTAAGAACAATTAAGAGAAAAAGTTAGAGTGGGATAGGTGAAATGGCAGAAAGTGTAAAAAGGAGTAGAGGGCCTCCATTACACAAAAACCTAGGGTTAGTTGTATGGGAACCGAATTACTATTCAATGGTGGGCAACATGATAATATGATAGGATTTTCAGGATTTAGGAATATATGGCATATTTCAGTATGGATTTTATAATTGTAATCTTGATTTTGTATTTCCATTTGTTGATGTAAAAGGAAAGATGAGAAAATAAAAAAATTACATTTTAGTCTTTTCTTCTCTGGAAGAGGTGTTGTGTAATTTCTTTGAGTAATATACTAGAATGATCACTGAAAGGCAGATTAAATGTTGTTCTCAAAAACTTTGGTAACTTCAGGAACCTGAAAATCTTTGAAGATAATAACATCACTAACGAATCAGTATGTTTTGACTAACATTCTTAAGATTCAATTTTGGATTGTTTATAATTTAGCAATAATTGCATTTCCTACAGAGCTGCATATACAGGAATAGGTTCAAATTAGACTAATTATGATAGATTTGTTTCACCACATCTCTTTCTATAATTAAATTTGGTGAATAAGTTTTTCTTTAATTATATAGTAGAGTACTATTCTCTATATTTTTAATGCTCAGATTGTTATCTGAAAACTGTGGCTATTAGTAATCACGATAACAAGGTCTACAGAAGGTTGTTGGACAATAGTACTAATTTGTCAAGCCTTCTTCATTCCAAGAAGAGAGACGACTGTTTAAGTAAGGCATTTGACCCTTTTTAGGGCTCTATTTCCAATATGATTGCCCACATTCTTTCCAGTTTGATATGAAAACTTACTTTACTGCACCTAAGTAGATGCAACAATACTTTAGACTGATAAAAGATATGTTGAACCACGGGTGTGTAAGATTCCTTGTGAATGTGGAAGTATATTGGACAAATGGGATGCACAATTGAGGAGAGGTGTAAAGAACATCAACGTCAAAGCAGAGAAGTCAACTGTAGCTCAACATTGTACAGAGTATGTTCACAAAATTAATTTTAACGATGCCACAGTTCTGGAACATTTGGACAAGCATTGCGACAGGCTTATTAAAGAAGCCATCCAGGTTAACTCCATCCATGGAATTTCAGTAGAGATTTGAGACTTCTGTTGAGTATGCTTGGGCTCCAGCCATAAAATATACCTGCAGTAGAAACCCAGATCAAATGATGGACTGCGCAGGAAACTCTTGACAGGAGAATCCCTAGCCAGATGATAGATCACACAGAATATGCAAAACAACATGAGGTCATCCTTTCTGTGAACCAGCCAGACCAATGGCAGACTGCTGTGCAGTCAATGACGAGGGAGTGACACAAGCCCTACCCACATGATGAAGGCTATATACATGGGAATGATCTGCCTGCTTTTTCATTCAGTTCCTGAGGAAGGCCATGAAGCTTGGAATGGATGAAAACTCAAAATGTCTATCTTTGACACGGCTGATCACCCAGCTGAAGTTTACAGCTTGAATATTAATTTTAGAGAATTTTAATTTTTCTTCAGAAACATGTATGTGATTACATTTCCAAACAAAAACAAAGAACTAGAAACTGAAACATTTATAGTTCTGGTTTCAGTTTTCTTGTGCCATTATTTTAATACTAAACCTTGTCTAACTTTATAAATCAAGTAATTAAAGCAAACTTAATAATCAAATTGGTAAATTTTTGGGCTAGGTAAGCATTGTCACAGTAATTTGTTATAGACATTCATAAACATAATTTACCTGTCTATTTCAGCATAGGTTTGAAAATGGAAATGCAGGTGCTGTGGCTGAACACACTGCAGAAACAAGTAAAAGGAGTGCCCCTGAAGGACATTCTGATGATGAAGATAAGCCTATGTCAGATATTTTTATTAACCAAGCAATCCACACAATTGAATATGTTCTGAGCACAATATCACATACAGCATCCTATTTAAGGCTGTGGGCACTTTCATTAGCTCACGCACGTAAGTATTGTGACACTAAAAGTATTTAGCTGCCTTTTAAATAATATTTTAGTTTTTATTTCCAGTGTAGCCAACTCCTCATGAATATTTGTAAGGAGAAGTTTTAGAATGGAGAAGAAGTGGTTCTTGTAGTGTTACCTGCCAGCTTCCTTAACTTCTCTGTGAAGTATGGCATAGGTCATGCTTGATGTAGCAACGGATAGACAGACAGACAGAGATTAATTTATAAAAATAAATAAATATTTATGACTTAAAAATAAACAGAGATACAATTATTACTTTAGGGGCTTCCAAAATTTGAATTTGCTCAAGTTTATGAAATGCTATTAAACTTTGCTTCCAAAACTGTTCTTTATAGTTGCTATCATGTTGTTTCAAAACCAAATAATTGTAATTCAAATTAATACATTGGTATCTGATGACGTAGCTAGACGTTGGAAAGTTAATGTGTAGCACAAAAGCACTTCTTCCAAAACACTTGATTAGTTTTCCCCCAATCATAAATAAGATATAAATCAATCAATCAATCAATCAATCAATCAATCAATCAATCAATCAATCAATCAATCAATCAATCAATCAATCAATCAATCAATCAATCAATCAATCAATCAATCAATCAATCAATCAATCAATCAATCAATCAATCAATCAATCAATCAATCAATCAATCAATCAATCAATCAATCAATCAATCAATCAATCAATCAATCAATCAATCAATCAATCAATCAATCAATCAATCAATCAATCAATCAATCAATCAATCAATCAATCAATCAATCAATCAATCAATCAATCAATCAATCAATCAATCAATCAATCAATCAATCAATCAATCAATCAATCAATCAATCAATCAATCAATCAATCAATCAATCAATCAATCAATCAATCAATCAATCAATCAATCAATCAATCAATCAATCAATCAATCAATCAATCAATCAATCAATCAATCAATCAATCAATTGTTCATTATAACATAATACAGACAGTATATATCATATATCGAGATTTAACTGTATTGGAACACCACAGTGAAGCGAAAAATTATTAAATTTTAGATGAGTCGTATTTTTTACACATCTGCTTCACTTTCGTACCTATTTTGAGGACATGTTTCGCAAATCATCGTTTGCATCTACGGCTCTTATGCGACTGAAGCTTGATCCAGCGGTGTGGGTAATTCTGGGGTTGCTGCTGCCATCTGTTGATTTAGTGATGAACTTAAATGTGGGATTCTCTTCTGGCGGGATTTCAAAGTTCATATGTTGGCTTTTATGTTTTTCTATGTATATCCTTTCCCATATGACGAGTTCACTATGTTTTTGTACGTATTTTAGTAATTCTGTGATATCTTCAATTTCATGATTTTCAGACCAGAAATGAGCTGCTATTGCGGACTTATCAATATTTTTGTATCTTAAGTGCCTGAAGTGTTCTTTCTTTCTAGTGCCTATGTTTCTTTTTGTCCTCCCTATGTAAATTTTTTCACAGTCTTTACACTTAATCTTGTAAATGCCTGACTTTTCCTCTGGTTTTATCTTATCAGTATTATTACTGTGAAGTAGGTTTTTAATGCTGTAATTGTTTTTTGGTGCCAATGTTATATTGTATTTCTTGAATATTTTTTGGAACTAAATCAACAGATGGCAGCAGCAACCCCAGAATTACCCACACCGCTGGATCAAGCTTCAGTCGCATAAGAGCCGTAGATGCAAACGATGATTTGCGAAACATGTCCTCAAAATAGGTACGAAAGTGAAGCAGATGTGTAAAAAATACGACTCATCTAAAATTTAATAGTATATATCATGTTTAACAGAACATAGTCAAGGATTAAAAATTCATCCTCTCTCTCTCTCTCTCTCTCTAACACACACACACACACACACACACACACACACACACACACACACACACACACACACACACACACACACACACACACACACACACACACACACACACACACACACACAATCTAATCTAGATTGTTAAAGTTATCTTCAAAATATTCTTCTATACTATAATATGTTCTACTTAACAGCATCTTAGTCAGTTTCGATTTAAACTTAACAGCTGTCTGGAAGCTACAGAGCTTAGGCTGTCTGGAAGCTTTTTAAATAGTTTAGAACCTAAGTATTGGGGCTTGTGTTCAAAAATTTTTAATCTGTGACCTTTAACTATATAATTGTTCCTACCTCTTGTTTCGTAATTATGGATATCTACATTAGTAGATATTGTATTCATATTATATGCAAAGAGTATTGTTCGCAAAATAAATATTCAGGGAAGAGTAAGTATATTTAATTTTTTAAAATGGGGTCTACATATAGTAGTCCATGTTATTTTTGCCAGGTATCTTATAACTCTTTTCTGTGCTTATAACAAACTGAAGTTGGGTTGACACAAATTTGACTGTTAGTTTGATACAAAACAGCATAAAGAAAATAAATGAAAACAATGGAAAAGAAGAGAGTAACATAGCACAGGAGATAGAAGACTACAGAACTGAAGGCGGAAATAATATAGTATATGCAGAAGCCAGGAGAAAGCAAAATTTAGAAAAGCATTAAAAAAAAATCTCCAAAATATTATGTATTATGATAAATGAGTGTGGAAATATGCTAAATAGGCCATTTTAAGTACATCCAGGTTAATATATATATATATATATATATATATATATATATATATATATATATAAAAAGTGAGACATATCTGAGAAAATGGAAGTAACTATTCCCTAAACTAGTTCCTCAAAAATTAAGAAGTGATGTAATCTGAAAAATCAACTACTAAGTGTAAGATAATTTTGAGTTGAACTAGTACTGAGATTTGAGCCTCACGAATGTGAGGCAGATACAATACCACCTAAACTGCAGAGGCGAGTATAAAACATTGATATGTTTATGAACATATTTTTAATATAAAAGGCAAATAAATAATTAAAGTTTATGAATTATAAAATGACTATTTTTTCAGGTAAGTGGGAGGATTTGATATATACATATATGAAATATGTAACAGAATAGTCCAACCAAATTATATGTTAAATTACCTTTAAAAAAGATAAAGTTATATACAGCATATCTTGAAGAGAAGAAATGGATGATAGAGCATAAAAAAGTCATTGGAAATGATGAAATTTCTTAATTCATTCAAACGGTGAAGAAAAATTATTAAAGTATATGTATGAGAACTGTACTGAAATATTTAGAAATGTGACAGAAGCAATAAAAATGATTTACTATGAGGAATTAGTGCTAAAATGTGTTATTAGTATTTCTGTTCATATATATGTTATTTGTTCCTCATAGTTAGTTAGTTTTTATTCATCCTTTTGATCATATTACATGATATAGGACACGTCATAGATGCCTGTGTTGTATAAAACTGATGCTCACAAACAAAGTATGATTCTTTTTTTATTTTAAATGTTACAGAACTGTCTGAAGTACTATGGAGTCGACTGCTAGCTATGGGGCTTCATGCTCCACTGGATATTGATATACCATTTCAAATAGTCTTTGGCATTATGATAGCTCTCTTGTTTCTTGCTTGGGCATTTTTTACTATTGCCATTCTTGTGACTATGGAAGGGCTTTCTGCATTTTTACACACTCTTCGACTTCATTGGTAAGTTTAAAATTTAATTCTTTTAGAAATACATTTTCTTTAGGTAGTTCAAAATCCAAGCTCATTTCATATATACTTTATATTATTTGTTTATTTATTTATTGGTTCAGTTATTCATTAATTTATTTCATTTTCTTTCCAGGGTGGAATTTACTAGCAAGTTTTATGAAGGGGCAGGCTATGCATTCCAACCATTCTCATTCAATGCAATAATTGAAAATGAAGATGCCGTGGAAGATTAATGTAGTAGTCTTTTTGTAAATAAAACAAATGTTTTACTCTCTATTTTTTAAAGCCACCCTTTGTCCTTTCTCCTTTTATTGTTATGTCATGGATTTTCTTAGAACTTTCTGGGGGAATTTGGGGGATTTGTTTAAACCTAGGTTTGTGGCTCAAAGGTTGGCAATACTCCAAAAGGTTGGAGTGGGAAGTGCATAGTGGACATGTGTTTCATTCAAGAACATAATGTGATTGAGCCCTGTGATAATGGTTTAAACAAGAGAAAATAATTCATTTCCCTTAATGTTAATGTGGATCCTTTTGGGGCTTAATATTGAAGTCATATTAACTTTAAGGAGTCTAATGAAAATGTCAGATTTCTAGGTTATGTTTTAAAAACCTAACCTTACAGAAATAATTACTGATTGGATAGTTACATTATCTGAATGTGTTTTATCTTCATTAAAGTGAAACTCCCAGTGTTGTTGAAACAGCCAAAATTTCATATGTACATGAGTTATATAATGTACATTTTAAGAAATTAAAGCATTCTTGATCTTTTCCATGCATATAAAGCAATAAATGTTTTTAAGGGTTAAAATGTCATGGTACATTGTATCAAACATTGCACAAAGAAGTGTATTAAATTCTTCTTTTTGGACACCACATCAAATAGGGAGAAGTAGCGGTTTCATTATGTCAGAAATGAGAGCCCATCTTTCTCAGAGCTTCATAGATAAACAATCCACTTTTAAGCTCTGTAAAACTAATGGGGGATGTATGAAAAACACACTCATTCATAAGGCACCTTTAAGTACATCTCCTTCAGAAGTCAACACAAATGTGATTAAGGATGTCATTTTATATCGCTATGATAACCCATCCTTTTTTAGAAACTTGAATATTTTTGCTCTATGCCAATTTGGTTTTTGGGCTTATTTATCACATTTTGCCTATACAACACTGAAAGATGCACCAGTTCCTAAGCAAGAAGACGATAGTTTACCATGGTGGAGAAAAATTAATCTTGGAGAAAACAAATACAGGAACATTCTCACTGGAATAAGCTTTTTAATTGGTAATTACCAGTGCTTGTCACCTAAACATTTTAACAAAGGAATACACTGTGTTATTCCTTTGTTTTTGGTGATGCTAATATTTTAGTTTTAGAGAATGATAAGTTCTTTAATTTAATTTTTTGATAAGAAGTGAGTGTGTGTGTTTTGAGTTATATTCTTTATGCTACCCGCGTATCCACAGGTTCTAAATATAGAGAAATAAATCTCACTTCAGGATCAGATAACTATTTTTTATTATAATTAACATTACAACCATGACAACCATTCAGTTCTTAAAACATAGTAAGTCATGTATCCTCTCATATTTGCGACCAAAGATTATCAATTAAATATCATAAACCAACAACTTCATAATGTGTGCATGAATGTGTGAACAGCACCCCAAACCAAAATTGCTGTTTAGATTCTGTATCTTCCGATGATACTACACAAATTTTGAAGAAACTTCTTCAACCCTGAGTACCTTTTACCTGTGGCATTTTTTGTATTTTTTATTTCTCAAAATAATTCTTAATGGTTATGTTCAAATTATTGTTAAAAAAAAAAGTCTGTTTACCCAACGCATGTGCAGTTCCCAGTCAAAGGGACCTCAACGGACGGGACCTCCCCGCCCACTAATGACCGTCATAAATCTATCTCCACACTTCAGAAATGGAACACTGACGTTGCAGACCAATAGCAGCCCCCATTTGTTGAAAATGACAGTTGCATGTCTACTCCGCGTGGAATCTCAGTTGCCAAATTTCCAACTTCCAGTTGTTCTGTTTCATTAGGTGCAAGACGGTGATGTTAAAATGTTGCAACATTGTAGAAAGGACCGTCAGGAGGAGGGTCCATGTTGTAAAACGATTATGAGGGGTTGTCAAAGAAAGCGGCCGCCGTGCACTTGCGTTGGCTAGACAGACTTTACTTTTAAGGTATTTTCAAAGCAAGTAAAATGTAATTTTATCTGGGAATAGCCCGTAAAGGCCTTTTCTTTCAGAATGAGTTTTGTATAATTATTATGCTTTAAAAGATAGACAAAATTTTACTTATTATAAATAAATTACAACAATTGTAACTAACTTCACTTATCTTTTTTTTTTTTTTTTAAAGTGAAGAATCCTGTGGGACCTTTTCATGATGTTTTCAAAATAAATCAATTTTTTTTTTTTTAAATTGTAAAGGTAAAATTTCAGATAGTAACTAATCTGGCATTTATCAATTTAACTGTTTAGATTGCATTCAGATTTACATTGGTAGGATCAAACGTTATTTAGAAACCAGAATGAAGGAACATTTCAAAAATATTAAATATAAACAGATTGAAAAGTCAGCAGTGGCAGTCTTTTTTGGTGTTTTAATCATGAAATAAATCCAGAAGTTAAATTATTAAAACAATGAAATGAATGATAGATTTAATGGTTTGAGAGAAAATATTTATCTTGAAAAATAAAAATTGCATGATGAATTTTGAAATACTGCAAATAGATTTGGTCCGTAAGTTTGTTTTACTCCCATTAGATGACAGGGCGATAAAGAAATATCCATCACCTAGCGGAAGTAACCAAAAAGTATGTCAGTTACTGGCTGAGTATGTAATGAAAACATGAAGTCCTGGAGGACTTCAGTGTGACTTTTTTATCTTAAAAAAATAGACAAGTGAAGTTGGTTACAAATTGCTGTAATTTATTTGCAATATATTGCTTCATTGTCAGTAGCTTCAGGTTTTTGCAAAATCTTACTTGCCCACCTATGTGGTACGGGAGTAATGTGTCTACTTCAGTTTAAAGAAGTTCAAATCTTAGGTGAATTACTTAATTAAGGTTGTTTTAGGATTTTCACTTATCTTGAAGGTGAATGTTAGCCAACTCTAAGCTCAATGGCCCCTGGACTCGTTTGAGAATCATTTCAGACATTTCATCATCTTATATAACCTAACTGGTTAAAGAACTTAAACCATTAAAAACATACTGGATAAAAAATGCAAATCTCCAGTAGAGTCGACAACAGCTGATGATGTTAGGAAGATCCTAACGAAACGCGTTCTAGGTAAATACTAACAATAAGTGGAGCATTGAGTATTAGTTCGACTCAAAATTATATTAATGCAAATCTCGTTAAAACACAATTATCCCAAATCAAATAGAAACCTAATAATGGTCTACCTATGAAGCCAGCGACTAAAGTACTTACAGCATAGTAAGACATCTCAAATGATGTGTATTTCATTGTATATGAGAACTCCTAGTGGTTTACTGGGAAAAATACAAGGGAATTGGAGAATTTAATGTCATGCTGGCATGTTGCCATGTTAGCTCATTAGTTAAGAGCAACCCGACAAACTGTGAGATCAGTGGTTCAAATCCCAGCTATGGCATTGAATTTTTCAGTGACTCCATTTATGCAAATCAGCATTTTATAGATATTCTTTGTTATTGGTTTGAAATACAAACAAATACACATTGCTATTCATTTTTTTCTCATGATTAGTGCAAAGAGAACAGAATTTCCAAGCTATGACTTGATGACCTGTTCTTAAAAAATTTTACTGTTCTTAAACCTACCCTGTTTTTCTAATCCTTTTGCACCTACAAGAAAGTAATAAAACATTTTTGCAAAATATGTTTATGTTAATTAACATGCGGTAGGTAGAATAACCTTTTGTAGTAATAGTTTTTACATAGATAAAGTTATGTAATAAATATTATGAGATTTTTTTCTTGTGCATAAACATTGATTCCAAGAACTTCTGTCATATAAATTGGCACTAGAATAAAATCCTTCACTTTTTTCTTTATTTCAGAGTTTGGAAAGCTTTCTATCAATGTTTTAATGAGAAAAGAAAGTTTACTAATATGCGGATTGAAGTGCTTATGGTAATAAATATAGGAGTGCAAGAATAAGATCTAAACATCCAAAATAAAATAAGGAGCCAAGCTTTTCTCACTGTTGTAACAATCCAATAGCCCCCAAAGGATCCTTCATTTTATAACTTTGGACAACTCTTTTTAGGCCCAAGCCAACACTTTAATCAGCTCTTGAAGAAATTAAGTCTTATTAAGCTAATTGATGGAAATTAATCATTCTTCCACACTAGCCGTGTATAGGCCAAGTTTTTGGATAGATAAGAGTCAGACTGAAAAATTCAATGCCATGGCCCAAATTTGAACCACGGATCTCCCAGTTTATGTCCGGTCACTTTTAACCATTGAGCTACCATGGCCAATGTGCAGTCATGACATTACATTCTCCAATTGATTTGTACGTTTCCTTTTATATACGAGATACACTGTTTGTGGCAACATACTATTGTTAAGTACTTGAGTCCCAGGGTTCATCATTAAACCATTATTATTAAGTTGGAAATTAATCGTTCTTCCACACTAGCCATGTACAGGCTAATGTTTTGGATAGTCAGACTGAAAAATTCAGTCTTAACAGTCTTATATTTTGAAAATCATCTTATATTACAATGTTGCAGAGTATTTAAATTCACAGACCCTTTGTTAACTTCTGAGGCTGTACTTCCAACTGCCTTTGCAGTTGCTATTTTTGGTTTAAAAAAAAGTATATTTTTTGTTTTAGTTAATTGATGGAAATTATTCATTTCTTCACACTAGTGGTATACAGGCTGAGGTATTGGATTGATAAAGTTGACATGAAAAATTCAATGCCATGGCCGGGATTTGAACCATGGATCTCCCATGGCAAGTTGGATCAACAGCAAGTTGGCCATGGTAGTTCAATGGGTAAGAGCGACTGGATGGGAACCAGGAGATCCGTAGTTCAAATCCCGGCCATGGCATTGAATTATTTATGTTGACTCTATCAATCTAATATTTTGTGTTATTTATTTATTCATGTTATAATTTAATTTTGGATAAATAGTGATACTTTGCAATACTGTGATCCTGGGGCCGGAGAAAACTCGATTCAGCAATGAAGACTCAAGTACTGGTGATTTTACTTTATATAAAATGTAATACAAAATACAGGAATTGTGGATCTTTTTTACTGCTACATAATAAGTTACTTTAATTTTAAAATATGAATTAGTCTATGCACACTTAAAACTTTACTTACATCAAGGCAGCAACAACTGATAATTTTGTGACTATGATGGTTAACATGCTCCTGCATATTCTGAGGTCTCAAGTTCAATTCTCAGCTGGAGGTTAGTGACGTTCAAATCTTCACTGAACTGGTAATTAAATTTATAGTAAAGGACATGGTGACATTTGTTATTCTTGCTTTTGTTTTGAGTTGTGAACATAGTAGTTTTCTATTAAAGACACTAACAGATCTACTGTAAACATTCAGAAAAGATAATTAAATTATAGATGAGTCGTATTTTTTACACATCTGCTTCACTTTCGTACAGTTAAATCTCGATATATTTAGAAAAAAGTTTATATTGTGTAGGTGGACAATTATGTATGCTATTATTGCATGGAGGTGATAAACTATAGATATTTATGTGCCTAGTCAAAGAATGTCATGAAACATGAGAAATAGGCTAAAGAGAGAATATGCAGTAGCATTCTGAGCACACAGCTGATGCTAGACATATGGCCAGGGGTTTATCCAAACAGAAGGCAGCATTACAACTACATACTAGTTTATAACTGTTCTGTAGCAGAACCAGACTAGATGCATTAGAAAATATTCCAGAGATGAACAGCTTTATGCAAGGGAGTGAAACATCTCTCTTTAAATTTATAATAGTCATAGAAAAGTTATTGTATATAATAATATTTTTACCTAGTTTTGCCATAAATACTGTTACAAATTTTTGACATATACTGTACTATAATCCGGTTTGGTGCATAAACAATTGCATGTGTGCACACCTTAACCTTGAACCATTGTTAGCTTGTCTTTGAAAGAGGAAGTAATTAGCTCCAGGTTTCACCGTGGAATGGGATGATTATGAAAATCGTGTAGCCGTCATTGCATTGCATAAAACTGGAAAATCTGCAAGTGACATATTCAAGATGCTACAAAAGCTGAAAATCAGCCTTATGTTTGTGTACTGTACCAATGAGCGATTCACTGCAACTGGGACTGTAAAGAATCGGTCGTGGGAGGGTCGACCAAGCAGTGTCAGGACTCCAGCAGCACAAAAAGCAGTGGCAGCTCGTGTTTGGAGAAATCCCGTGCGGAAGCAGGTCATCTTTTCCCGTGAAATGACAATGTCCAGGCTTTTGTCAGGGGACCTTGGACTAAGAGCTTATTGCCAACGTAAAGGACATTATGTTGACACATGCCTAAAGAAGTTGAGAATGCTTAAATGTCGACGTCTGCTACAGCATTACGCTCAAAATGGTCATTGGAACATCCTCTACATCAATGAAAAAATTTTCACTATAGAGCAGTCTTTCCATGTGTAAAATGACAGGGTTTATGCATCATCATCTTGGGAAGCCAGTAATAAGATTCCTAAAGTTCAGAGTGCTCATCATCCCTCCTCAGTGACGGTGTGGTTGGGAGTGAGTTATTCTGGTATCACCCAGCTACATTTTTTAAAAAAGAGCATTAAAACCAGTGCCAGAGTGTATAAAAGCTCTGTTTTGGAGCCTGTTGTCAAGAACTTAAGTGACACATTGTTTCTAAACCAACCATGGACTTTCCAGCAGGATTCTGCCCCTGCCCACAAAGCCAGGTCAATGCAAGCATGGCTTCAGCATCATGTCCCTCACTTCATTTCGCCTGAAGATTGGCCCATTAGCAGTCCGGACCTGAATCCATTGGACTACTGACTATGGTCACTGCTTGAGGGCATTGCCTGCAAGAGGAGACACCCCACCATTGGAAATTTAAAGCGTTCTTTGTTGTCAGTAGTGGCAGATTTCCCCATGGATGTCATCCATTCTGCTATAGATGAGTGGCCACAAAGACTCAGAGCTTGTATCCATGCAAAAGGTGGCCATTTCAAAAAGTGATTGGTGCTGTGTGTAATGAATACCTGTAGGTACAACATACTAAAAGCCAATTAAAATATTTCGTATGATACTTGATGATATAAACAAAGTATGTATATCAGAGACAGTAAGAGAAGCAGAGTTAAGTACTGCCATTTAAGTCTTCCCAGCAATATAAAATGAGTGCAGTATATTCAAGGAATGTATTAAAGTAATTAACAAGTGATTATAAATGAAAATGTGTTATGAATTTAAATGTATGAGATTGCAAAAGTATTAAAATAATTTTACTTTTGATTAAAATATTCATGTTAAATATAACCTTAAAGCATATATTAGAATTGATGTACACACATATATTAACTTTAAACCTTTCAGTCAGTAATTATTTTGTTACTTATGGCGTTCTTTCTCTAATTTGAAACTGATTTTGATATGGACACCTTCAGACAACTGACTTGAATAGTGACAAGAAGTGGACTGATCATCCAATCAAAGCCCAAGGTCATGGGTTCGAGTCTTTGCAACCGCAGTCAAATGTGCCTGTGGTAAAAGACGTGGGAGGGCTCACGTAAAATAATTGGTATAATGGCATGCACGGATGAGGACAGATTATCATTTGACTGCAGATGCATGGATTTTGCTTCTTTTCTTATAAAAAAGTTCCAGTGTTAAATTGTAAAAAAATAATTTTGTATGATGAATGAATGAGTGAATGAATGAATGAATGAACAAACGAGTTCCTGTACTTCCTTAAGTGGTTCAGAGCCTTCTGAACCACGCAACCTCGAGGTCCATTGGCCGCGCCATGGCTCAGTGGTTAGACCGCTTGGCTCTCACCATGGCGGCCCGGGTTCGATCCCAGGCGACCGCAAAGTGAGATTTGTGGTGGACAACACGGCGCTGGGGCGGGTTTTCTCCGGGATCTCCGGTTTCCCCTGCCATCTCATTCCACCGGTACCCCATCTTCATCTCATGTATCATCAGTGTCATCGCCTGCAGTGCCATATGTAGTAAAAGCGGGCGTTAAACACTACACATTTCATTTCATTTCATTTGGAGGCCCATAGGCAATGGGTTGAGGATCAGAGGTTTCCTGATCAGAGAGATTCCGGGATGAGTGATCAGCCTAACACCGTAAACGAAACTATGAGAGAGATGAGGTGATAGAACCCATCCCAGTGCAATGTTGTCCACCACAAATCTCACTTTGTGGTCATCTGGGATCGAACCTGGGCTGCCTTGGCTGCCTTGACATGGCCCCAGTTTTGTACAATAAATTTGTAAAATTCAGAACATGTTAAATACATATGTTTAATTAGTTAAAGACAGTGTAACAAGTATATGGCAGAAAAAACCATTAAAATAATTACAAATAGAAATAGTGTATATGTGTAGTGTTTAACGCCCGCTTTTACTACATACGGCACCGCAGGCGGTGACACTGATGGTACATGAGATGAAGATGGAGCACTGGTGGAATGAGATGGCGGGGGAAACCGGAGGTCCCGGAGAAAACCCGCCCCAGTGCCATGTTGTTCACCACAAAAAATAGAAATAAATGCTTATGTCCATTAAAATGGACATAGTGACTGAAAGGGTTAAAGAATCTGCATTTTGCAGACTGTTTTTAGTCCCTAAAAGCAACAGTCTTAGAGAATATATGAAATAGCCAAACTTGTTGGAAACACCATGCATATGAACTTCTTTGACTTTTTCACACAAAAATTATAGTTTCTCACAAGACAAAATAAAATATTTTTATTTTGAATGTTATGCCCAATTTAAACTCCACTTTGAGGATATAAAATGTTAAGATATTCTATTTGCTAAGTGGGACCTTGTTACAAATGTTTTGAGATGCCTTTAAGTAACTTGTCTCATTGACAGAAATACATTTATCTGTAGTCCTATAGGCAGGACTGAATTGAATTGATTTATATAGTGTGTTACATTTAGCCCCTGTTTCATAGGTTGCAAACATAAGATAAACATCCCCATAGAAAGCATTGTATTATTAGTTTTAATTACACATGTAATAAATAATGTTATACTTTTTCCATTAAAGGATATGGCATCTTGACTGCTGCATGGATGTATACATTGAAATCGGTGAGGTATGTCATACTTCGAAAGGGAGGCAAACAAGTTACATTTGTAACTTACACCCCATATGGACATAATAGAATGTTGACTGTTGATCTCAGTAAGGTAAGTTTTTGAGTGTTACAGCATAACTAATGACAAATACTTAAGTTTTGCTTTTTTTAAGTTTAATCTTTGTTTGGTTAAACAATACAGTTATAATATTTATGGAATCCATGGTGACAGTTATGGAAATAGTATTCATATTGTCCTGCACTGTGGTGTAGTGGGCTAGAGCATTGTGCTTTGGTTCCCTGTCACGGAATGCACCTGAGATCAGTACCATCCCAGGGGGATGCAGATTTTAAGTCCTGGGCAAAGGATTGGTGCTCACTCAGTATCATGAGAAAATTGAGGAGCTACGATAGGTACAAACCCTGGTCTAGAAAGCCAACTTTCTGACCACATCTCCTCCCAAATCGGGTGGATGATCGCCCACTTCTGCCATGCATATATGGGTCTGAGGCTGGCAATTGTTGTTGGCAGGCTCAGGCCTACTTTGGACTGTTACACCATGGGTTTACTTTTTTAATGCATGTTAATTGTCTGCAGAATACATAACAAACATTTCAATTAACATTTTTTACAAGAGAAGAAAACTTAGGAAATATGTGTATCTACATTATACTTCAGTATCACTTAATTATGTGTGTCAAATTCTATTTTCTTTGACCTAATCTCTGCTCTTATATAACAATGTCATATTTAATAATAAATAGTACATTATTGCTTTCTTACAGGTTTCAAGCCAAGAAAGTCGGCAAAATGCTCGAGTCCACCTTCCAATTAAAGTGAAAGACTTAGCTTTTCATTATATGATAGATATGAAAGGAGAATTTAAGAATCCCGCCTTATTTGATCTTACTGTTGGACTGTATAGGCCATGGAAGAAAAAGTAACTACTTGTGTGTTTTTGTAGCTCTGAAGTTGTAAAATGTAAGTATTATAGGAAATAAAAATGAAAATTCATGTTTTATTAAAGTTTATTTGTATACACTTTGATTAGGTGAAGTAAGTGATCAAAAGATCTATTCGTCTCAGAAGCTATCTCCCTCTTTCTTTCTCTACCTTTCTTCCTCCTCCTTTGAAACATTTTCAGCTTTCAGTTGGGAGGGGAAATTGAGAATTGCCAGAGTGGATACAGGAATGAAATGCTGTAATCTTTAAAATGCCCTGTATCTGTGGTTGGAGTTCCCAAAATTAGAGCAGCTTTGATTTAGGAACACAATGAACATGTAGAAAGAAATAAATAAATGTATATCCAACTCCCTTCTCTCTATGTGAAATCGTAACATGTTGTTTAAAACTACATGTGCATTACATCTACCTCCTTGCTTTTAATTACTACTCACTGAGTGGGATGGCCAAGGTGGTTTCATCTTTGGCCTGCATTCGGGAGGTCTGGGTTTGCTTCCATGGCCAACCTACCTGACCTACATGACCTATTTGGTTTTCTTTGGGGTTTTCCTGGCTTGTCAGATGAATGTTGGGTATGTTAATTATACACCCAAATTTCCTGTCCCTCCATTTCATCTCCATTATCATTTACAAAATCTCTCATTTGATGGTCTCTTTCGGGGTAGAAGTATCGGCAGGAGTCTCAGTGCTGCATGGCAGGATGATATGCTCCTGGTAAACACCTCCTCCTCCAGTAGGATGGTCTCCAGGTTGGTTTAATGGGCCATTTCAGGACCAGTGGGTGGGATGTCAACTGTACTGGTCTGTCGGGGAGTTTCCAACTGATCAGTAGTAGGGACCCTGCTGTCTGCATTGCCATGTCTCCTTGGGTCAGTTGCCTTCTGTCTCCTCTTGCCTCAGCCCTTCTTCCAGAGATGTCCCTCTAGATCAATAGAGTCAAAGTGAAAAATTCAATACCATGGCCAGGATTTGAACCATGGATCTCCCGGTTTACATTCAGTCGCTCTTGACCATTGAGCTACCATGGCCAACGTGCCGTCAAGACATTAAATTCTCCAATTGACTGCTATGTTTTCCCGGTAAACCACTAGGGGCTCTGGTATACAAGATACACAGTTTATGGCGACTTACTATTGTAAGCACTTGAGTCCCAGGCTTCATCGTTAAATGCTTTTTATTAAGTTAATTGATGGAAATTAATTGTTCTTTCACATTAGCCGTGTATAGGCTAAGAGCTAAGAAAAGGAAACCTATAATACAGCAAGTGTCAGATAAGCCTACCGCTACAGCCTGCATCCTGTGTACCAGCAACCTATTGGGCAGAATCATCAGAATGCTTGCCAACTACAACATCAGGACCATCCACAAGCCACCTCCGAAGATTAAATACCTGTTGAGACCGGTGAAAGACAAACTGGATTTCCAAGTTCCAGGAGTGTACCGCATTCCCTGTGAATGTGGGAAAACATATATAGGATAAACCGGAAGGACCATCACTACCAGAATAAACAAACTTGAATGGAACATTCATTTAATACAGCCTGAGAAGTATGGACTGGCAGAGCATTGCTTTGATAAGGACCATAGAGTCAACTTTCAGACGACCATCTTGGCAAAATGCAACAGTTACTGGTAGTGGAGAGACTTTGGCCATTTCCTCTGAGAGGAGCATGCTTAATCGTGATGCTGGATTTCAGTTCAGCTCCTCTTGGAAACTGGCCTTAAAAATGGAAATCAATTGGCTCAAGAAGCACAGATCTAGACAGCTTGATCATAAGATTAATTAATTACGTTTCTATGACCTAATTAGTTTTGTACACTCATGTCATCTCCTGAGCTGATATTTAATTTACTGGAAACAGTCTTTTGTTCAGGGATGCAAGTATTGGGAGTGTTTTGTCATCGTTGATTTTTTGTTTTATCTCAATTTAGTGTTTATAACATTTCTTATTCATTCATATCCTGATGATGGGAGCGATGTATGCTCCCGAAACATCAATTTCTAATCGTCTTTTCACCTGCCTTGTTTCCCAAGAATATCTTGAATATAATACTTCTGCTACTTGTTACATGTAGTAGAGAAGGTAAAGTAAAAGCAGTTCAAAGCACATAAAATAGAGGTAAGCATAATTAAATAAGATTAGCAGAAAGATTTATAGTGGCCATTGTCATTGTTACTATGTGTCTAAGACCATCAGTTTTTATAACTGAAAACCACTTTACTATCATCTTCCTGCAAACGATGGAAAAACTGCTATCTGATACCATAAACAACTAGCTGAGGTACCTGACCTTTTTAGATTTACTTGATCTACCCAGAAGAGCATGCTCCTAAAGGAAACTAGATCATTAGGTAATGTGTAATCATTTATAGAGCGAAAATCAACATTCCATTTTTTAAGTAATATAGTTTTTCACCAAAAACCTAGTGTATTGCCTTATACATTTTTTTTTGTGGGGTGTACATGCAGGCAAGCATGTATGCACACAGAGCTTACCTTGGTAGCGTAGATTGTAGCATGTCTGCCTGACATTCAAGAGGTCCTGAGTTCGAATTTCAGTCAGGGTGAGTTATCTGGATAAGATTGTTTTCCAAGGATTTGCCGTATCCTGAAAGTTGAATGTCTGATAGCTCTAAGCTCTATGGACCCTGGACTCATTTGAGTATCATTTCACCCATTTTATCTTCTTCTTCTTCTCATCATATAGGCCTATGGACTGTTCCTTCCAGAAATTAGGAGTCCTTCCATCTTTTTTTTGGTCTTCCAGGAGATCTTCTTCCGTCTGCTGGTAAGTAGTCTCTTGCTATATGTGCGATTCTGTCCGATGTCATACGGGATACATGGTCATTCCATTCGCTTCGTCTTCTATCCACCCAATCACCTATTTTGCTTGAATGTTTAATTGCTTTCCTACACATAGTTGGTGTGAAGGACAATAATTTTCTATGCTTCTGTATAAAAGTATTTCAAGCCATCCAATTCTACATGGAGCGACTGTTTCACAAAGAAGAGAGCATAAGGATGACTGGACTGGAGTGCACTATAGAGGGGTTCGGTATGGAGGTGCAAACTTGGTCTTGGGGGGGGGGGGGGCATCCTCAGGAGGGATGAGGCAAGAGGAGACAGAGGGCAGCCGTCCTAGGGAGCCATGACAGTGCAAAGGGCAGAGTCCTTACAACTGACTAGTTGAAACTCCCTGGCAGGCCAGAACAACTGGCATCCCATCCTACTGTGGTCCGGAAACGGTCCCACCAGACCAGATTTGAAGACTGGAGACCATTCCATTGGAGGAGGAAGTGTCTACCAGGAGCATATGCTGCCATGCAATGCCGAGACATCCGCCAACACTTCTACCCTGAAAGAGACCACCAGATGACAGATGATGTGAAATGATAATGGAGATGAAATGGAGGGACAGGCAATTTGGAGGATGTAATTAACCCACATCATTTACCTGGTGACCCTGGAAAACCCCCAAAAAACCGATTGGTCATATTGTTTGGCCACAGAAATTGAACCTGGACCTTCAGAGCGTGGGCCACAGATGAAACCATGTGAGCCATCCCGCTCGATGTATAAGGATGAGCTAAACAGGCTAAACACATACTGTCTACCTATAGACTTAAAGTTTTCTTGCTTTGTTTACATAGAGCATGCTTGGTTGCTTTGTAATTGTTGCATGATTCCATTTTAAACATAAAATTTCACCTAAGATAGAGATCATTTTTCATGTTAGAATGGTACCATTTGTATAGTCTTTTTTATGTAATTTATTAATATTTTAACATGCAAAATTGGAAATAAATAATGCAAGTTTACAGAAATTTTAAACTAAAAATTAGAGACAACTATGGAACCTGTTTATTTTTCCAAAGAGTTTTAAGTACAGGCACATAGAAACATAAATACACTCATAAATGTATGCATAATTATACATGTTTGTTTTACAATATGGTTCATTATCAACATGTTGCAGCTAGATTAAAACTATTAATTCCTAATGTCAGTCAAAGTAGATATAAAATATAAACTTCTAATATTGAAGTAACATAATATAAGTAGTACCTAAAAGGTTACACTGAAAGACTGGGATACAAACCCTATCTGTTCATAACTTGATTATATTTTCAGAACAATTGAACTTACTAAGTTGCTGTCATAATTAAATCTAAATTGTATGATATGCAATCTTGACATTTAAAATGCAGAAGATTGAAGATTAATAATTATTTTAAAGAAAACTTTATGGACATATAATGTCCTAAGGGTACTGTAAAGAACGAGATTATTTAGAAATCATAATTTATTCAAATGTGACAAAAGTGTCAATTAATTAAACATTTGTTCATAGATGGAAGAAACCACTTGTGACTACTACATGACAAAGCGTTGAGGCATATTGACCTTCCATAACACAGCGCTGCATTCGTTGGTTATCTTGTTTATAGAAGAGCAAAATATTAGTAACCTGGCATACAATAAGTGACAAAACACAAATAGGGTATTTAGGAGCTCTGTGTCTGGTATAAAATGTTAGCCAATTAATTATTATGTATGCAAATGTAAATTACCATTGCAGCCGCCCATTTGTTGCTTAGCACAAAGGGATTTTGACTCTCTCTTCTTTCTCCTTCTCAAAATATTCAATCACGCTATGTACAAATACTCGCACCTGCCAGTGAATGACACGTTGCTGTTCACAAGACATGTTTGCATCTGAACAGAGTGTACATACACTGTCTCGCTGTGTACCTATGTTTGACAGGCTGGCATAAACATCTCTGTTGTTCACATATTTTCCAGTATACTTACACGCTTTGCCATGTAGTAAATATAATGTGCCTCTGTCATCTATTGTAAACAAGGGATCCTTACAAACTTATTGATCTGAGTCTTAATAATTAAAGCTTTATGTGCAGAGAACTTGAGGACCTATACATTATACATTAATTAAGAAAGAGAGTTTGTTGGCAAATGTTGAAAATGTTCACCAGTTTCATCCAATTTTCATTAATATTCTATCTACATGTTAAATGGTTTATTCTCTTATACTAACATCAGATTCAAAATTGCACATGATATGGATTGCTGTACTAAATGAGACAGTTATGGAGTAATTACTAAGGAAATTCTGCAAACACACAAAAGTACTTTTTACTAGAATCCACAGTTAGTCGTTAATCATATTGACAGACGGGGAATATTGCCAGATTATGCATGCTAACCAAATGTAAATATGTTATAACGAAGAAAACAATTTGTATTTCCAAAACCTGATGTCTCAAGTGTGCAAATATAAAGATTCTGCTATTTTTAATGACTATAAGTAAAAGTAAAAGCATATTTCCTGATAGTTCTATAAATAACTTTTTTTTTTCATTGAATAGCTGCCTTTGACTATTATGATCATATTGGCAGATTTTGACATTAGAAACAATTTTCGGTAACGAATTTTCTGTAAATTAAATGAACAGTTGTTAATTGATAATTTTATCTTAACTGATAAAGGTGTTAGATAATCTTTTCATTGTGAAATGCTAGGAAATCTTATTTGTATCAGAACACAATATACACCAGTAATGATTTCTTTTCATCTGCTGTATCCATATAAAATGGTTATGGCTTACAGAACTTGTTCTCTATATTTGGACAAGTTTTCTTTACTTTTTTCATTCTTTTATAAATTGAATCTATTAAATACTATGTTCGTATGTTATTTGAAATCAATGTTAATTGCCCTGGGTTTCTCTTGAATGATGAAATTGACAGCCTGCTGTTCTCACAGCTTTGCTATATGAGTTCACTCATGCAAGGATGATGGACTGTCCATTGCTTCTCAGCTAATGCTAAAGATGCAAAACAATATGACTATGTTATGCTTACCTTATGACATTAAAGATGTGAAATTAAGCCTTTACACATTTATACAAGCCTAGGATCTACCAAATACTTTATACATAGAACACGCAATGAATTTCTGCAGTTGAAATATTGCAAAATGCTTATTGGATACTGTTTTCCAGTTTGCTGAGCATAGCGGAAACTTTTTTACATGAGTTATGCATGTCTGGAGGGATTTAAGTAATAAGAATGTCCAAATTAATTGAAAACACTATTTATAGTTGGTTTTTCACATTCCGTCACTTACAGTGAGTGAGTGAGTGTGTGGTGTTTTAGGGCCCGTCGACAACAAGGTCATTTGGGCCCTACGTCAACACTAAAACTTAAAAGCTATAAAATTCAGCTAAAACAAAGTAAAATATAACAACACTCAACTGCTAAAAGGACATTAAAAACGATCTAAAGACTAAAATTTAAAAACTCTAAAAGTAATAAATATAAAATACAAGTCATACTTGTGTATTAAAACCGATTTTAAAAACAAACCGCAGTGCCTTATCCACGGCCACTGGGTCGTCACCTAAAATACTGAGCAAGTTAGCTCCCAAGCCCAAAGACTGGCGAACGCGGGCATACTGTGGGCAATCGAGTAAAATATGCCGCACAGTGAGGCGTACGGCACACGGAGCACACACTGGGGCCGGTTCCCCTCTCAACAAATGACCATGAGTAGCTCGTGTGTGCCCAATTCTCAGCCGGGTGAGTATCACCTCGGCTCGCTGGTTATCCCTGCAGGAAGTTAGCCAGGGTCGTACGCTCTCTTTAATTGCCCGGAGTTGTGTGCCTTGTAAAGCTGTCCAGGAGTGCTGCCAAGCAGAGAGGAGTTGGCGACGAAAAAAGCGTTGCACATCCTGGTATGGCACAGTAGTTGTAAAACTCCGGGGCAAACGGCAAGCGAGCTTTGCAGCCGCGTCCGCCTCCTCGTTTCCAGAAATCCACACATGGCCTGGGGTCCAAGTAAAAACAAAATTGTACCCGCGCCGCAGCATTTGCGAGATCTGGGCCTGTATTTTTAAAACGAGGGTCTGAGCGGCAGTGTGCTGTTGCAGGGCCTGAAGCGCACTCAGAGAGTCAGTGCAGACAATAAAAGAGCCAGGAGCTAACTTGCAAATAAAAAGGATCAGATAGAGGATGGCATACAACTCTGCTGAGAAGACCGAAGTGGAGTCCAGAAGGCGAAATTTATGAGCCTCACCGTTAATGAAGAATGCGCAACCCGTAGTGCTACCTAACTGAGAACCGTCTGTAAAGACCGGAACATAGTTAGGGTAACGGCCCAGTAGTTCGGCAAAAAGTTGTTGGAACACCGAATGTGGAGTAGCGAGTTTAGAGTTGCTGGAAAGAGCGAGATCGAACCGCGCACGATCCAGTTGCCAAGCAGGATAAGGGCTGATGGACGACCTCTCCACGCGAGGCATTCGGAGGCCATGGGAATGTAGGAGATCCCGAAATCTTATTCCCATGGGGCGTGTCCGAGGACCAGGGCGCATATAACGGTGGACTAAATCTGGACACAGAACTGGTTTAAAACAAGGATGATTGGGATAACTAGCCAACTTCGAGACGTATGAGCAGAGTAACAGCGAGCGACGAATATTGAGTGGATTTTTATTTTTTGAGGGACCAGTTTGGCAGCTATTGCTTCCATTTTCAACCTCAAAGATCTGACTGTCATCTGTTGTTCTGACAATGTGGGAAGAACATCTTAATATGGGTAATGAACTTTGAAATCCTACCAGTCGAATATTTGATAAAGAAGTTCATAGTTCCACCACCAGAGAGAAGACAGCAGACAACAGCAATATTTGGACCTTGAAAATAGAAGCAACGGCATCCAAACTACTCCCTCAAAACTAAACAATGTAAGCACATTTCTCACCGATAATATCATCATGGGTTTAAGTAATTGTTATAAAAAGACTAATAATGTGAGGCAGCTTTTTTTGTGTATATACAAGGGCTGTTCAATAAAGAATTATCACAATTTTTTTAGTCATCATTTTTCGCACTAAAATTCAATCTTATTATATCCTGTTAGCTTAATGTGAAATAAACACGCCATAGTAGATTCATTGTTGGTACTCCTGGTTCCCGCCTGTGAGAACCAGGCAAGTTCAGACATGTTCAGTATCGCCTACCACTGCAATGGAGGTAACAAGCGAGGAACAATATGCGGCTTTGAAATTCTGCTTTCGTCTCAACAAATCTTCAGTTGAGGCCTATACAATGTTACAGGAGGCCTATGGAGAGTCTGTTCTTCTCTACAGCACAGCTTGAAGGTGGTTTAAAATGTTTAAAGAGGGGACACAATCAATTTCAAAGGAAGGTGGACCCGGTGCTGCAGTTACTGCTCTTATGGAAGAAACCATCAACACTACTGCTGCCTTTGTGAGAGAGCATCAACGAATTACTTTAAGATCATAGAAACATTACACATGAGATGTGTTTGTGCGTGATGGGTTCCAAGACTGTAGATTCCTGCAGATTAACTGCATGCAGTTAAAGTTAATGTTAGAGGAAGATCCGGAGTTTCTTCCAAACGTAATCACTGCTGATGAAACTTGGCTACATCATTTTGATCCTGAGAGCAACCAGCAAAGCTCAGTGTGGAAATCTCCTTCATTACCAACCCCTAAAAAAGCAAAAGTGGTTGCTTTTGGTGGGAAAGTTATGGTCATCACATTCTTTGATATTCATGGAATGGTTTATCAGCATGTTGTACCTGCACACACATCAGTAACTGGACAATACTACTGGGATATCCTGAAAACATTGCAAGTTCATATCAGGCGCAAAAGACCACATTTCCGTGAACCAGGCTGGATGCTGCACCACGATAATGCGCAGCTGCAAATTGCCAATGTTGTTGCTGAATATCTTGCAAAAATCAACGTGAAGTGCATCCTTCACCCTCCCTATAGTCCGGATTTAACCCCATGTGACTTTTTTCTATTCTATAACTTGAAGAAACGCCTTTGTGCGAGGCATTATCCATCATCAGAAGCAGTGGTGAAGGCTGCGGAGGCAATTTTGAAGGAGCTCTCAAAAAATTGTTTCCAGTACATCTTTGAAGACTGGCAGAAATGCTGGGACAAGTGCATCGCATTCAGAGGAGACTATTTTGAGAAGGACCATCAAAATTATGAGGATGAGTAAAGGTACAATGTCAAAAAAATTGTGATCATTTTTTATTGAACAGCGCTCATATATACACACACATTCTCCTTTTCTCCTCGTTTTCTCTTTAGATTTAGATCCTTCAACAAGTTTTGTCTAATTTTTTCTCACTTAGAAGTGTGGTTCTCTCTCTCTCTCTCTTTCAACATGTCTAAATTTTGCTGGCAACCTATAAATTTAGTTCATTTAAAACGACGCAGTAAACACACATTGTTATGTAGTATATACCATGATAACTATACATAGCAAAAAGCAATCGACAATTTCACATAAACATTATTCCCACTATATTTTACTCCAAACCTTGTTATATTGAATTACAAATAAGATTGCCTTCTGTAAGTGTTTGTGCTGGGCTGCTACAAGCAATGTCGTCCAACCTGATAACTGCAAAACATTAGGTATCATTCAAGAGAAACGCCACTTTTCTCTGATAGACCACAGGTAAATAACAATTATGGTAGTATTATAAGAATTGGATCCATTAGAGTAAAATGTGATATATGAGATACAGACAATCTGTAGATAGGCACAGTATACACCCAGTTTTACATGACATGTATAAAGATCACACAGAATTGAAACTAACAGTATTATATATTGTAAGCATATCTGTAAGTTCTTGGGTGCAATTCTACATTTCAGATCAAATATCCTATTCATGAAGTATCAATTTCAGTTGCTATTTAATGTCTCCAGCTAATCAATGGGTCCAGTCATTTGTTGGTGGAATAAGGTTGCTCCAATCATCGTTGTAGAACCATATGAAGAGCATTGAAAACTGTAATTCTCTAGGATTAATTAAAGAAACTGGTAGAAGCAAAGATAAGTAATGTCAGTCGTGAGGGTTGAAGCTTTGAATGGGCTGATTACAGTAGAGAGGATGCCATTTCCCTATCCACTGTAATATCAGGCTATTTAATATATAAGCTAAAGGCTCTCAAAAATAGATTATTCACCACTAAAATTATTTTTTTATATTAAATTTGCAAAAGATATTTAGTATTTCAATTTGATTGAATGATTAATACATGTACTTTAATCTACTTTTAGTGGACACTCCACCATGTGAGCGAAGAACTTTAACGCATTAGTGTATATTCTTTTTTATTTAGAAAATAATTCTCTGTCAATTTCAAAGATTAACCAAATAACCTAAATCATGTCACCAGCAATAAAAAAAAAGGGTTTAATCTGCTTGCCTCAACAACATCCAAGTCATTGCTGTTCCATTGGATATGAAATGTAGTATATTAATTTGTAACGAACATCATATAAAGAATGAAATGTATTGTTTTAAAAGTATGTTTTTCATTTTTATTTTCTATATATAATTTTATAACATACATTTTCAAAGGGCAATTTATGCTGAGAGGGAAATAAGTTAATGGGATTTTTAAAAATAATCAGTAAGGCTAATAAAGATTTTGATATGCCATTCCTCTTTGTCTAGTGAACATATCACTTTTGTAAATATTTCCAAAGAAATTTCATAAATAAGAGTGTATAAAATCTACAAAAAAAAAAATCATGCCAGATGCTGCAATACAGCTTTGAGTTAAGCATAGAGTTTTTATTTTAGATATTGTTCAAGAGGAATTTCTGGATACACAAGTGACATATTTGTACATCAAAACCCTGTTGGCTCCTTGGAAGATCTTACATGTAAAACACTGGCTTAAAACATTCTTGTAAATAATGTACATCAACAATATGAGATAGATAGTAAGTTTTAAACATTAACATTTATAAAAGGAGACAAGTGAGACTCCAAGAATGAAATGATTAAGGATACAAAAATTCAAACTCTCCAACTTAAAAAGTAAGGAATTTCACATAAGAATTAGTAATTGAAATCTGTAGCATTTTTTCCAGGCACAGCCTAAAATAACTCCACAAGAATCACACAACAACTTGCACAAATACAAATAAATACAGAAAGTCACTTGCTATTTCTTCAAATTTACATTGCTGTTTTATTGTCCTCTTTTGCTTAAAAGCAGTCTCTCTCCTCCCTCTTCAACATTTTCCTTCAGATTTATTTAACATTCAGTATTATGGCATTCAATTATTTTTCTTTTGTGTGACTTAAATGTCGTTTAACCAGCACATCAAATTATATTGGTGAACAAATGAAATGGTTGAAATTATGCTCCAATGAACCAGGGTAATACACAGCTTGAAGTTGCAGTATTCATCTTTTGAGAGAGCGGAAACCCTATATTGAAGTTAACTGATGTTTGGAGGAATTTAGTAATAATGACATCCAAATTAATTAATAAACTTTGGTACTCAATTCAAACTCAGGATCTCTGGAATGTGAGGCACAGGCATTTCCCCATCATAAAGGTGGACTGAAAAAAGTAGTCTTTTTAAACTTTTTTTAATGTTCTGTCCTTTCCAAAGCTCAAAATCACTGAAATTTATCTAAAATTAAAAAAAAAATGCTTGGTTTTAGGTCAGCTGATTGGAACTTATAAGCTGCAACATGTAGTTCTAGTATTCACGTAACAATTCCAGCTGCACAAAAATCTAAAAAATATCAGTGAAATGTAAACCAAAAGGCTGAAGCTGCTTAACAAATGTCTAATATAATATGTAAGTAGGTCGTGTTGAATTCACTTCACATGTTTACGCTAAAATATTGAATACACTTATGCAAGATGTTAGGGGCATGAGTGCACAGACTTCAACAGCAACTTCCTGATGTTAAGGTAAAACATAAATTCTTGTACCATTTTCCTCTATAGTGCATGATTGCATAAATAAAAAATAAAATTGATGATAGTTTCTCGCGCTAACAGCCAGGTCAGATTAGGGTAACTACCCAAGCTTTCAGCGACTAACTCTGCTGCCATCCTCAGGGGAACTGAATCTAGGCTACTTTTATAGGCGATATTTATACCTAGCGCGCGACCGATAAGAACCGCCTAGGTCAGTAGCCTACATTCAGTTCCCCTGAGGATGGCGGCAGAGTTAGTTGCTGAAAGCTTGGGTAGTTACCCTAATCTGACCTGGCTGTTAGCCCGAGAAACTATCATCAATAATCAATGCCGGGAAAGCTTCAAGTCATTAAAAAATAAAATTGATCAAAGGTTTGAATGTGAGTATGTCACCATACCTTTATCATTTACTTTTGCAATTAGAATAGTGAGGCAGAGCTACTAAAGATGAGTTATTTGTGTCTTTGCACAACAGGAGGTTATATCAGTGCTTCAGATGCATTAAATGCATTCAGAACTATGGCAGTCTTTAAAAATCAAGAGTATGCTTCTTGCTTTTGGCAAAGCCGACTGCAACACTCATGAAGCACAATATTTGGGATAAATTACATAGAAAATGAAGCTAGTTACAGTGAAGTAATAAATATTACACAAATAAAAATATTTGTTAATGAATCTCCACTTATCTTAAGAAGTTGATATTAATACTTCTTTCTTCTTTTTAAAATCGATTTCAAATGCACATTGCATTCATCCTCAGTTCATTCCAAACAAACTCCGTTGTTAAGGAAGGAGGTAAATACAATGTATTTATCAATTTAATTGTTTAGATTGTGATCAGGTTTATTTTGGAAAGACGAAACGTAGTTTGGAAATCAGAAAGAAAGAACATTTTTGTAACATTAAATATAAACAAATTCATAAATCGGCCATTGCAGATCATTTTTGGTCATTTAACCATGAAATAAATCCTGATGTTAAATTATTAAAACAATTAAATGTTGCCATAGATTTAATAGTGTGGGAAAAAATATATATTTTAAAAAATAAACATCGTGTAATGAATTTTGACATACTGGTAATTGATTCTGTTTTTAGGTTTGTTTCGTCTTCAGATGTTGATAATGCTAAAAACATAACATAAGAAAAGAAAAAATATGGTAACCGAGATTTCCTTAACAACGGAGTTTGTTTGGAATGAACTGAGGATGAATGCAATGTTCGAAATCGATTTAAAAAGAAGAAAGAGGTATTAATATCAACTTCTTAAGATAGGTGGAGATTCATTAACAAATATTTTTATTTGTGTAATATTTGGGATAAATTTTCCAATAGAAGAATTCCAAATCCAGAGTCATATCATAGGGTCTAACAGAGCACATTTTGAGCATCTGCTGAGAATAGACAACTTGTTGAGGTAGTTATTAACCATTAATAAATTCCCTGTTCAGCAAATACGTGGCTTTGATTTAATTTTACAGATACGCCTGAAGGAGGTATTTCCATAATTAACAGTTGAATTTGCTATCTTTGGTCATCATACTATATCCCATGCATAGCCTCTTATGCAGCTTTTAGTTTAGGTCTCATGAATATTAAAAGACAACCTCCCAACTCTTTTTAATAGCAGTAGCTGATAAACACACAGGCACATGTGCTTAGCCGCAAACCAAAACAAAACATTGAGCTCTGAAATCCTACTATGTTGCCAGACCGTGCAGGTAATGTATTAAATAATGTTTAATTATCTTCCTTATATTTCAAGATAGATGAAATTATTATTGAACCTTATTATTCATCATATTTGGATCTCTCAGCACTTGAAATATGCACGCTAATATCCCTAACACCTTGTATTTACTTCAAACATTCTACAACATTTATAATTTGTATTAATTGTACTTTTCTAATCAGTCACAAATGTATTTAGCTCAGCTAAATAATTTAGAGTTTCTCCAATTGTTGCACACTGTGTGGAAGTTCTTTTAAAGAATTACATATCAAGGATCCAGTCTTCTCCAAAATCTACTGGAATTCAGAGTCCTCTCTTATTAGTGTTTCTCCAAACTTCTAAGATAGTTCTAAACTCTAATCATAATATCTAATTTATTGCAATATAAATTGAGTATAAGCCTTAGCTTAACCTTCCTTTTTAATTTTCTTTACTAACAAAATAGATGAGAGAAATTGAATCTTTGTAATTAATAAAGGCCGGAGGAGTGGGCGTTTTTGCATAGGTATAGGCATATGGGCTGTACTGTTATCACTTGTGCATGTAAACAACTGCAGGTAGGTACAACCTGACCGTGACAACTACCTCACTGCAGCACAACTTACAAACATAAACTATGCATTCTGGAATTGCACTTAAATGCTTATACATTCTGCTATTTATTAACTATAATATCGTCAAAGAGTGCAAGGGTTACAATGTACATTCGTGAATTATCATATGTGAAATTTTGATGCCTATCACTGAAGCAGTTTTTCAACAGTGAAAAACTTGTTTCGACTTCAGATGTCAGAGGTGCAAATATAAAGAATTCCACTCTGTTTTCTGGTGTATTTTCCTTCTTACTAATTTTCAAACTTTCACACATAGCTTGATGATCACTATATTTGTTTAGAACGTTCTGGTATTTAGCTTTCATCTTTTCATACCTGGCACAGGAGATATGTAATTCACAAAGTAGTATGTTACGTTGTTTTTAACGTTTGCTTCTAGTGGCAGTTGTTTGCACATTTGATGGCCGTGCTGTACATCTGACATCATTCATACTCTGTGTCCATTTAATCTGTATCATATGCAAATGCACATCCCTTTGGCCTTTAGTAATTAATAATGAATTACATAAACTGTGGAACACAATCATACGATATTTACCATGATCACAAAACAGCAATGGTATCCTTACTTGCCTTCATTCTTGGAGACAGAGAATTAAGGTTCAGCAGTCAATAACATCAATACAATATTCACTGATCTAAATATTTTTATATCACATTTCTTAAAATTTCCAGTACACAAAATACATTTTTGAACACCTTTATACATTTGTTAAACATCTTGAGTTAGGATACAGTGAAAACATTGTGGGAAAGTGAAATATGATTGTAGTTAAAACATACATCACAAAGGGGAGTATTCATTTAGGAATGTATTCACTACCCTTGTCAGTAGAGTAATTTCCAAAGGAAAGTTTTCTGTCACATATATTTTACTTGTCTTTTAGAGTATAATAGTTATTTAATGTGATAAGATATAATGTCTAGTTGATAATACTTTTTCCACAGATGACAACATTTTAAATAATTATATAAAATACACAGTGGCGAAGTGTGCAATGAAGCGCTGGAAGTGCCGCTTGCCCAAGTATTTCAGGAGAAAAAGAAGAAAAACAAGAAACTTCATGCCAGACAATATTTTATTTACTTTGGATCCATTTTCAAAATTTATTTGCATATATCCACAGTGCTGTGGACAATTTGACACATGCTTAGATTCGAGTGACTACTTCCGCGAGCTCATTCAATATTGAACATTTCTGTATTTACACATTCATAACTTTGAATATCATGCTTCGTAGGTTTCCGGAAGCAATTGCGACTCTTTGATAGTTAGGAAGCACTGACAGATTTTGTCACTTGAAGTCTCTGTAGCGTGTGAAGAAAAGTTTAGTTTTTTGTTTTATGTGGCACTTTTAAATGCAACTGTAAGTATATTTCAATAGCATTAGCAATAGTATTTTACGTAGAGTGGTATTTAGTGGCGTCAAATAGGAAATTCTTGTGGTTTTAAGTTATCAGCAAATGTGTATGAATTGCATGCTTTCTTCAGTTTAGGTTAACAGTTCATGTGGTGTGGGCCAGCTGTAGGAAAAATTGGAACATATGAGTGGAAAGGGGAGACAAGAATATGTATTGTGACCAGTCTTGCAATGCAAGAAGGGCCTACATGTGACTGTACAACAGAAAGAGTACTGAAGATAAGCTTTAGTCCTTTGAGTCATATTTGGGTCTTATTTTACTGAAAATTATTATTTAGAGCTTCCCTCGATTTCAAAGTCACACCTCGCCACTGAAAATACGCTATACACAAATTTGGTATCTTGCACTAATGTCATACATATATATTACACAGTCCCATTTTTTTCCAGTGTAGTTAGGGCATATAAGATAAATATTTTTATTGTGCTGCCAGCCTGACTTTGATTTAATGTTTCACTAATTTTCAAGGTGTAATCATTAGCCTTATTATACATTTTGTTGTTTTCTTTCTTTTAAGCTGTTTTGCCCCAAATTCTGTCATACATCGATTAATGATTTCCTTTTATTATAATTATAGATAGGTTTATTAACAATTTTTCAATCTTAAATGTCCTCTTATTCAGTATATCACATTCCTAAAACAATAAGTGATTTATACTTTGCATCTTAAGAAAAACTGTCTCTCTTCTGAAAATTAGATTGAAACATTAGTTTATCAAATTTGTTGTTTCAGTTTATGACAATTAGATGTTACACTAGCCTCTTGCTAATCTGGTGAAAAAGTAGAAGAGCTGGTCTGAGCACCTTCTTTGCTTCAGTAATCAGTAGTGTAATATAACCCATGGTATAAACAGCCTGCAAGTGAGACAGACCCTGCCAACCCGACTGCTGGTCTCATGCCCACATACGCAAGGCAGAGGTAAGCGATCATCTAACCGATATGGGGAGGAGATGTGGTTAGCATGAGGGTTCACTACCTAGCATAACTCCTCATTTTCCTCATGATGCTGAGTGGGCACCAGTCCTATACCCGGGACTTAAAATCCACAACACACAGAGGTGGGATCAATCCTTGGTGCATTCCGTGGCATGGAACCAAAGCAATCCGCTGTAGTCCATTATGCCACAGTGCAGGACTTTCAGTAACCTGTACAGTACTGCCAAACAAGTTAAGGCATTTAAGATTTGCAGCACCTGCAGACCAAAGTTAAGGAATTTGAGTTCTGTATTGAGCAATTCTTATCACCAATGTCTTTGTTTACATAAATATTTCAGATACTATAAACAACTAAGATATGCAACATACATTTTCAATACCATCTAATTTCATTTGTAGAATATTAGCAATAGCACACCTGACAAGAATTACTTTGCTTTAACATGAAAAATTGTGTTGGTTTGTAATACTAACTTCACTTGCATAAGTTTGATTTAGAACATGCTTCTGAAGCCATTATTGTTTCATTAATCAACTTCAAAATTAAAAACTTTCCTAGCCTTAAAGCTAGTGACAGCAAGAAATCTGCTACAGTGGAATACGAAGTTAAATTTTAAGATTTTTAATTAAATAAGTCCAATTTATATGCTTTAGCATGTGCACATAAAAAATTAGGATTGTAATTAGCAACCATCTATATCAGTGTGTTGCAGTGCACAGTCCTAAAATTATCCACAGCAGAAAAATGTGTTCGTTTGGGTCAGTCATTTTGTTTTTCTATGATGATTTGTTCAAAAGTGACAATTGAATATAATAAACGTTTTTGTTTGAATGCCCTATTTAAATACTGTTCTGACCTTTACTGGATATGTTACATCTAATGCTGTAAAAATAGAATTAGCTTTCAAGAACATTAAACTTTAGAATATTACTTCTTGAATTCTTTGCACACTATATCTTTCATTGTGAATTCCCTTGAACTTCTAACGTAATATTTGATGACAACATGTTTTGTTATTTAGCTGCCTTACAAAGACGATATTATATGTGTGCATGGCAGGTGGTTGAACATTTGATTATGTCTTGCCCCTTTTATTTTTAGGTATTTTAAGATTTAAATGTCATTTGCATACAGGTCACAGTAACAAAGAGTTATGAGAACATTTCTTCCTGTTTAACATTATCGCTAGAGGTTGGAAGCTGAATGTCTGATTAGCAAGAGGTTTGTGCAATCACACAGAGTTAACAGGTTTATTTCAGGGACTGCATAGCTTCAGTATGTTCTCCTTTAATAGTCAAACAACATTTGACACGTAGCATGCATAGTTTTACATCTAAGTACATTGGCACACAAAATATTTAATTTACTTAATATTCATCTTTATATTATACTTCTTTCTGGGGTCTGTATTACCCTTTTATTCGGTGCAAAACTCTACTGAAAAAGAAAATAATCCTTTGTTGTATTCAATAATGTATAAAAAAACACACATATGCAATACTCATTCTAAAAATAATTACGAGAAATGATATTCACTTGAACGAGATGAATAAGTAAATGAATGAATACATGAATGAATGATTGAATACTACAAAACTTAAATAGTGAACTAAGATATGCAAAAAATATACATACAGTTTATAACAAATTAAATCAGTCCTTTCTCATGTAATTAAACAAAGCAAAGAAATATTTACGAATAATAATATTTCTTGACTGAAAGTAAAAGCATGCATTGCTGTTGATGGTTATCCTGGTAGGTCCAGTGGAAGGCGGCTTATACCAGAACTTCCAGGCTCTCATGAGAATTTGAAAGAACTGTGCCTTTCTTACTGGTTGCCACAGCCGTACAGGTACCTGCTCCAGTTGCTCCTGCTGGAGCCTGCATTTGGTTCAGTTCCTACACAAATACAAATTATTTTTAAATTTTAACTTATATCAACTATGTAAGCTGTAAGTTGTTTGCCAATTTGTGTAAAGTACATTCACCTCCTTGGCAAGTTAAGCTTTTAATAATAATTAACACTTTTTAATTCTCATCTTTAAAATTCAAGATGATCAAATCCACTACAGCAAGCCAATCTGAAGACGGCTACAGCAGAGGATAAAAACACTGCGTGAAATCTTGGAAACCAAATGCCTAAAGCTGTTTATGAAATTAAACCTAATATTAGTCAGGACAGCTGCTTGAGTTGAAAGCGAGGGCTACCTGGAGTTGTGACTCCCCCTCTAGACCAGGGATACTATTATTAAATTTTAGATGAGTCGTATTTCTTACACAGTTAAATCTCCAATACAGTTAAATCTCGAGGGATACTATTGTTTTCTTGGGGCTTTCCATTAGGGAAATATTTGATTCAAAGTATAAAAATTGAAAGAAGCATAGAAACAGTGAAGCAAAAGTTAAAATAAAAGTGAATTGAGAAGTTATTGACACATTGCTTCACTAACACTGTTTTTCACAGAACATGTTTCAAGAGCTGATATCCTGTGAAAAACAGTGTTAGTGAAGCAATGTGCTAATATCCTCTCGATTCACTTTTATTTTAAATATCTGATTACTTAAAAAAGCCCCCCCCCCCCTTGCGGGTGGAAGTATATATGCCCCTTACGTGCGTCAACTCCAAAGGGAAGACTACCAAAACACCTCAGTGAGGCCACTGATGTTCTAGCTCTGTAGGCTAGTGCTTTTTAGGTGTCCTGCAACCCTGTTTGAGTGAACAGGCCAGTCGGATATACTAGATACCCAAGTGTGTTGGGAACCACTGCCCAGTTGAGTCCAACCCAATCTGAATAACTCCTATTCGGGAAGATCTGAATGTTTGCCCTGAAGTACTTCCGGTAACATCAGAAGTACCATAAGTGCTGGGGATTTGCAGTACTCACACTACAGCAGTTGAAGGGGTCAGAACCCCCCCCCCTCTCCCCTACGAAAAGGTCTGACAAATCCAGTGTCAATAAATACATGAGTTTGAATCAAAAGTAGCTCTCACTTTGTCATTAATCTTGACTTTGGTCTACACCTATGTAAATAGATATATGGAGTTAAATAAATAAAATAATTAGTATAATGGTTTGCAAGTTAGTTTAAGGGATCAATATTGTCAGAGATAGCAAGAGAACCCCCTCCAGAAAGATAGGGGACTTAGTTACATCTTAGTTTGTTTTCATTTGTGTTTTGTTAAATTCTTGGACTTTTTAGTTTTGCTAGAAAGACTATGAAATTATTATTATTTATTGTTGTTTTTGAGAATCATAATTTTATTTTAATAAAACAGTAAATTACGTGGGAACAAGTACATTGCTGGCCCCATAGCTCAGTCGGTAGAGCACCTGCCTGCTGTGTGAGGGATCTGGGATTTGATTCCCTGCTGGGGGTGGGGATTTTTCTCCAACGAAGATGATTCCCCATCTTCCCCAGAGGCTGGAAGAATGAATGAGAGTGGAAATGTATGCGTGATCCAATGATTAAAAATCCAAAGCACCGGCAACACCAGCACCAATAGGCGATAAGTTCCAAAGGAGCTGCCCATATGACCATTGCAGTTAAAGGCGGGGTATAAATAGAACCAAAAAAAAAAAAGTACATTATTAACTAAGAGTTATCCCACTTTTACCTTGTTTATGATTTTAACATACATGACAATGAATAAATTGAATAGTAATCATGCATCCATGTAAGGTGGTTTATTTTAGGCCTAAGGACCTAAGCTCAATCCTGCTTATACTATTTATTACTTCTCCCACGAAACCTCTTGAAAAAAAATGTGCTGATTAACAATGATTCAAACTGGCTCACAGGGAAGTTTCAAGTAATTTCATCATCTTGTATGTGCAAGATTTTGTGATTGTAATAAATAGCTCTACAAGAGATACAGAATTTCTGAAGAAAGAAAAAAATAAGAAACAGAAGATTATAAGAAAGGAACAGCAGCATAAAATGAACTAGAAAACAAAATCAGAAAGAAATAAGTTAATATCTTAATTAGGCATGAAAATAACACCCTTCTGCCATCCTAAATTAAGTCAAATATTTGTTATCCCTTGGTTCATCTTAGAATGTAAAAAATAGTGTTGTTTGCGTTAAATGTGACACTTTTGATTACTGATATGTCAAACTTTGTTACACTTACTTTTTTGGATTGTGAGGTTTGCCTCATGGGAGGTAGGTGCAAGCGAAGGGAAGACCAAAACTGTCTACGAGATTGACATCTGTCACCACATGCCCCTTCTTCCCGCCATTCAACTAGATGTACAGCACGCAACAGCATGGGAACACTCTCACCTTGTTCATTCTTTGTTGACTCACACTTTGGCAGCGGCTATTAAAAAAAAGAGAGCATTCAACAACTGGAATTGGTCCATATTTTATGGTAACAATCTTAAATATTAATTTATGAAAATTTCAGTAACTTTTTTCTTTGATATGCATAACAAAGCTTTCAGAGGCTATGTCTAGGATTATAAAAACCCATAATGTAAAATTGCGGTCAGATAATTTCTTGAGTATGACACAGTAAACTGCAGTTCACTTAACAGTTGTCTTTTTAACAGATACTGCACATTGTTTACCACTGCATTTACTATGCTTTTTCTGGCACTACAAAGGGAGGTATTCATTTCTTACTATTATGTCAAATGAACACTTTCAGTATCCATTTCCACCCAAATCATTTCCACTTATAAATAATTTTTACAAAACAAAATATCACTGCAAGAAACATTTAACTTTAAATAACTCTCTCTCTCTCTCTTTATTGTTACAGTTCTGCTTGCTTGCAGTATGACACATTTCACAAATATAACAATGAATGCTTATCATACATATTTTTCTTTCCTATTAAATTCATGATTGGAACACTTCAAATTAAATTTACTGAAGTCAAACTCCGGCAGTTTACCAAAGTTGCATATAAGTACTTGAGCTTGTTTTTCTGTTGAGCAGTGTGCTGAACATTTTTCTATATTAGGTTTAGGAATACTACAGAGGGGATTCGGCTCCGAAACCTGTAGTTTATTGTACCTAAGCCTGGGAGGAAGGATGAGGTGAGAGGAGACAGAGGGCGGCTGATCCAAGGAGTCATGACAGCGCCGAAGACACCTGCCGACTCTTCTACCCTGAAAGAGACCACTAGATGAGAGATTATGTGAAATGATACCTGTTGGGCCACAGAGGAAATTGCCTGAGCCATCCCACTCAGTCTTCTATATAGTGCAGAAATAAAATTCTTAGCTCTGACTCCATAAATTGATACAGCAGATTTATTAACATACCTATACAATATATAATATTTCTAATATTTAAATGGCAGACAGTTTAAATAAAACTGCTATTGAATATGGAATGAAAATGTCAAAATAAATCCAAAACGATAGCTTTTAGAATAATGAATCCAGTTAGATAAAAAATAATGTTAGACAATATAATAATAGATCAGGTATCACATTTCAAATATTTAGGATGTAATGTCTCATATCAGAGAGAAACTGATGTCATAGAGAAAATAAATTTAACTACTAGAAAGGTACATTAAAAAATAAGGCCCTTTAAGACTCCATATTAAAATTGTACAAATCAACAGCAGTACCACCTCTGATATTCAGATCAGAAACATGTACATTAACAAAATGAAATACTACTAGAATACAGACATCAGAAACGAAATTTGTAAGAGCAATAGCTGGGTATACCAAAAAAGACAAAAAATGCAGTCCAGATATCAGGAAACAAAAGTAGAAGAAATAAATCACATTATTGCTAACAACATAAATCAATGGGAAAAGCATGTTTAAAGGATGAATAATAACAAAATACCTAAAACAGCCATAAACTAATAAACCTAAAGATACAAGGAACGACGGAAGACTGAAGAAAAAATGGACAGACCAAATTGGAGCCAGAACGGATTGAAAAGTCCAAAGTCATGAAGTAGAAGAAGATTAGAAGAAGAAGACGGTATTTCTACTAAACCCCTAATTGAAATAAGACAATTTTTAAATTTTTTTTTTTTTTTTTTTTTTTTTTTTAAATTTATGTCCTCCAACGTTAAGTCATATTGGACATTGAATGAAATGGGTAAAATGAAGCTCAAATCAGTTCAGGGTCCATAGAGCTTAGAGTTACCTGACATTCATCTGACCTGACATTCATCTGACCTGACATTCACCTGACAGGATAAGGGAAAATCCCGGAAAAAACCTTATCCAGGTAACTCACCCTAACTGAGACTTGAACTCGGGACCTCTTGAACATGAGGCATACACGCTACCATCTACGCTACGGAGGTGGACAAAATAAGGCAATGATGATGATTATGATAATGATAATCTTGATTAAAGTTATATCTTAGAAATGCTATTTACCTTAAGTGTCACACAGATGACCTTGGAATGAGTTCTCAGTAGATTATGAAGGACTTGATAGAGTGCTGAGCCATTCCAGTTGTCCTGCAAGAGTGCAGGTGAAATTACTGCCAGTAGACGCCGACTTCGTTGTGCAACACCATTCATTTCAACAGGCCCTGTGAAAAAATATGCATATAAGTCAACTGCTTGGAGATACCCATGTGTGTTACTGTAACACTCATTTGTGAAACTTCTTTAAACACAAGATGAAAGTAGATCCTTTATTAATGTTTTCCTTCTAACAAATAATTTAAATTCTTTACGGAGAAAACCACCCAGTAGCTGCATTTTTCATTTCCCTTTTCAAGGTTACAGCATGCATTGAAAGACCAATTTCTACTGGTTTTTATGAAGATTGTACTAAAGATAGCAAAGCAGTGGCAACATGATGCAATAAAGTAAAGAAAATTAATTCAGAATTAGCTTTAAATACATTACAAAGCTGATTAAATTTTCTATGACATAAGCTATGTGTGCAATGAAGTTGGAAAGCTAGAATAAGACTGAAAAATTTAATTCCATAAATCCATGCCATAACAGCCTGCACATGGCCTTCCAACTCTACTGTCAGTCTTACACTTTCATACACAAGGTAGAGATGGGCGTTCACCCAACTGATACAGGGAGAAGATTTGGTGAGCATCATGGCATCCCCAGCCAGAAAGTTGGCTTTCTAGACCAGAGTTCGCTACGTAGCATAGCTCCTCAAAGTCCTCATTATGTTGAGTGGGCACCGGTGGACTTAAAATCTGCACTCCCCAGGGGTAGGATCAGGATCAGTTATACTGTATTATGTGGCAGGGAACCATAGCACAACGTTCTGACTCACTACGCTATGGTGCAGGCCAATTAAATACAATAGCCAGGATTTAATCCATGGATCTTCTAGACAGAAACTGGAAGGTATATAGTTTAAATCCTGGCTATGCATTGAATCACATTCTCTTTTTCCAGAATTACAGCTGTACTTACATGCACTTCCAATTGCTCCAGGTGTGGAACTCAAATGTTGTGTTACACAGCTGTAGTTATAACGAGACTCAAGAGTTGGCACCAGTACACCCAAAACAAAGTGAGAATCTTTATCTTCATAACACACTAGAACATCATACTCCTTTCCATCTGGAACGTAAAGATTACACTCATGAATTCATCTCTTTGGCAGCAGTTCATTTTATGTTTGAGCAAACATTAATTAAATGTATTTCTTATGCATAAAATTTGATAAAATATTGTTATGATGGATATACGAACATAAGCATTTTGAGGGATAATACAGAGATTTATTGAGGCATGTTTAAAAAATTCTTTCTTGCAGTTGTATTAATGATTCAGGAGAGTAATACCACAGTATTAGGCAGTATATGCAGCTTGCACTAAGACTAGAGAAATCAGCTGTGGAATATAGAAATAAGCAAATAGTTTTTTAAGATAGTATAATGATGACTGTGATCTCTTGAAAACTGACTGAACCTCTTTAGCTTATTGCAAATATTGGTTGATTATTATTCTAAACTATCTGATTTTGGCAGGCTCAGAAACTATATATATATATATATATCAGGTGAGTCAGTTGCCCCTATTTATTCTTATGTATGCAACTTGCAATTTACAGTCTAATATGAAAACATTGACTCTTTTAGCACAAAAGCCGTTATTGCAACTCTGATCTTCTAATCAGTATTATCGCAACCAGCATTAATACTTACAGCCCTGAATGAGAACGAAGAAGTTATGAAAAGCTAAAATAAGCAATTGTTTTTCATGCATATAATACTATCAAGGTGATACATTGTGCTTGCCCAAAGGGTGACATAAAATACGTTGCAAGGACTAGGTTCAAAACAATGTCACATTATTTTGGTTTTTTTTTCTCTCCAAGTCTTTATTATCTGTATTTTACTTACTAATTTATTTTGTTGCTACTGGTTCTCTTGTGAGCCAAAGACACAAGAATGACAATCCGATAATTAGGGATCTACAGGAATTAGCTCACCATGTAAGTTGTGCCGAGCTCACTCTACCATCAGGCTGGAGCGGCTCTTGCCCTTCATAGGGAAACTACGAACTATCTTTATCTTCAGTTAGGGATCATGTTTAACTTTGTGAGCCCTTATTATTTTTATCGTATCTGGTGTTGTAAACCATGTTATGCAGGTGGCTTTCATTACTTATGAGTATGTCGACAACAGTAAATCTAATAGTTTTTGTTTCATGCTAAATCTTATGTTTCACTTTGTATTTGTGAAAGGTTTGAAACTTGGTTGAATGGGTCAAGCACAATACTGATCAAATAAAATATCTAGTACTAACTATACATTTATAACTATGTGCCAGTAGAAAACATGGCTATTATTGTATTTTGTAAATGTCTATAATGGTATAAAAATGTTATTTATATTATAATATCAAGTTATAAGCATCAAGAGGTAAAACAAAGGGCAACAAAAATTTTGAACCGTTCATGAAGGATTTGAACCCAAGTTGAAGTGACGGAGTGATGAAGGAACCTGTATAACACCATTTAGCCAACGCTACATTGTGAGCGGACCTAACCACCTTGAATCTTAACACGCTTTCTACAGCTTCATGCAGTATTTTGAGCTCGTTTTGATAGTTCTAACATAAATAAAAAAACTGTATCCACCGTAACAGTTACTGTATGAGCTAAAAAGTGCCATAATTTATGACAGAAGTGAAAACAATCTACCTAATTCTAAGTAATTTAGACATTTAGGTTAATTTTATAAACTTGTATTTTGTATTTTTCATCACATGTCTGATGTGGTCTTAAGAACAATTGTCTATATGTGTATAGTGTTATTTTATATTGTAATTATTTTGTACTATAAACTGACGTGGTCTATGTAACACTGTCTTTGTGTATACTATAGGACCGACAAAAAAAAAAAAAAAATAAAATAAATAAATAAATGGCTGTACAGCGAAAACACATATTGGCTGAAGATTTAAATCCAATTGGTCCTACTGTGTAGATCTGCCATTTTGTATTCCAATATTATTGTCACCTGATGCATGTGATAGGTTATTCCTTCAGGGGCATGTTTAAAGGTGTGCATGAATGTATGCTAATGAATAAAAGTTTGTTAACTCATCTAAATTATTACTACAGCTCTCTGTATCTGGATATGATGTTTTTGGAATCAACATACATAGTGATTGATTTCTGTCCCATACAACACTTATGCACTGAGTTATCTACCCCTCCTCTATAAACTGTTCTGCAAATCATCAATTAGAAGACAAAGGCATAAGTCACATATGTCCTTAGTATATTGCATAAATTAAGAAATAAATAGGGGCAGATGACTCACTCTATATATAATAGATATATTCACACTTAATACAGTTTCATGAGTATACAAAGTCAAACAACAGAAGCATTTTTACAAATACAGTCACTAAGATGTTAAATCTAAAATTAAGTCTAATGTCCTTACACATAAACCCCAGGATTAAGATTTAAGATTTCTTGCTAACAGATGTTAATGAAAAATCATTGTTCAATTGGAAAGTGTCTATATAAATCATGATAGTGTTTGGAAAGATAGAGTCAGACTGAAAAATTCAATGCCATAGCTGGGATTTGAGCTACGGATCTTCTCGTTGCCGTCCAGCCGCTCTAACCCTTGAGCTACTATGGCCAACATGCCGACATACAAGGCATGCTGTTATGTCGGCACATTGGCCATAGTAGCTCAAGGGTTAGAGCGGCTGGATGGCAACGAGAAGATCCGTAGCTCAAATCCCAGCTATGGCATTGAGTTTTTCAGTCTGACTCTATTTTTCCATACTTTAACCTACACACGGCCAGTGTGAAAGAACAATTAATTTCCATTATAGTGTTTGTTTACAAATCACTTTCCCAAGACACCACATATATGGGGCAGTATTTCTTTTTAGTCCCTGTAGAACAAATATAACAACTTTTGATTTTTCAAATTTTATATCAGATTAAGAAAGTATAAAATGAAATAGATAGCTTAAGAATAATACCATTGGTTTCCCTTGCAAAGAATGCGTCCTTCCAGAGCACTCTCAGTTGCAGTCCAAAGCGCAAGTAGATAACCACCAGAGTGACAGCAGAAAGAATCACAAATGTGAATATCAGCAGGATTTGCTTGTATGGTGTTTTGACAGGAGGCACCTCACGATATGGTTCTGTAAACAAATATTTTATCATTTCCCTGCAGATAATAATAAAACATTAAATGTGATATTATGTTCTGAAGTTTATTAGGAAATCCTTGAGTGTTTGAAACTTAAATAGATTATGCGTGATTGGAGGAATTTATTAACAGTGACATTCAAATTAATTGAAAAAAAATTATTGGTAGTCCCTTTTAACACTCCGGCACTTAATTTTTATGTTATTGAGGGACTAGGTTACAGAAGCAACAGCTCAACAACATAAAAATATAAGTAAGGAGCATTAAAACTAATTACAAATAGTTTTTTCAATTACATAGATTATTCTAACTTTAGAAAAATGCTTGTTATTGGGTTAAGAACCAGCAGGATCCCACAAACTTTTGAAGGCAGTTTGTGTCAGTATTATAGTTCAGTCGTAAATCAATTTTTTATGCCCTGTTTTTAATTATAAAGTTCATGGATATGTATTTTCATTTCAAAACATATTATACAGGTAAATTTAAACTAATAATAACAGATAATGGTCATATTAGTATACTAAATTCTGTCCATATTTCTCTTTCATGTTGCGTAATATGCTTACATGCTAAGGTAAACTCACCCCTTTCACGTAGCCAAATGGGCATCTCTATAGACTGGAACCAAGTGTTGCTGATGCGGCACCAGTATTGGCCTAGGTCTTCACGTTTTACACCGCGGATCAGAAGGTATGTTCCCAGAATCTGTTTGTCTTCCCTGGAGAGAGAATAGATGTACATATATTTTTGCTTTAGTGACAAGCATGTATTGTTGAACTTGCTAAATTTTACTTGCAGTCTGCAAAACCACCCCTTAGACTGCAGAAAAACAAAAGTAACTGTTATACAATGACAAAGATTTCTGTACTAGTTAATGTATGCCATAGATGATATTGTTCCATTAGGTGTAGAATGTGCCGAATGGACTTGAATTATTGTGTAACACTTACTCAAGTAACCCATGTCCAGGATAGAAAAAGCACTTAATAATGATTGGGCTAGTTATATTCCAGGAAAAATTTGCACCATTGCAATGGATGTTAATTTTTTTTCTGTAAATAATATTGGCATAATGAATAATGGGAAGGCATGTAAAAAATTTGAAAAATTAATTGCAATGTCCAACTCTAGAAATACAACTTTTCTACCAATGCCTGTTGGCTGAACTACGTGATTGTCACATGAACGTGGACTGATCTTCCCTCTTCTGAGTTTTGTATACCATGGTGAAACATTAGCAAATCTAAAAAATTATTTGTCAGCTAAAGATCAATTTGAATGGCTGCAAGATATCTTCAAATCTCCGGAAAATTTATCTGAAGGACTTGTCATGTTTTAAGTAGCATAAATGTAACCATTTTTCAAGTAGACACCAATTTTTTGCTTGTAATGGTGGTTAGATCATCCACTCACTTAAACCCCCAGTATGTCTGGAGGGCCACACCTGTCTTTCGTTAATGGGTCCATCGGACCTGGCCGGGAGGAGTTTTAAAGTCCATTGGCTTTTCTCACAAGCACTAATTGTGGAACATTTGTATGCCATGACAGGCCAGCGTAAGAGATGAAATAGCATTTCCTCTATTTCTGATGTAGTTATACCGCTAATGCTTGGTCCCCAGAGCCTCATTGGTAAAAGCAGGTTGCATCACGGGCAGGTTGAGGTTGGGATTTGGATAGGAGAGGTTATGGAATACACATCACTATCCCTTGCATCCCTACCTGCTGGACCCACTACACAGAAATATTGGAGAGCAAGAGAGCTAATGGCTTCATTGCCAAAGCCCAGCGTTTGAAAACAACAACAGATATCTTCAAATCTGATCCAAAATTCGAACCTCAAAGTACATCAACCAGCATTTATCGGACACAAATGTGACTAACATATAGTTGTTTTATTGTTAGACATAACACAGAAAGTTAAGGTGTGTGCTTACATGGAATACCTAATATGTTATAGGTTATACAATGGAGAATACCTCGCACATTGTAGCCTGTGTGGTTAGCATCCCCAATGAGGAAGCGATAAAGGTAAGAAATCAAAGGAGTTTAGACAAAAGGCAGATAGATCACTGAGATACACGGAAGCCACTAGTAATACCAAGTTTGAAGAATCATCCCACTGCTAGAACTGCCTACAGAGAGTTAAAGTACGTGCTTACATGGCATACCTAATACGTTATAGGTTATACAATGGGGAATACCTCGCACATTGTAGTCTATATCTGTGTGGTTACCACCCTCAATGAGGAAGGGAAAAAGTTAAGAAACCAAAGGAGTTTGGACAAAATCAGATAGATCACAAAGATGCACGGAAGCCGCTAGCAATACCAAGTTCGAAGTATCATCCCACTGCTGGAACTACCAACACAGAGTGATGAACGTCTCCTGACCAAGCAGCCTTTTAGTGCCTAGAGGAGTGCTCTTTTCTTTGAGAAAGCATTAAGCATGCGCGCCATCCACCTAGAAGCACACCTGAAAAATGAGATACCACCGAGCATTTACCTACCAGCCAAGAAAAACTACGGAAAACCCGGGGTCAGAATGGCAGTCGACTGAAATTGAAATCAGGACCTTTTGAGGACTTCACAATATCATGGAACCATCTCAGTATTTTATTGTAAGTAGAAGAATGATATTTCTGAAGTAAGCTGATTTATGCTAACTAATGAGAAACAAAAGAGGAGTGTCACATCTTAAAATGTATTTATCTGAAAAATGGGATAACTTAAAACAAAACCAGCTAATATTTGAGAGAAGTGTCTAATGCTACAAAAATTGGGTCCTGTACTCTATTTGTGGATCTGAAGCTACCACTGCAAAGTTTCCCCCATCTCTATCAGCGCTTGCAGATCCTGTTTAGTTGTTTAACCAAAAAAGAACTGATTTTTGCCTTCATTTGAAGTAATTTAGCCAGCATTTGCTGAAAACGGTGTGCATTTGTTTTATGAAAGTAGGTATATTGAAAGTTTCGTCAAAATGGTGCGGATGTTGAAGTAGGTGAACGCAGGATCTCGTTGTTTTCCCCAGAAGAATGTTTACCTTGTGTTTGTAGCTGTCATTATGGACGGGAAAGTACTTTAAAGTTTCATGCGTCTAATTACCGATAAAGACAGTGATTAGAGAAACAACAACCGTGTGCCGCGTTCTTGAGAAGGGCCTAATGGCGAGCTGGGGCTTTGCCCGCGGCACCCTCCGTGGTACGGAAGTTCTCCGCTAATGAGACGACCTTCGCGATAAGAACTCCAGTATAGCCAATATGACGTCGTTAAAAGCAGTCAAAAATTAGCGTGCAGGAGGATCCGCTACTGCTTTATTTGAGGTGAATATGCAGCGGCACGGACTTGATCTTCACCTACTTCTTCCAAAGAAGTTCGATGTTCAACTGTTCATTGGCTGCGGCGATGGTGAATTCTAGCCTTTGTGTGTGTGTAATGGACCAATTACTTCTTAGACGGCTCTTTTTTCAGCAGCAGATGTAATATGAGTATATTAGGAACTGGGAGGTACGGCGAACAGCTTCAAGTTTGCATTCCTTTTTGGACCATAATATATCAGTAGAGCTAGGAAGTTGAGGACCTTTAAAAAGTATCCCAAAAAGGTCCTAAAAAGTGGGAAAAGGACGTAAAGAAGTGATACCTACAAATTAATTAATAATTAATTTGTAATTAGATATTTAATTAATAAGTTTGAAAGTAGAACGAAGAGATATGCAACACATAAAACGAGTAAAACTACATGTAAGAAATGCTTATGATTCTGCAACCAGCAGTGACATTCTGGGCAAAGAAATTTCAATATATATAATTAAATCATGCTAAGCTTAACTTCCATCGGTCAGAACGGTCGCCTCAGTTGGCTTTGCAGCATATCACAACAATCATCTCTAAATTCTTGAGTGTAAAGGATCGTCTGTTTTCTGACAGCACGTTGCGAAACATTGGAAAACATCTCTACATCAACGGATGTCATTGATGCGCATTTGAAACGAGTGCAATCTTGAGGGCACACAAATAACTGGAAATTTAGAGAGAGAGTAGGCTCTCTGCTGGTACTAATGATTTGAATATAATAGAAAGGGTCCTCTCACCTGTTACCTGCTGTAACCAGTATTAGTTAAAAGAAATTAGAATTTACACTAGACTCTTTTGAATAGGAAAAACATAGTCAAAAGAAGTTAAAGTTGCAAAAAAATATAGAAAATAAAACTAAAAAAGTTAAACGAAACAAAGTACCATAAAGGGACCTCCAATAAAAAATTAAATAAAAAGGAAAAAGAGGACAAATAAAATCCTCCATGTTCTGGCCTGTAATAACCCATAATTTAACATCTATTACGTTGAGCCTCTTCTTCACATACTAGGAAAAAATGATTTTTCCTCGACTCGCTGGTTCTATAAGAGCATATGAATGAAAATGAATTGTTTTATAAATATTAAAGAAACCTTCTATACATAGGTTGTATTACTTTGAGCTTTCCTGATAACGGTTTTCCTCTACGGGAGCATCACATACAAGCAAGTACGCATCAGATGTTTTCAGCATTGGTGTCATTTTGGATTTGTTATTATACCATACGTTAAGTCATATCGGACGATGAATGGAATGGGTGAAGTGATGCTTGGATGAGCCCAAGGTCCATAGAGCTTTAGAGTTACCCGACATTCGTCTTTCAGGATAAGGGAAACGCCGGAAAAACCTTATCCAGGTAACACCTTGACCGAGAGTCGAACTCGGGACCTCTTGAACGTGAGGCAGACACGCCGCCATCTACGATGCTGAGACGGGCTTCAAACATATTGAAGAACTCAAACCAATAATAAAATATCGCGGAAATGGCTAATACTATTGGGACACATTTATAAACATCAGATAACACTTCAAAAAGAACAGTCAAAATGGAAGAACATTTTGAATGCTGATTTTCTTGATTTATCAAGTAAATCATCTGTTGCTGCATTCCGATTTATCGCAGGAGTCGCCAATCTAAACAGAAATGAAACGTACTTTCGCTGCATTGTGTGTAGTGTGGTAACACTGTTTAGTGTTTGCTTGTCGGAGTAGCATATCCCTGTTAATGCATTTTATTCTAAATAACGAGACCCAGGATTGCTGTTCATTACACCGTTACCCTTTTTCTGCTAATTAAAATTAAACATGGATCATTCCATCAGACTATACAAAGAGCTCTAATGATATAACATGTATTTTTTCTTTGTCTCCTCCCCCTCCCCATGTTTGAGATTTTTTCCGTAGCGGAAAATATAACACATTTCCCTTCCGGCTATTTACACGCAAAATATTTCAGTTGTTTAAGACATATCTGATTGCAACAAAGCCATGTTAAACAACTGCTGTTGAAGGAAAATACATCAACATATAATTAAGTATTAACACTTCATTGGGAACTCCACCACTGAAATATAAATCACGACACCTGGATAAAAAGAATTCTTTGATACATAATGGATTAATAATGCTGCAGAATGTAAAATCTACGTAATATGTTCAGTCTTTATGGGGGAGGCATTCTTCGATAACAATCGAAATGGAATTCTTGCATCAAAGTCGAGCAGGCAGTTCAAGACCACTTCAGTTCCATTAGGCGGGCTAAAAGCCGAAACAAGAAGCAAGCTGTTAACTGTCAGTAGACCGGATAGTTTTTCACATTTCTGTACGTTTAACAACCTACATGAGCAGTAGCATGCGAGGGTCGCTGATAAGTTCCGAGCCTCACAAAACAAAAACAAAATCTCAACATAACGTCCAGAAAGGCTAAATGACCTCCTCGTTGCTGTGAAATATTCATCTTACAAGACATTTTTTGAGGTTCAGGAATAGGTGGTAGTCACTTGGTGCTAGATCTGACGAATAGGGTGGATAATGAAGCAATTCGAACTTTAATTCGCACATTTTTCTCATTGCAATGACAGAATAATGGGCCGGAGCAATGTCCCGAAGAAACAAGATCTTTTTCTTTTCATCTCATCCCTCAAACGTTGCAGTAAGCTTTCGTAGTAGTTACCAGTGATACTTCTTACCCTTTTCCAAGTAATCAATGAAAATTATTCCCTGTGTATCCCAGAAAACACTCGCCATAACCTTGTTAGCTCACAAAATTGACTTTGACCTTTTTGGAGTTGGTTTACCTGGCGCAACCCACTGTTTTGACTGTGATTTACTTAGTGTAGTGTAGTGATGTATCCAAGTTTCATCCATGGTAATAAGCCGTCTCAAAAACTCGTTGGGATTTTTAATATAGAGCTCCAAATTCTCAACAGAAACAGTTTTGCTTTGCAACTTTTGATCGGGTGTCAACAAACGCGGCACCCATCTTGCACAGACCTTGTGAAAGCACAAAACATTACTTAAAATATTGCCTGCACGTTCTTTTGATATGTTTGCAGCCTCTATTATCTCAAACAACTTTAATCTGCGGTCTTCAGTCTAAACGATGAATACTTTCAATGATCACTGGAGTTGTGACTTCCACAGGGCATCCAGAGCGAGACTCCTCACTAGTGCTCGTACGTCCCATTTTAAACTCTACAACCCACCTTTTATTTAATCATTGCATAAGGGGCAGAGTCTTTCCATTTCCTCCTTGGTTTCTTTAGGCGTTATGCCTTTCAAATGGAAGTATTTAATCACTACTCATTTTTCCAAATTCTCCATTTTCGTGAAACCTCTACACTTGTCTTGTTTAAAATGCTGTCATTAAAAAACTAAACAATCTTTAGACTTGTAACTAGTCTAGAGTTAACCTATATGATGCTATCCGTCAAACTGGTCCAGTGGCGCCATCTCTAAGTGAGGCCCGGGTCTTATCAGCTGACCCTCGTAAAGGAACTAATGCTCCTTTTACGGAAAGAAATACTTCTGTCATACTGCGGCTACGTTTATTGAACCAGTGTGGATGTACTGGATGGACATCTACGTAACTAGCTTGAGTTGCATTTGGTTTATATTTTAATTCGAAATGGGAAGGCTTGAATAATAGCATTAAAATGGATACGGTATTACTTTTCTTTCTTTGAAATATAACTTCATATAACCAAATTAAAATGAAAGCATAATATATTCACCTAATTTGAAGGTTATGTTTATTGACAAATTGCATACAGAGATTTCTCTTAAATAGGGTTGAAGAAATATTTATAAAAACGCCAGAAAATGCAGTTCTTTATTGTTTACATTTCTGTTAACTTATAGGGTCATATTGAGGGCTGTGACGTGAGAATTAGCTGATGGTGTTTGGGTAAGGGCGCCATATTTCGGATTCCATTTCTATTTTTGAGTATTCTACATGTTATAGTACATCAATAGACACGAAATTCTGTGACAACGTTCTTTATTCTTATTAGCTTACAGTTCCTTAGTCAAAAAATGTCGTATAAAGTAAGTTTACATAAGACATGATGAAAACCATTACAGAGCATTTGGATTAGGTTACAAAAATGGTGCCTAATTTCGGATACTTTTGTGGAGTGCGATAAGCCAGTTGAGAGTGTCTTTTCATAAAATCCATACTACTACTCGAATCAAATGGACGCTTTACATTGTTAATCAAAGCTAGCTGGAATGTCATTCGTCTAATGTCTTTCTTTCTAAGCCCAAAATTGCAATCATCCATAACCGTACACTATGTAGCCAGTTCGGTTTCCAGCTTCTCACCAAATGCGCACTCTTTTCCGATTTCTGTAGTCAATAAACTGTCAATATCTTTCTGTTTGTGATTTACATAATTCTCTAGTGTAGAGCGAGGTACGCCATACCATTTGAAAGCTTTTAAAAATCCATTTTCTTCTGCTTGACGGCCTTTACTACTTCTCTGAGCCCTGGTACCATCTGAGTCGTTTAGATTGGTAAAATAATGTAATAAAATTTTCGTATATCCGAAATTGCGATGCTTTGAGGTATCCGAAATTAAGAATTCCGCCATATTGGATAAATAACAGCTTGGATTAAACAAGATATAAACAATTTCAAATGTTAATGCATATAAGAAAACTATCATATACAGGGCAGTAATTACGTGATTTAGGACCTTACCTTAAGCTCAAGAAATCGCTCTGAAAAGTGCTCTTCAAACACTCTGATCGTGAACAAAACAACTTACGAATGCTACTTCACCGCAACTAACTGCATAGTGGCTAGAGGTTCACTGTGTTCACCTAGTACTTACTCCTTCTTGTTCAAATGATTTCCGAGGGAGCGCAGTAGCTCACAGAGTAGAAAATCTACCATCCGAAATTAGGCACCTATCCGAAATATGGTACCCTTACCCTAGTAACTCGTTGAACTGTAGATTTTTATGTTGATGTTTATTAATTTTTATCGCAAAATACGTCAATTCCCATTCTCATACCTCCGGTCGGATAGAACTCTGGACCTTTAGTTTGATAAATCAGAATGCTGACCATTTAATTAAAGTATAGCCAAAGTGTTTTGTTGTAATTTACGTCCTCCAACGTTAAGGCATATCAGACGAGTAGTCAAATTTATATATATTACAGAAATAATTTATTATTCTTAGATTATGTTGTGAGCAGATTTATTAACCTCGAGATTAGGTAGGTCTGCTTTGCAATTTTAAATTGCCAATAAGGAAATGAGCTTATAAATTAAGCATCCAGGTTCATATCTAGTGCATCCACCTCTGTGAGTTTTTTTTTTGTCTTGGTTTCTCTGATTTCTTAGGTTAATATCGGATGGGTAATCAATACAACGACCAAAGGTTAAAATAATTTCTTTAAAGCATTAACCTTTCGCGATGGCTTCAAAATCTCAGCGTGAAAATTTGCTAAGATGCCAAACAACCCTAATTTTTTAAAGTATTCTTCAAATAAAAGAAAAATATTTTAAGCTTTTTCATGCTTGTTTCATGGTAATAGCTGTGCCCTTTCCAACCCATATTTCCTTTATATGGTGTGATGTGTGCAGATGTAATATTTTAACTCTGTTGCAGCCACGTTTAATGGATTTCTATACTAAAAGTTACCTGGGAATGTGTCGCTGCCGAAATCGGCCCCCCAGAGTGATGTTGTCATCTTCACGCCTCCATTCGGCCTCATTGTGGGCATCTGGTAGGTTGATGTGACCTGAAACATACAACTTTACTGCATTACTGGCCTTCTCTTTGGGGAAGAAAGGCTGTGTGCCCCACTTTAGATTCCGTAGTTTCAAACAACATTTATAATGTATAGTAGTTGACTATGCTTGTGCTTGGGTCCGCCTCATTGAGGTTTGTGTTCAGAAAAGAGAATGATGTCATGATTGTCGTGTTTACAGTAAGTTATTTCAGAATTATTTTCGTTCGTATAGCCACTAGCCTTACTATTAGGTGGTCTCATAAGTAACGTGGTTTTTTTATTTTGGTGTTTTGGAAAGTTTATTGGGTTTCTTTGGTTTGGCAATGCGTAGGATGCCATAGCTAGTGTTGCTTACATTGGGAGCATGTATCAGTCTTCAGTTGTTAATAAATCACAAAATGGAGATAACAAAGTTTGAACTTAAGAGTCTTTCTAAAACACTGCTGGAAACAAGATTATAAAGCCGCTGCTGCAGCTCGAAGAATGTGTGAAATGGAAGGAGAAGGTGTCGTTAGTGAGCGTGTGGCACAACGATGGTTCCAACATTTCAACAATAGAGACGAAAACTAAAGATTTACCACGTTCTGGAATACCTAAAGTGTGGAGTATTGAGTATACAGGTCAAGTTTTTCGAGCAAATCCACAAAAAATTACTCGTAGGCTTTCAGAAGAACATGGTCCATCAAAACATACCATACATTGCCACATTAAGACACTTGGAAAATCATACAGAAGCTGTAGATCTGTAGATCTGAACCTCATGAACTGACACCTCAAGAGGCTGAAAGTAGAGTGGAGATCTGTCGTCAGGTTATCCGTAATAACATGGATGATAGATTTGTCCGGAGAACTGTCACTTGTGATGTAAAGTGGTTATATTACTAGAAACCCTGATCCCTCGAAACAGTGGCTTGATCCCCGCCACCTGCTGAAGTCGTCGTTACAGAAATCAGTTCGTTCCCAAAGTATGTTGTGTGTCTGGTTTAATTTTGAAGGTGTGATTCATTGGGAGTTTGTTCTAAACGAGCGGGTGATTGATGAGCATCTTTACTCTCATCAATTGTAATGAGTTCATGAAATTTTGAGACAGAGATGCCCAGCATTAGTTAACCGAAATACAGTTCTGTTGCAACTGGACAATGCAACACCTCATACTTCTTAAACAACCATGGGGAAAATTCAGGAATTGGGAGGAATCAAACTGCTACACACCAAGTATACAGCCTTGATTTTGCACCATCAGATTATCATCTTTTTCGATCTACTGCCCATTTTCTACGTAGAAGAAATTTTGACAACATGGAAGCAGTGCAAGTGGGTGTCACCGAAATCTTCGCATCAAAAACCAGAGACTAGTACCATCGTGGGACAATAAACCTCACTGAACGATGACTCAAGACCATAGAATCTAATGGTATATACTTTGAAAATTAGTTAATTGCTTGTCAGAACATATTTCAAATAATTTTTTTCTTAAAAAATACATTACTTATGAGACAGTATCTATATAACTGAAATGAATATATAACGTGGCTTTAAGATTGTTAATATATCTTAATTGTGCATAAATGATGCACACAAATGTTTATCTATATTTTTTCCGTGTTGTGCTAGAACTCTTTAACATGTTAACACTACGAGTGATCTCTGTTTTTGTTTCATTTGTCTTGACCGAGGCAATAGAGTGGTAACACCATGTTTTTAGATACCCAAGCACAAGAAGATGTTATGGGATATAACTGAACCCTCTGTGAACTTGAAGTTTTTCTATCTTGACAAGAACTTTGCACTCATTTACCACAACTTTAACATAAATAATATCCTCAAGTTCAAAAACGATTCTACTGTATGCCAACGACAAGAAGGCTAGAGGGGAATGAAGGCCAGAGGAGCTTGAACTGTTTATCTGCTCCAGTAGTGGATTTGTTTACTAGGAAATGAGTGTATGAGAGTGCATACGAGTCACCCATGCTGCCAGATCTAATGTTTGTTGCAGTAAATGCAGCGATTGTATGGGTGAGTTATGTGACAACACTTGTGTATTTTAAACGAACCTTCCATTCTTGTCATACTGGGAAGGCTAGCATAAACACCATTAGGACAGCAAAAGTAATTACGTTACACTTTCCTCTACCTTGCCTTCTTGTCGTGGATCTACAGTACCAAGCATCATAAAACAATGGAGGCACGCCTTCTCTCTGAAAGGAAGATGTTATGCAAATCCTTTGATTTTTCTACAAAGAAGAGGTAAATATCAACTAATGTTGAACCTCATCAGACAAAATCTTTATCCCACGAATGGAAATCCTGAGAGTGGCAACCAAAATCAATGTACCATAACAAGAATAAGAGTTATTTTTATCTTACAGTTGCCACACATATGACAGAACCGAGGCTAATGACAAAAACGAACTATTTCTAAAGATAACAGAAAATGATGTACTTACCTACAAAAGCCTCGCAGTAAAGTCTTACATTATCTCCCGGCTGTACAAATTGATCCTTGGGCTCGTAAGTGGGTAGCGGGGAGCCTGTGTAATCGATGGCATCTGTAACAGACCAACAACACTATATGGAGGCGTTCTCACGATATGATTTGTCATAATGACTGCCTACTCTGATTACAGCTCCACAATTGCCATACATGGAAGGGTACACTATATATTAAGCATGCATTTGAAGAATGTAATTTAGTCTCAGTTCTATAATTAGGTATGTATTTCATTGAACTTATGGACTGGTTTAGGTATCTAAACACTAACATTCTCAGAGTTTGTTGTGGATATTTGATTGGGTTTTAGACACTTTTGTTCTGGAATCAATTTACAAATCTGGGTTAACACTTTTTTCTTCTTCATAAAAACAGTATTTATTTGCGGGCTAGCACCGCAGCTCAATCGGTAGAACATTAGCATGCTATGCAGAGCTCCCGAATTCGACTACCAGCTCGAAGATGATCTCCTTTCTTAACCTGAGTCTAACCGAGTAGGATGGCTCAGGCGGTTTCGCCTGTGGCCTCTATTCAAGAGGTCCAGTTTCGATTCCCATAACAGACCTACCTGACCCGGGGATTTTCCCGAATCGCCAGGCTGGGTAGGTTAATTACATCCCACGAATTTCCTGTTCCTCATTTCATCTGCATTATCATTTCACACCATCTTTCATCTGGTGGTCTCTTTCACGTCAGAAGTGTCGGTGAGTGTCTCGGCGTTGCATGACAGGATGATATGCTCCTGGTAAACTGTCTCCAACAATACGGTCTCCGGTCTCCGGACCGGTCTGGTGGGCCGTTTCAGAACCACGGTGCGTGGGATGCCGGTTGTGTTGGCCTGCTGGAGAGTTTTCAAATGGTTAATTGTAGGGGCCCCGCCCTCTGCACGGCCGTGACTCCTTGGTTCCCCCGCCTCTGTCACCTCTCACCCCATCCTTCCTACCGAAGAGGCCCCGTTTGGGGCATAAGCATATTAGATCTAATCTATTGCGATATTTGTGATATTTATGATATTTATTTGTACAGTATCAATTACAAATTCAGTACAATAAAATTTAACATTGAACATGCTGTATTATACCTTCTGTACAAATACATGAAATTGCTGATCCTAAGATTTACTCGCTGACTCAGGTCCCCTGGCTATAAGCCTTTGGTTTTCCTGAGCAGCTTGATGCCATTTCTTCTTGACCTTTTCTTCTTTTATCCTAATCCACTTTTCTCTTATCCTATGTAAGAAATCTCCTATACATCTATTTTTCTTTTCTCCCATCTCTTTGAGACACTGTCCCATTTCTTATTCCATAGTTTTCTTCTGTAATTTTTTAGCTCCTTACATTCTATTAGGTAATGAACAGTGCTTTCTTCATCTCCACAAAATACACATATTCATTACTTCTCAACCCTTTTAAGTATAATATTCCTACTCTCATCCATTGTGGCGGGGCGAATCCTTTCTGTGGCATAATCCAATCCGATCCAATCCCCTCAGTCTGGAAATGTGAATGAGAGAGTGAATGTGCGTGAGAGAGTGTAATCCAAAGAAATTCTGGATTATGTTTTCTTGTATGTAACACTAATCCCGCTCTGTGCTTCCAGACATTATATATCATGAACCTATTCCATTTCCTACTGATTCTTTTACTTGCTCTATTAGTTAAATATGTTACGTGAAAAAATAATTACACCACATTCAACAATTCGATATCGATATTTCAACCTTAAAAAGTAGTTTTAAAAAGACAGTCCATGCATGCGCGGTATGTATTTTTGAAAAGCATAAATAAACAAAGAAAATAAATGGGACAAATATTAACAAGAAAGTTTTGAAGAAAATCTTCCCATCCAAACTACCGTTTATATTTACATTTAGTTTTGTTAATAATTTTTTATTTTCTCAAATATGTGTAGCTCTAGCGATTTTAATTAATTTCGCATATTATGACAGGAAGGATAAAACGCATCTCTTGCATTTTCTTTGAATAGTGCTGAATTATCCTCCATTCTGATCAAATTCTGCATGAGTTTAACATCACAAGAGTTAGAAACTTCTTCAGGAAGAAACTCAATTGTTTAAAATATAGCCACAGTTTGCGTTTGAGCATTTTTTTAGCTCTTAAGCGTTTACGAGACGTATATTCGTTGTTGGTCGGAACTTACCGGTATTTCAAGTACATTCTTTTGTTACACGTTCATACGCGTTCTTTTATTTCTCATCAAGCAGCTCCGGCGGTGATATTGAGTTCCAAGTCAGATTCGATTTTTCAACTTAGTGCCTATAAACGAATAGTGTGAAAGAATAACTAACAAAGAATGCAAAGAATATTTAAAACATTAATGCCCGATTTCACCAACAGATGTTAAACTCGACGTTAACAAATGTAAAGTAACAATTGTCACAGCGCTAACACTAATATTAAATTTCTTGCATTTCATCAACCTGTTTTCTGAAAATATTAACAAACCTGTGTTAACGCCAAGAAACTTGTAAATATCACAGCTATGGACGAGTCGTATTATTTTCTGAACGTACTGCGATGTGCTTTTGTTTTCAGTTTCGTCTGCACAAGCTGAAAAATGGTGGTGAACAAAATCATAAATAAAGCCGTGAGACAAATTTCTCATAGATGGAGAGAGAAATGTTAATTGAAATGGTGACGAAGTGTAAGGATATCGTGGAAAATAAGAGGACGGATGCAGTGAATGTAAAAGAGAAAGATGTCACGGGGAAAATATCGGAAACGAATTTAATTCAAATTCATGTGTCACTACTACAAGCACCAAACAACTTGTCAGTGTTACGTAAATTTAAAACGAGGTGCGAAGAACAAGTGCCTTAAATGTTTCAAGACGGGAGGTGGGCAGTGTATTATCCACATAATTCAGTGAATTATATAATCGCAAAGTTATTAGTACTTTAAGCTAAGGCGAGATCGGCATATTCTCTTCGATGCATGTTCTAACTCAGTATTACGTACATTTAAAACGAGGAGCGAAGAAGGGCAAGTGACTAGAACGTTTCAAGACGGGAGGTGGACAATGTATTATCCACATAATTCAGTGAATTATAAAATCGCAAGGTTATTAATACTTGAAGCAAAGGCGAAATCGCCATATTCCTTTCGATGCATGTTCTAACCTCTCTTGTACTTCCGCAGTAACCTTCATAGCAACAAGTTTCGACAGTCTATACCTCCGTAAAAATTTTTCTTCGGATAGTTCCTCAAAATCAGTTCTCCTCATAGGCCGCACTCTATTATGAATGCCATTTAGACGGTCTTAAATATAGCAAATCGACATCAACAGCTGAGTTCATGCTCGCCATCTTGACTATTTACAATTGTTAAGGACTTAACATCAGAAATTTGACTTGTTAGTTTAACAAGAGATTTAACACGATTGTTACGCTAACACTTGTTGGTGAAATGCAATTTTTGTTTTAACTATTGCTAAACTCTTGTTAAGTCTTAACATCTGCTGGTGAAATCGGGCATAAGTCCAGCAACGTGATGCCACCTTCCTTTCAAACAAATACGAGTGGCTGTCCAACTTTTGCATGCATGCTTCTACGTAACTGTAATAAAATGCAGGGAAATGATTCATGATTACATTAATGAGGAGTAGAGATTGCGTTTTTGCACATAGTTTATAGAGTTGATACGAATGTAAGACTTCAGACTTTTTCTAAACATTTCTGAGCAGAGAATTAAAGCTCTCAAGGTTATTTCAAACCCAGATTTCCCATTTTCTGAGGTTTAATAGCCAGCAGTTGTCCAGTGCGAGTTTTCTAAGAGCTCAGATTTATAGTCTGTTCGTAGGATCATGTTTTGCTCCTCATAAAAAATGAGGCAGCATCTTAATTTACGAGGGGTTTTTGCTGGATCTAGGGCCGGTAAGTTTTATTGCTTGTGGTGTACCAATAATGCTTAACCCTTGCGGAGCTTGGATGATCGTAAACAGAACTGTTTCTGTAGGTTTTATGCTCCTAAGGATGGATATGCAGCTAAATCAAAATTGCAGCAGCCTGTAACCCTGAAATAAACAATTTTGAAGAGAGTGTTCTAAAATTTTGTTTTATTTGTCTCAACAATATAGTTTTTGTTTTCGTTACGCATGTACATATTTATTGCTGATATTTTAGAAGTTTGTTATTTTAAGTTCTGTATGTAATTATGCCTATAACAAATACAAATTAATTTTGAGTTCTCTTGAGTGGATGTATTTGTTTGCAGCTATTATTTACATTCAAGTACAAATATAGAAGTCTACAATATACAACAAAACAAATACTTTGATAAAATAAGACCTGAAGCTTTCCTGGCGACGAATATGCTCAAGTTCTTCTCGGGAAGCAAGCCAGGTGAAAAGACGATTAGAAATCGACGTTTCGGAAGCGTACATCTCTCCAATCATCAGGATATTTATTAAATATTATAACCACAAATGAAACACTGGATATGACACAAATATAAAGACAAAAATCCTATCAATATTGGCATTACTGAACAAAAGACTGTTTTTAGTAAATTACGAGGGCTGTTCAATAAAGAACGATCATTATTTTTTACGGTCATAATTTTTCACACTAAAGTTCAATCTTATTATATTCTGTTAGCTTAATGTGAAACAGACACGCCGTAGTAGTTTCACTCACCAAGGCGGCCCGGGTACGATCCCAGGCAACACAAAGTGAGATTTGTGGTGGACAACACGGCGCTGGGGCGGGTTTTCCTCCGGGATCTCCGGTTTCCCCCGCCATCTCATTCCACCGGTCCTCCATCTTCATCTCATGTATCATCAGTGTTATCACCTGCGGTGCCGTATGTAGTAAAAGCGGGCGTTAAACACTACTACTACGTAGTAGTTTCATTCTTGGTACTCCTGGTTCCCGCCTGTGACAACCAGGTAAGTTCAGACATGTTCAGTATCGCCTATCGCTGCGATGGAGGTCTGCATGCAGTTAAAGTTGATGTTAGAGGAAGATTCGGAGTTTCTTTCAAACGTAATCACTTCTGATGAAACTTGGCTACATCATTTTGATCCTGAGAACAAACAGCAAAGCTAAGTGTGGAAATCTCCTTCATCACCAAACCCCCAAAAAAGCAAAAGTGGTGGATTCTGCTGGGAAAGTTATGGTCATCTCATTCTTTGATATTCATGGAATGGTTTATCAGCATGTTGTACCTGCACACACATCAGTAACTGGACAATACTACAGGGATGTCCTGAAAACATTGCAAGTCCATATCAGGTTCAAAAGACTACATTTCCATGAAGCAGGCTGGATGTTGCACCACGATAGTGTGCGGCCGCATATTGCCAATGTTGTTGCTGAATATCTGGCAAAAATCAACGTGAAGTGCATCTCTCACCCTCCCTATAGTCCGGATTTAGCCCCATGCGACTTTTTTCTATTCCCTATCTTGAAGAAACGCCTTCGTGGGAGACATCCATCATCAGAAGCAGTGGTGAAGGCTGCGGAGGCGATTTTGAAGGATCTGTCAAATGGTTTCCAGCATGTCTTTGAAGACTGGCAGAAACGCTGGGACAAGTGCATCGCATTGAGGGGAAGCTATTTTGAGAAGGAATATCAAAATTATGATGATGAGTAAAGGTACGTTGTCAAAAAAAAGAAAGTGATCATTCTTTATTGAACAGCGCTCGTAATTGATCATGATGCTGGATTTCAGTTCAGCTCCTCCTGGAAACTGGCCTTAAAAATGGAATCCCTCGACTTAAGAAGCACAGATCTATACAGCTTCATAACCAAGTTAAATAGTTACGCTTCTTTTACCCAGTTGATTTTCTTTACTCACGCCATCTCCTGGCCTGGCATTTAATTTATTGAAAACAGACTTTTGTTCAGTAATGCGAATATTGATAGTGTTTTGTCTTTGTTTATATTTGTGTTATATCTAGTAATACATTTGTGGTTATAACATTTAATAAATATCCTGATGATGGGAGAGATGTACACTCCCTAAACGTCGATATCTAATCTGTTCATTTGACTTGCTTCCCGAGAAGTACTTGAACAAATACGATGTTATAATATGGAATTGAAGCTAGTGTTGCAGATCCACTCACACCTTCAAGCTTACTGGTTTTTCGTAAACCTTGCATCCCTGCAGTATATATAACGAATTCTACCTGCGCATATTTTGCCGTTTCTAAGAAAAGTCCTGGTCATTTTTTGTGTTTGTGTACCTCCAGTTTTTAATTTATCTCCAGGAATCATTTCCTTTTAATTTCTTACAGCACAGTTATAACCTCCAAGCTTTTCGGGCACCAGTGTTTTAATATAGCAAATACTCCTTATTTAAGGTTCTCTCTCTTTCCTGACTTATTAATATCTGAAGGGCACAAGCAATTCTTCCTAACCATATCTGAGCAACGTTTCTTGAATTTACCTTCCTTCAGTTTTTTAATTATCTCTAGAAATCATTTCTTTTTAATTTCGAGACCCCACAAAGCCTTTTCGGCACCATTGATCTAATATTAATAAAACCTTTTGTAGGGTTTCCTTTTAAAATTAAGTTCTGTTTTCTGAGAGTTTGATCTTGTGTGTGCTTAGTACCATTTTTATTATTTTACCTTTACTTTCTGTTCCAATTCGTTGTGTAATTTAATTATAGGAGAATTGAAATCTTCTTTAGCATCCTGACAGCCTTGCCACTTTGGCTAGAAGGGAGGACAGGTTTCTATGGTAATGACTACAGCTGTAGACGTTATTTTATAGACGTATATTTACGTTAGTGTGTGTGTGTGTGTGTGTGTGTGTGTGTGTGTTACTTATACCCTTCCACACCGTTACCCTTCCACCAATCTACACAGTTAATAATTTAATTTTTGTCTATTATGTGTTTCAAATGGGAAGAGTTCTCGCCTGTAGCGAATCAGATGCGTTAACGCATTCATCGTTGCCACCTAGTTATCCTCACTCTTTTTATACTTCCCCCCTTCTCTCGTACACTTGCGAGTGTTTATGGCGCTAGACGTAAGGGAACGCAAATTGAATTTTTCGAAGTTTTATATTAATGCAGTTGTTGAAATCACAATTACAACATGGATATTAGTATATTACGCACATGTTTTAAATATATAGTTTAAAAATAATTATAGTTTATGAATTGCTTATTTTTCTAATTCAACGAAACTGCCAACGGTGCATCCGCATAGCTGTGAATGTTTCTTACGTTACGAGATAATTCGGCAATGTCATTGTCTTCATCGTCGGAGTATTGCAAACGTATGATAATAGGCTTCAAAATCTAGTTATGTGCTATTTTTTTCCAAAAGTTGTCGTCTTGCAGTTGCATGTCTCATGCAGTTTTCCCCGTCTTGTGTTCCTTGTCAATTTTTTCGTGAATAATGCGTTTAACATCAGTCAGTTTAAAAGTAATATTTCTGTTTGTAACATAATTTGAGCCCACATTAACTCAATTAGATTGTATAAAAAATACTGGCAGTGGTAAGGGGGAAGGTGGATCGTGTCTCATTACAATTGCAAACTGATCAAGCTGATGCACTTTTTCATTGTTTTTAATTGGAAGAACAGCTGAATAATACTGCTTTGAACTCTCAAGAGTAAATGGAGATTACGAACCATTCATAAACAAAATTATAATGTGACCGACACGTACTGCCGGACCAGCAGGAAGTGTATTGTTTCCTCTCGATCGAATTTAACCAACACCTTGGCTTATTCAAAGTAATTCTTTTATCACATCATGTCAAATTTTACATTTCAATTCTGAGTAATTACAAATATACATACACGCATACATGCCAACCAATAAAGCTATTCATTACAGTGCTTACGTCGCAATGCATTGTTATACTATAATGGTATCAACTTTATTTATTTGTATTAGGAAACCTATATGAGATAAAAATATGAGGTTGTTACAGTCATGTTAAACACATTACTCTCTGCCTTTCACAGGGATCAGCTTGGGCAAAACCTGACTTTTTGTCTTTAGCGAGAAATTATTTTATAGAGATTGATTAGATTGGCGGTCGTTACACACCACTTAGGGGGAATGCAATACGGCAACACCGCAGGATTCCGATTGGTTGCTCGTCTAGTAGGGCTCAAGGACAAACATAATCCCATTTGAAACACATAATAGTATTTGTTTTGCATAATGTTTTCTTTTGTAATTTTATTATATGTGCTTTTTGTATTTATAATAATTTCTGTCTTTTGTCATAAGGGTATCGGATAAGTGCAACCTAGGTCTGCCCATCTCTGTAGTATAGTAGGTTTTCTCCGGGATTTTGTTTTGTCCAGAAATATAAATGTCGGGTAACTCTTAAGCTATATGGACCCTGAGCACTATTTAATTCATTTCATTCATCGTCCGATTATGACTTAATCTTAGGGGACGTAAATAATAATGTTCCCTTTGCCTTCTGCAACAATTACAACAATTTTTGTGTACGTGTACAAAAACCCACCTTACGTTTCGAGCTTTTTGCTGATGAATATATTTTTTGGAAATTAATTATTCTTTTCACACTGGCCGTGTGTAGGCTAAATTGTAGAAACGTAGAGTCAGACTGAAAAATTCAATGCCATAGCCGGGATTTGAACCACGGATCTTCTGGTTTCCGTCCAGCCGCACTACCATTGTGCTACTATGGCCAACGTGCCGATATGACATTAAATTCTCCAACTGACTCGTATTGGTTCAAATCCCGGCTTTGGCATTGAATTTTTCAGTCTGACTCTACGTTTCCAATATATTTTTTGTAGTTTATTAAACGTATCTCTGGTATTTTTTTTTTAAATTTACGTCCTCCAACGTTAAGTCATATCGTATGATAGATGAAATGGGTGATACGGAGGAAACTCAGAAAAAAACCTTATCCAGGTAACTCACACTGATCAAGATACGAACTCGGGACCTCTTGACCGTGAGGCAGACACGCTACCATCTACGCTACAGAGGTATTTTCATAAACAAAACTATCCTTAACTTCATTATAGTTTTGTTTTTACTAGTACTGTTCACTCTATACTCAGTTTTTATATTTATTACTAAATGATCAAATGTAGTAATTATTTTCCATTTGATTGGACATAACGCACTCATATAACGCAATAATGATATGGACGATATAATAACCAATCGCGGTTTAATTTTATTAGTGATAATTATCCGATAACCATATCCTCTCCGTCATTTATTTGTGATTACGGAAGATTCAAAACAAAATGGCAGCTATACGATTTAGGAAATCGTCGTACATTTAATTCTTGTGTTCTAACTGTAAATGCGCTCACAGATTTGCATAGTAATTCTGTTATGTTACATTTTACCTCTGCTTCTGGGGTTAGGCTGCTGCTTTATAATTGAGCAGTTGGTACTAATGTTACAATAGGCTGCAGTTGATGGCTTGCTTAACAGCTTATCTTATGCGTTATATTATTTAAATTTATTTTATCAATGAAATGCTTATAAAATCATTAAGATTTTGAAGCAAATTAAACACTAATTTACTGCATAAAGATACGTTTTAACATGGAGGTGTATTTATGGATGATTATAACGTCACTATCCTGAAGTGCTACTTTCTTTTTTTTCGATTCCACACTGCAAAAGAGCATGGTGCCCGTTATTATTGAATATATAATGCAATCATTTTTACTTTTCTATAAAAGAAATTTCTCAATAGTGCCAAGAAATAATCCACCTTCATACTTGAGGTATTTTACATACCTGACCAACTATGTGCTAGTCTAAACTGGAGGTGTCAGTAACACGAAATTTATGTTTGTTCATACAAAGCAGTTGTTGGTGAATAGCCAACATTTGCAGCCGAATGCACAGATGAGAAATGTTTGTCCTTTGCTCTCGGCGCCTGCAAGGCACAAATCGAAGTGTCTGCCGCCAGGCTACGAGCAGAATTGAGTTTAGTTTACAGATTAGTACTAGGAATTGGTCTTCCTGGATGTGTTGCCGCTGTATATTCCTTGGAAACAATGGCCCCACAGCAATTCCTCATTTTTTGCTCTAACTTTGAATTATTTAGACACGAATTTCTTTCTTTCCTGTAACTGTTTTGTATGTACAACTTAGCTATTGTATATAGGAAGTTTAAGAAAAAATGGGGCGGGAAAAATGAGTGTATGTTTATTATAGAAGAGGAAGAAAGACCACTTGTAGTAAAATAAGAATAAGTGGTTAACTGGATTAAAAGTGACAAAAGATGTTTGTCCATTATGTGAATGTGATATAAAATCATATACCGGTGCCGTACTTAGTTTACGGGACGATGTAAACAAAAGCACGTAAACGTGTGCGACATCATTGTTTAGCCTTGTAACTATGCGGATGAAAAATATAGTTCGCATATCATTTTTAAAGACTTTACATCTAATGCAAAATGAAAACTTCACATTGTTACAAATGCAACAGTAAAACAGTAAATAATTAGAATTTTATTTCATATATGTAAGCGTAATTTGTATTAATTAGAGTGCACCCTGCGCTTGCGCAGTTTAAAATAAGAAGAAAGTGGGAGATCAGCTGTACAACATGGCCGCGTTCGTGCAATATTTAAACATCACAGAGGGAAACCGTTAAAAAGTAGTGAAAAACAAATTATGTTGAACGTGTTACGCAAGTTATGTGAAAAATACCCCACTTAAGCAATGAAAGACATTAATTTGTCAGCCGAATATATCGGTGTTTCAGCGCCAAATATTAATGCCTCACGGAGTGAGTTGTAAGTTGCTTTCCACTCCAGAAAAACATCAAAAAAGGAAAGAAACCAGTTGTGGAAGGTGACTATGATGAATTTGTTATGAATGTTATTTTTCACAAGGTTCATAGCTTCTTTGAAAGAAATGAGCCACCACAATTACAAAAGTGCTTCAAGCAGTAAGCAATAATTCCGATTTTCCGAGTTTCTACACTATCCTTCGCGACTTAGGTTTTGAATTTGTGAACATAAACAGAAAAACTAAAATTGTTGAGCGTTAAGATATATTGCTGTGGCGCAGGAATTATCAAAGGAAAATTCGGAAGTGGAAGTCGTTTAAGGGATTCATCCGTTGTCAAGATTCCAATTAGGTACGTAATTTTTTTTTTCAGTTGCATCCCAGTATATCTTTTAAGTCATTGCCAAAGTGTCTACAAGCAGTTATTAGCACTGTTATTCCGCAAACAGGCCTGTGACTTCATTTTTAATTTATAAATGAAGTGAAGTTATGTGAAGAAATCAAATATTTGAGTAATTGTTGTACGCATTCAGTCACTGTTTTAGCGTAAAAAAGGACAAATATATTACAGTAGACACACCTTTGCATTTAAACTTAATGTAAAAGTGCTACCGTATAAGCTACTCAGACATCGAAAACCGCAAGAAGTTTGTTGACAGCGCACGTTTGCCATGTGGGAATAAAATAGCCTGAATATTCCCCCCAATCACAGAAGCCGGCGGAGTAATACATTTTCCCGTTTTGTTTACATCTCCCCATAAACTAAGAATGGCGCCGGTATATATTTTATAGTACCTTGAGTAAGCAGAAAGTAAAGTGTGAGAGTTCGAAACATAAGGTCAGACACGACAAAATCTACAGACACAAATTTTAGCATCAAACATCTTTGAAAATTGGAGCAAAAATATTAGAAGCTTTTGGCAACTACGTAAATGGTAAAAGTGAAGTAGGCAGGAAAATTATAGAAGAATCTAACAACAGAGATAATGAACAAAATAAGAAAATAGAGAGGGAAGGATAAAATATAGAAAAGGCTAAATATAACTATCAAACTTTGTATAAGATCTTTATACAGATAATCAGGAACTAAGTTGTAAAATACCAAGCACATTTAGAGCAGTTAATGTTAGTGTTAGTAAAACTGCATATATTTTTGTAAAATATATTTTATGTAAATATATGCATTTAAATATATAAGAACGTCGGAGAACGTAGCTCTTTGTCAGTTTATTTCCTTTATTTGCATTGCTCCAAAGGATAAGGTATACATACATAAACAGTCCCTACTTTTTCCAGTAGGCAATTTTTTTTTTAGTGGAACGCAGTATAATTAATACAATACTATGAGCTAGACAGATGTTACCAACGTATGATTTTTTGCCTTCTCTTATATAATTATTTTATTGATGTTTTATGAAACATTTTATTGATATACCTTAGCAATTTTAGGAATATTGGTTGTTTTATAACTTTAGAAACAATTTATGTTTAAACGTTTTTGCGTTTATTTTTCAATGGCTATCTTGGCCTGTGATTATTCATACTTGCATTTTTAAGTTTGGAAATAATACTTTTATTTTAAGGCGATTATTTGATCTGTTACTTTAGGTTTATATTACAGATCAGTCAAATACACGCAGTTCACTCCCACATGTATACTTTCAGAGGTTATAAAGCGTAGCAAATGATTCTAATTAGACAACATTCCGAACCAACCAGTAATCGAAGCTAGAGAGACCAGTACGCTAAGCTAAGTGAAGAATGCTAAAACCTAGTTTTAGTCATTTAATTAGTAATAGTGACCTTTTAATAGTCCTCATTGAAACAGGAAGTCCTTAGAATGCTTAAACGCGGCATATTTATTTGATTGACTTAATGTAGTGTGGTAGCATTGAACTATGGAAAACAAAAGAAGGTTTGATATTTCATTCGCATTCGCGTAAGATCATTGAGTTAGACAGGTGTCGTTTTGTCAACTCTTTTGTACGTTTTTAATATAATGCGTGTTCCATTTTCTAGACTATATTGGGTTAAGTAAAGTGCACATTAGGAGAGAAGTTCAGCAAATCGAAAAGCAACAACGATAACCAAACAAAGACAATGTTTAGCCTGCACACTCAACGCAATAGGTCAGTGACACATATTTATTGGTTTGTTATTCCATCTCCTTTAAATTGATTCCATATATAAATTGGTACGTGCAGGTATGATATAATTTTAATGATTCTGATAACATTCCTTCATTAAACAGAAGCAAATGAAAAACGGCTAAACAAGTTTAAACCTAGGTACAACAGCTCTTTCTTGGAGCGCTGTTTACATCACGAAAACAATTGCTAGCGATAGCTACTGGTGTCTACAATCTGTGTTATTTGTAGAAAGCATTACTTTTATTATCAATAAGGGGAAGAAAGAAGTAGGGGTAAGCGCTTTTGTGAAAAATCTAAATACGTTCTTTTCCTACTGTTGTTTCTTAGTGAATGCACAAACTAAACATACAAAATATTGTTCTTCTATTTTACCTCTTCCTAACCGCGATATTTGCAGAAATAGCTACTATATATAAAGGAAATTGCGATAGTCAAATGTTTAAGAAAGGGATGCTTCACGCTTGCCTTAAAATTACACAGTCGTTTCATGCAAACGCGATAAACAATTGAATATCGAAAGGAGAATGACAAAGCATTGAATAATTTTAACCATTAATAACGGATATCTCGGAAGTGGCTTATACTGCAAAAAATGTTATTTGAAATACATGTGTTTTAAGGAGATCTACATTTTTGTACATTACGATTTCATCTGTCGCTTAGCGTTCAACATTTATACAAAATTATATAAGGTTCCTCTAAATGAAATGAACTTCATAAGCTATTTACAGAAAATTCAAGGTAAACATTTTACGAGTATTTGCCATGTAAATATAAACATAATAAAAGCCATTTTCGAGAAAATAAAAGATTTCGAAGAGCATTCTATTTAAAAAGTAGGGCTAGGAGTCTCGGGTTCGGTTCCCGTCTGGGGAGTGGGAATTTTTCTCTAACTAAGATTATTGTTTATCCTCCCTAGTATCTGGAAGTATGAATCTCTGTGTGATTTAAAGTGAAAAACTTCCAAAACGCTCGCCTTTGTAGCGTAGGTGGCAGCATGTTCGCCTCACGTTCAACGGGTTCTGAGTTAGAATCTTGGCCAGGGTGAGTAATGTGGATAAGGGTTTTTCTGCGGCTTTCCTTATCCTGAAACACGAATGTCTGGTAACTCTTAAGTTTATGGAACCTGGACTCATTTGAGCATCATTTCATCCATTTCATTCATCATCTAGTATGACAACGTTGAAAGACGTAAATTAAAAAGAAGAAGAAGAAGAAGAAGAAGAAGAAGAAGAAGAAGAAGAAGAAGAAGAAGAAGAAGAAGAAGAAGAAAGAAACATCCAGAACTGTATATCAGTATATCAGTTAACGCCATACAATATGTTCGAAAGGAAAATTCGCTGAAATGACCAGTAAGTGTATAATTGGAACACTAAAAATGTTCTTAAAAATAAATAACGCCACTCAAAGGGTTGGCGTCCATTTTATTTTTTGTTTCATTTTATGGGAACCTTTGGATGCATATTAAAGCTGCTTGCTGAGCTATACAGCGACAATTTCAGTTGTACAAATTAGTTCAATTTAAATACTTGAACCAACACATACACACACACACAAACACACACACACACACACACACACACACACACACACACACACACACACACACACACCTCGTATATTCGCACGCATCTCTGAAATTCGACATAGTTTAGCAGGAAAAATCTGGATTAGAACTATTTTCTGCGGAAATGACAATACTTCACAGCTGAGCTGCCAAAATCAGTATAAATCTTAAGTTTATATGCAATCTTCGTGCCATCGTTACGTATCACTTTCCATGTGACTAATTATTATATTTCTCAAAACGGCATGTCGTATAATAATTTCTTTCATATGTTTGTCACAAGAGCTCAATAACGTAATCAAATCTAAACATAACCCTATTCTGGAGCTTATATACTGTAACGCAATGCAGTACTTACAACCATAGCGACTGCTCTGGTAGCATGGTGGTAGTATGTCTGCCTCACGTTCAAGAGGTCGCGAGTTCGAATCTCGGTCAGGGTGATTTACCTAGATCAGGTTTTTCCGGGGGTTTCCCTTATCCTGAAAGACGAATGTCGGGTAACTCCAAGCTCTACGGACCTTGGGCTCATTTGAGCATCATTCCACCCATTCCATTCATTGTCAGATATGACTTAACGTTGGAGGACGTAAATTAAAAAAAAAAAAAAAAAAAACATAGCTTTACTTTTGAAACTGTATGTTCAAATAGCTACTTGAGTTAAAGATTATTTTCTGGAAATGTACCATTCTCAAAACCGTTTCACAATAGCAATTACATATTTTTCCCCTGCCTCTAGTTTTGTCAATCGTTCTTTTTCTCTAACTTTGTGTATGCAAAGTTACATACATAAACAATTTTCATACTTAAACTTTCACTCCAAGGCCAATAGGCGAACCACGGATCTTTGGCTCTCTTTAATGCTGACCTGTCGTTGTGAGATGCCCGAATCAAGTCATTTTAAAACTGGAGATACTGTAAGGCTTCTACGATTCCCAGATTTCTCCGAAACTGCTTTCTGTAGTTATGTTTGAAGAGAAAATGCTATTCAAACTACTTGCAAACGTTTTTAGACCTTGTAGACTTTATTTAGAGAAGTTTCTGCTATGCCGGTTGTGGTGTCACAAATTTCTTTTGATTTATTGGAGGCGAAATATAAAATTCAAGATATAAAATATTTACTTATTTTACACAAAACTGTGCAAAAACATTGTAGAAATTAATCACAATATGTAATTGTTAAGTTATGCAAATAATATACAGTGCGATCCATATAAACCTGAACCATTTCAATAGGCCATAACTTTTGAATCAATAATAGAACACACGTGCAACTTTGGGAGAATATGATACACTATTGGGAGATTACATTACACTATTTATGTATCAGAGAAAATGTTGGAAGTGTCTTCCACCAGCATCTATATATGTTTGCACTCGTCTCACCATATTCTCTGAAGTTTTACGGAGAGTATTCTCGCCAATGTTATTTTAGTTCGAATGGATTCCCTGAGAACATCAATTGTCCGTGGCCTATTCTTTTACACTCTACTTTTAGATATCCCTACAAGAAAAATCCGGTGAGGTTAGGTCAGGGTATCTCGGGGGCCACAGATCTTTTGAGATTATTCAATTATCAAAGAAACTGGTTACAAGTTCCATGGTGTTATTAGATATATGACATGTTGCATCATCTTCCTGGAAATAACCTTTGCTCAATTCGATATCATCTCCGTAAAACTTCAGAGAATATGGTGAGACGAGTGCAAACATGTATAGATGCTGGTAGAGGACACTTCCAACATTTTCTCTGAGATGTAAATAGTGTAGTGCAATCTCCTAATTCTCTCAAAGTTGCACGTGTGTCCTGTTATTGGTTCAAAAGTTATGGCCTATTGAAAGTTTATATGGATCGCACTATATTTACTTAGCGTTTACTGTGATTGAAAATTGTGGTATCATTGAATCACCCTGTATATTTCAAAAGACGACTTTTAAGTATAGTATCAGTCATTGTATGTTTTCCACGCAATTATACGTGTCATATGAATATGTATTCTTTGTAAACTACAGGAATAAATAGCAACTATTATAGCGATGGCTGTGAAAGTAGTAGCCAAAGTTGTTTGTGCCCCTTCGAACGAATCGATTTTTTCCAGCTATGACAATTTCCCTGTGGGGGAAGGAAGGTTCGTGGAGGGAATTTTAAGCTACAGTGGGATTAGGGAAAAAGAGGGTAACGTGAAAAGGAGAATGCCTCACGGTAGAGAAAAACGAAGAGTTGCAGATCCTGAAGATGCAGCTTTAGTAATACTCTGCTGGCATTGTTAAATATCGGGATTTTCATGTAAGCAGTTTTATTCAGTAAGCCCCTTAGGGAAGCAAGCACCTGTGCGAAGCAGGAATAGATTCTACGCCAAGAAATACAAGCAGATAACGGTAACTTAAAATCCATGTTTAAAATAAGACAGTCTTCTACTTCTCCTTGTATTACCTTTTAGTCTAATATTTATAAATTTTGCAGTTTTCAATCAGATTTTCGAACTTTTGTTATTTTTATATTACAGATCTTCCACACAGCGCGGTTTGTAACTGATCGTATTCAAATTTTGTGCAGGAACTCTTGGAAAACGAATAAAAATACTGCTACAGTGTTAAATTACCCAAGATAATTTGTGTTAGCTGCAATGGTCAGGACTGTGCGTTCGAAAAATTCTGATCTGATTTGACTGACAGTTGAATGCTATCACGTCTAAAGGGAGGTCCTACAATTACGAGCTAAGATTTTGTAATCAAATACATTTTAAAGGTATTCTCAGAGAGTTATACAGTTATGTTAATATAAATCCTTTATTTCGAATGTTTTTTAATTTGTATATTAACTTTTTAAGGAAGGTTGATAAGGAACGAAGATTAAATAAATTTTATAATCTAAATAACTGCAAGAATTCCCTGATACTATTTATTGGATTTATGATTTAAGCAGTTCTAGTTCTATATCTCAGTGACTTCGTTCACATTACTACTTGGGCTAGACTGGTCGATTCTATCCTAAGCTAAAATATACCGCGACATAGGGATTGGTTCCCAAAGAGAAGTTAGGTGGAGTTTCCTCGAAATTGATGTTACTGAGGCACACGGTACTTGGTCACGACATTCATTCTGTGCACATAAATGTTGCACGTCCATCAGGTAATGACCTCTCCAACTCTTCTCGTGACTTATAAATGATTTATTTCACTTTTTAATGTGTCACCTTATTTTTCTGCTCTTTCAAACACTCGACAAACGTAATTAATATCTTTATATTCTGAGCAAATGTTAACACATACAATGAACTACTTATCTTAAAAATTTGTACTTTGAATTGTGGTGTGTGTGCATTTATGTGTTCATTCTATTGAAAGTCGACAGTAAACTGAGTCATCTTCCATTTAGAGCATGGATTATATGACATCATACATGTTGGAAAACAAACAAAATATCCCAGTATGTTTCAAGTTTTCGGCTAGAGTTTATCAGTAGTAATTTATTTATTAATACACTACTAGAGAGTAAGATTTGTTAACAAATAAATACGTCGTTCAATAAGGTTAATTGCATGGATCCAGAATACATAGAAATTATAAAATGTTTTGAACATTATGTACTTACAATTTTGAAATTAAACTTTCTAGTTGTTAATATTTTTGAAAAATAATGACATATTTTTATGTTCTTACAAAGTTTGTTTGAATATAATTATCTTAGATATTTATATTTTGCTTCAGGTATAAATGGAAATGTAATAACACACCTAGCCGATAAACACTCGTTTTCAAATAGAAGTTCTGTTTCCGTTTTTTTTTAGTACTTTAAGCTTCATTTGGGAACTTATTTTCTTTTCATTGTTTCCCTTTCCTGCAGCAGTTCTTTATACTCTTTTAGAATGTTTTGTTTAATTTTGTTTCTTCGCGTCTAGGAAGATGACTACGTAAGATAGACAAACTCCCTCCCCCCACGCTTTGAATTTTATCATATTTCCCTGGAATGTACAATATATTAAGAATTTTCATAAACCTTTTACATTGGTACACTACTTAGTGCAGGTATGGTGGGCATATGCCACCTACTTCTACCCCTCACATTCTCATTTGCTGTTTACAACACACAATCTTTAATTCAACTGTGATATTTAGGAAACAATGGACTCTTTCATATGTTTTAGCTTACATAAACATAGTGTGTGTAATATATTACCAAACATAAGGATAAATTAGTTTACTTACTATACAAATGATCTTTCAATATAACTAGCGAATAACTCTGAGACACATTTTTTTAATTTATATTTTATGCAAAAGAGTACAAAAAGCATGGGATAGTATCCTGGCTCCAATTAATAATCCAATTATCAGTTGAAGCCAGATGCCATTTTGTACTTTAAAATGTTTAAATACTGAGTACTGTTTGCTCATTTTTTTCCTGTAAGTTTATAAATGACAGTTTGATATGGTGGTGCACCTAACCTATTATTCTTTTCTTTAGTGTGTTTTGGTTTTATCTTGGTGCTTAAGGCGGATGCATTTGTTTGACTATGTTTGCTGGCATGTACCCTGGTTACCCAGGTTATGCCAAGGTACACTTATAATAAAATTTAAAATGTTAGCTTGATATAATTAAGCGATTATTTCCGGTTAGATTTATACTCAAAACAACCCATAGCTTTAAATTCCTAAACTCGTGCACGTTTAAGTGTTGTTTGTTCAGTTGTTCCCCTTGTGTTTGACCTAGTTTTGCTGAAAGATATTTAATTCGTTATAATTTCTGCGAGTGCCAATTTCAGGGTCCTGCCAATATGGAGTATAAACATTTTGAATTTCAAACCGTTGTTGTATGTATACTAGTAAGTAAATCACTTGATTTCGTCTTGCAATTTAACGTTAGCAGGCATTTTTATAAATAGGAATTTCTAGCTTTTGAAAATTAAGAATGGTATGAAGAAGTAACACGGGGCTCATCCGTAGCTGACCTCGACGTCGTAATGGATACCGGACACAAATAATCTCACAAATGATATTTTATCTACCGATAAATTCTCTTTCAAGACAAACAATTTTTAGAGAAGATTCATTAACCTGTCACAACCAACAGGGGTCATAAAGATAGCATTGCCTTGACTCCGACATTTCGTCGTGTTCCAAGAAGTGGACTAAACGTCAAACCTCTGGAGGCGTCAAAAATCGATGATTTCCTAGAACTGAAATTACGAGGAGTCATACAACATCACTTATATCGTGCGCACATGTTGACATGATCTTAGAGTTGCTGGATTGATATAGTACAGCAAGTCACGAAACCGAGATTGATTCATTAAGACGTCGAGGTTTTCTCTCATTGGGCATCAGAACTGCAAAAATCAAGTTCATACAAATTAGGTGGAGGAAGTATTGTATTTCAGAACATAGATACAGATACAGAAATTGCGCCTGAAATACATGTTTTTAGACCATTGAATCCAAAATTAAATACGCCAAAGGATAAACAACATATTTCGAAAAATATGAATCACTGTATTCCGAAGGTTTAAAAAAAATGCCCACTCCAAAATAACCTTTACATGTCAAATATTTCTATAGTTTTTATTTTCTCAAAATGGCTCTAACAACTTTGATTACACTATCATATGTTTGATATATTTACATGACAAAATGTGTATCTTATCTTTTCTAGAAATAGCTGTCAAAGTCCTCTTTATTCCGACGGAATTTTGTATAATTTTATAATGACCAATTCATAAATTAGATGAAAACTTATTCTATAGAAATGTAGATCTCTTTAAAACATCCAATTTATTTCAACCAAGCTTTTTTTTTCTCTGTGACACCAGTTATTTCCGAATTATCCGTTGAAACTCTTAAAATTTCGTGTTTTTTGTTTTTAAATTTAACGTCTTCCAACGTTAAGTCATATCGGACGATGAATGAAATAAATGAAACGATGGTCAAATGAGTCCAGGGTCCATAAAGCTTAGAATTATGCGACATTTATCTTTCAGAATAAGGAAAACCCGGGAAAAACCTTATCCAGATAACTCACTCTGACCGAAATGCGATCTCGGTACCTCATGAATGTGAAGCAGACACGCTACCACAATGCTACAGAAGCTGTTCCACCTAAACGTTTTGAAAAGGTTTGTTTTCCATAATTTCGTGGACAGAGTAGGACATTTCAAGACCCACTTTTAAACATTAACTTCACTTCAGTTTCTACTTTTTATCCACGTTTAAATGTACCTGCAATTTCTGCAAATGTAATCTCTATTAACATGAGGCATATAGTAAATAATTATTAACAGAAATGTTTTATGTAGGTAAGCTAGATAAAAATGACAATAGGAAAAGGAGGATAATATTTACTTGTTCAGCCGTAGCTATGCACAATTTCCTTTGTGTTTACTTTGGAATGAAACTAGCAGACAAGAAACACGTTTTTCAGCACTCATTAAACCTACTTGTTCTTCTCGTTTACTTGTAGACATTGATGCTACGAGCAACATTTGTTATGCTGAAGATACACATCTAAGTAAAACACATAAGTTTCCTTTATTTCAAAATTCACACGATTTCTATTTCCTTTCAAAAGCACGTCTTACTTGGTTAAATTTTCAAACCATGTATAATTGACTGGGGACTGGGTATGCCGACTACTGCATATTTGTGGGAAGTGACTGAAGACGTAGTGGTCGGTGTCTTGCAGTCGACCTTGGTCCGTCACGCCAAGTTTTAATTGATCCTTGCTAATAGTTCTCCATGACACTTGAGTTTGTTGAAACATGTCCACAGCAATCTTACATGATTGTTCTTCATTGCCGACTCTACTGCTAATCATAGTCACGAGAAACCAAAGCAAGACATCAGATTTACCCAGGGCCGTAGTGGAGGGGGAACGCGGATGTACGACGTCCCCCCACTATTTTTCGGAGGGGGCGCATCCCCTTGCTAATAATATTATTTATACTTTTTTAATTCATTACCTTTCTTAATTTAACATTCAAAATACTGCAAAAATACAAAATATATACATTCAGATAATGTTTATGAATATTAACGGACCTCCAGTACATATGTGAACCCAGCGGATAACATAAACGAATGAATAAACAGTCGTATGCATGCTGAGTACAACCAAAGCAGGAAGGCGAGTTCTGATCGGTTGTCCAGCATCTGGAAAATGTTTAGGTGTGCGCCCTCCCACTTTTTTGTTAGGAATACGGCCCTGGATTTACCAGGTATGATGCAACCATAGATTGCATACGAGCCGTCTCAGCCTGTGGGATCTGTGACATAGCGTGAAGGTTGATTCAGTTTACACATTACCGAACAATTTCAACCTACTCCTGTGATATGGAGTGCTGCAAGAAAATGCAAACCATTCCAGAACTGGATCTTAAGACTGATGGGCCATAAAATATGCCCCTAAGCTTTGCTCGCCGTGGGAACCTGACGAACAAACAGATCGCTGATGCACCTTGACTCATTAGTAGTACTACTTCTCACAGAGATCTTCGTGTTTTCTGAATTCACCAAAATAATTATGAAATACTATACTATACTAAAACTCGCCATTCAACCAAATACCAGACAGGTGGCACATTCTAGAGAAGATAGAAGATTCAAATGGAAGAGGCACACTGATCTAAGTACGAAATGATCTGGTAATTACTAGGGAAGAGCATCTTCACTGAAGACACTCCCTTACACATTTTGATGCTATTGTGTTCGTACTATTACGTATAAAACCTGTAATGCAGTATGCTATAATTAATGTCGCGAACGCCCTGTTGATTCGAGGCGGCGCCGGCAACGAGTCCAAAGAGACGGGCAGTGCAGTGCCGAGATAAAAGGTCGGTGAAACGGTGAGGGGAAGGAGATGGATTTCTAGAGAGTTCGTCTTTCTTCTAGCGCCGTCTTGATTGTTTGAGAACATTCCGGATAGTGAGTAATCTATAAAAAGGGAGCCGCTTTCCGCCACTGGCAGTCAGTCAGTAATAGGACGCGTGCGCGTGAACAGCTGTGTGAGCTATGTTTGTGGTCGATGACCTTGCAAGTTATATTGTGTATGTGACGTAATTCTGGACTGTCAGATTGATTTCTACGGAAATAAAAAGTAATATTTAGTGTTTGTGACCTGAACTTTTGTTATCACGAACCCACAAAGTCACATTTAGTTATCTAAACCAAATCAACATAGAGCAACATAATCTTATTTATTTTAGTTTGGTTTTGAAGTATTGCTGATCTAAAGGGAACCAAATTTCAAAAACATTACATAGCTACCCAGTGTTAAAAGAATGATTCTTGCTTTATTTACTGCATTCTTCTTAAATCTGCAATGAAATGCTTCATGAAGATTTGGTCTATTAAGAAGTGGTTAGAAGAATAAATGTTAGTATGAGTATTCTATAGAAGAAGCCATGTAAGTGCAATACGTCAGGTAGTTCTGGATATTCTGTAATCTGTAATCTAAGCTGTGCTGTCAGCAGCCTCAGAGTAGCAATGTTTACGATTACCACCGATCATTTATTTTGTTCCCTTTGGCATTGCCTGTGGAATTCATCACGTATCTCAGTTGACTGGCTTTGCTATTTCAATTTCAACAACCCGCTGGCATGTTAATTAATTCCAAATTGCATTGGATGCCATTTTATCTGTTCACGACTGAAGCAGAAGGTTTTCGTTGCTTCCTACCTCACCACCTTTAACCACCCACTTGTTGCAACCCCTACCTTTATTATTGGATTTATGGAGGTGCAACTAGTTCTCGGTAACCTTTGATCCAAGTTACTGACAGCTTACGTGGAACGATGTGTACTTTATTGGCGCCTAAGGAGTTAATGCCCTAAGGTCCTTTAAAGGATAAATCTTCACTGCTCCGTTGCTCTTCATTGAACCTACTTTAAACATAAGTCACTCGAAAATATCTTTGTGACTTCAATAATTAATTAGTATAATTAAGCATAATTAAATGCAGAAAAATGAGTTTAAATCTTAGTGTTTAGACGCATTAGTGTTTTATTTTTTGTTAAATTTCGATTGTTTTTCAGAATTATTCAACCGCACTTTGCCAGATATTTACTAATGTTTCTATAGAGGGATTGTTTACAGAAATGTGGATTTTTAGAGATTATTTGATATAATAGTTTAATTATTATATTATGTATAATTGGTACTGGTCATTATGTTTCTAATGAATCACACAGTCATTAGATTTTTGTATATAGGCAAGGAATGTCTGTAAACTAGCAGAGAAAACGGGGGATTCCGTTAAACACGTGTTATGTTCTTGGTCTTAGATACCCTGTACATTTTGCTTATGGCTACCCAGCCATTTGTAGCAGAACCTAAGAAAGTAACTTTATATGCGCCAACCTCGAAAGAGGTTTTGTGGTAAAAAGAACAACCGAATATAAAGTAAAATTCTTTTCAGCGAAGCCACACAAAGGAGAACCTCATTTGTAAACCAGTCTTGAATATTAAATTACGGTGCTTGTTAAAAAGAGTTAAGTTAGATTAGTGTACCTTTTGTGCAGGTTTCTTTCTGAGAGGTTATGTTTTCAAAGGAGACGTTCATTAATTCTTACATGATTAGTGCGTTATTCACTGAATATAACCCCCAATGGAATGCTTTCCATGCATAATGTGTCTTTTAGTTAATTTGGCATTTTTAAAATTATTTTATTAAGCTATTCATTTAAAGGCTGATTATTCTAATACGTTAAGTTTTTATGATATATATTTTCCTAAACAAGCGGTCTAGTTGGATACATTCAAACAACATTCACCTATTTGTATCACAAGTCATAGTAACAATATCATGCTAAGGAATGGAAAACTATGTTTCGACACTTGACGCTCTTATACTGAGCAAAATATACAACAAATATTTCGCAAATGCCTAAAAACGTTACTTGATACACATTTTACATTTTAATGCGTGGATTTGCGTATACTGTCAGCAGTGATCAACAAGTAATTAATTAACTTGGAACGTGTATTGTATTTAGTTCTCGCCTTTTTATGATAGCAGCAGACTGCAACGAGAGCCGAGGGCGCGGTCAGGCAAAACACCGCGAAGCCGGTTCGGATGTTTTTGGGTCTCTCTGTAGTTCAGTGAAAATAAGAATTAACTCAAAGATGTTAATGAAGCTTTCCATGTCATTCATTCCTGTGGTGTAACTAACAAATTGACCTTTAATGCCAGCAAGACATTGGCTATGCTAGCCACTAAGAAAAGAAATTTGGAAGAATTATCTCTCTACATGAATAACAGAGAGATTAAATTAGTGGATAATTTGAAGTATCTAGGAGTTATTTTAGACAGACGTCTGACGTTCCGAAATCATCTTTATTATGTAGCCGGGAAGGCTAGTAAACTTCTTACCGCACTGACTGCTTTAACGAAACCAACATGGGGCCTAAGCTCTTCTTTATTGAAGTTAATTTATAAAGGGGCGGTTGAACCTATGGTTCTCTATTGTGCGGGAGCATTGCAAAGTATTTTTCAGAAGAGATGGGCACAGACAAAATTATTACAGATACATCGTGGATACATCTTAAGAATCATCCGAGGATACCGCACCATCTCCACTCCAGCAGCGCTTAAGTATTATTGCTAATATTGAACCCATCTTTTTTACTGGTGTATATAAGGCAAATATCAACAACATTAGAAATGTCCGAGCTTTGCCACAACATATTTCACACCTGCAACTTGAACAACAAGTTAAACAAGCTTCTCATCCAGCCACCTGTGTCTCTAGTCTTCTTGAAGATTGTGCAGCAGAATATCACCAGTACTCCATTTACACAGATGGCTCTCGGATAGCTGAAGGGCTTAGTAAAAATGCTAAAGTAGGATGTGCGTTTGTAGCATTCTCTCGCTCCAGTGAATGCATTCTTCCATGTTCAGACTTGCCAAGGAGTGTTCAGTCCTTCAAGCTGAATTATTAGCAATTCGTGAAGCAGTGAAATGGTGCAACAACTTACAATGTACCGCTCGCCATTACAGTGACTCACAAGCAGCAATTGCAGCTTTGAAAGATACCAAACACAGCAGTCATATTGCACCTGAAATAAGAAGTCAATTATTATGTGGCTCTCATTTGTATATTTCATGGATCAGAGGGCACGTGGGGAATGCCGGAAATAAACGTGTAGATGAGCTTGCAAAGAGAGCTGCGACTTCAAATCTTCCAGAGACTTACACTCTATGCCCTATTTCTTATGTGAGGCAAACATTAAAGGAGATTATCATCAACGACTGGAACGAATACTGGTTAAAAAGTGATTGTGGTGCTTTGACTAAGGATTTATATTTCTCAACAGTTTCTGACAGACATAAATGTAAATTCGTTAATCCTAACTATGTTCTCACTCAATTCTTAACTGGACATGGCAAATTTTCAGTTTACTTATTTCGATTCAAAATCAAATCCACATCTGATTGTATTTGTGGAAATCATCTTCAAGTTGTCCCTCAAATTTTATTTGATTGCCCGTTTTTCTGTTTTGAAAGATACGAATTTGAATTATTGCTTCAATCCTTAGGTTACACTTTCTCAAAACCACTTATACATATTCTGATGAATTACAAAACTTATCAATATTTCATGGCTTTCTTAAACAAAATATTTCTTAAGCTAAATGATTTATCCTGATGTTTACTGTTTGTCAGCTTGATATTGAATTTTGTTAGGTCTTTGTAAAGTGTATTATATTCATAAATTTGTAAACTATATTCCTAATATACCTTTGGGTAAATTAGGAATAAAAATTGGATAATAAAAAAAATGACGCAAGGGAAAAAAGTGACAGGAATGGGATGAGAAGTGCCTAATCAAGTATAGTTTTATTTTGTAATTAGATTGACATCGTAACTAAAAGTAAAGCGGAACTAGCTCCTATCACGTGATTTAATCAAATGGGGAAAATATTGTGATGTCTCTGATTGGCTAACGTTAGATGTAAATCGACTGCATCCTTCATTGGCTGGAGCAGAGATTGTTGCTACCTCGCTTCTATCCAGTAACAATCAATTACACATAATCTATCCTATAAAATCGTATTTGAAGAATTCCTTTCTGAAGTTAAACTCATTTTGGTATGGGCACGCAGCAAAAACCTTCGGGCTGTGTAAAGCCTGTCAATACCACAGACACACGGACAGAAAAGGAGGCACTCGATATGCTTCTTTCCTTCGAAGGAACTCTTAAGTCGTGTATGTTTGAACTGACGGGTACTTATTATTAAATAAGCAGCTTGTAAAGTTTTTACTTCAGTCCAAAGAGTGTTGCAACTTGAAGGTGAGCACTAAAACTAACGTCTGCAAGAGCAATTTGAAGAATTTAGCAACGCGCGTGATGCAATTAGTGCATGCCGGAAGGTTTGAAAGTTTTAAGTTCCATTTTCTCGATCTTGCGCCGTATACAATCACCTCATTAGTACTACAGTATATTTGTTCATTTGCCTGCGAGAAGAGACAGCAGGCCTTCAGGATGAAAAAGTTTCTCTTGCTCAGGTGTCCTGTTTTTGTTTTAGAAAAACGGGAGCGCTGCAACATACCTTAAACGCTAATTATTCCTAGAAAGCTCTTGTGGCAGAGCTCAGTTGTGTTCATTAACTTCACAGAGAGCTGTTTAATAATTAAGATGTAATGATGCCAGCTGTTCGGCCAGAATGTTTGTATGCCAACCTCCAAGAATGTACAGAGGCGATCATTAGTACTCTCCAGAGAAAATTAAGCTATTTTATGACGGTATGGCGGAATACAGAGATAATGTGTCGATTGTCGTGGGAAACAATGTATATCTAAAAAGAGAAATTTCTAAGAACTCACCAAGAGGTTTCTTAAATGTTACTTATTCACTATTTTAATTTTTGAAAGGTGTCATACAGTATTTCGTAGTACATATTACTTAAAATTATGTATACAAAAATGAAGAAAATAGTGAACATTTTAGTTTTGGGACGGGCGAGCAAGACAGTTGAACTATTCCTCAGTGCATTAGAATCATGACACAAATACTGTCGGTCAAAACTCATTAATGAATGGCACAGGAGCGCTACTGCGCCACTAAGGCCATCTGCCTGGCATACACTGCCTCAGATGAATTCTGCAATGGTTGTCGGGATATGTCCAAGATGTTAAAGCGCCTTTAAAGAAATACTATATTGGAAATTAATTGTTATTTCACACCGGCCGTGTGTAGGCTAAAGTATGGAAAGATAGAGTCAAACTGAAAAAATTCAATGCCATTGCCGGGATTTGAACCACGGATCTTCTGGTTTCCGTCCAGTGGCTCTAACCCTTGAGCTACTATAGTCAACGTGCCAAAATGACATTAAATTCTCCAACTGACTCGTGTTGGCCATAGTAGCTCAAGGGTTAGAGCCGCTGGACGGAAACCAGAAGATCCGTGGTTCAAATCCCGGCAATGGCATTGCATTTTTCAGTTTGACTCTATCTTTCCATACTTTAGTCTAGACACGGCCAGTGTGAAAGAACAATTAATGTCAATTAATTGACCTAATAGTGGTTAACTATAAAGGTCGTCATTAAGGTAGTTGTCTCATGTGTTTATGAGAAGTAATAAGTGATTTACCGGGAAAAACACGAGTCAGTTGGAGAATTTAATGTCATATCGGCACGTTGGCCATAGTAGCTCAAGGGTTAGAGCGGCTGGACGGAAACCAGAAGATCCGTGGTTCAAATACTATATTATTACTCACTGCATATCCCCATTATCATATCTTGGTAACCCATGCTATGTCACTGGTCATTGATGTAATATGTATACACATTAAATCCAGGCTGTACAATTTTAATAACAAATGCTGTATCATTTCTTCTTGACGTAATATATACATAGCTTATTTTTTGGGTATGTCATTGTATTTTAGTTACTTAATTTTAATTTAATTTAGGCCTCCAACGTTAAGTCAAATCGGACGATGAATAAAATGTTCAAATGAGCCCAATGCCCATAGAGCTTAGAGTTATGCAACATTTATCTTCAAGGATATGGTAAAATCAAGGAGAAAAAAAAGTTTATTCAGGTAACTCATCGTAACAGAGATTCGAACTCGAGAGCTCTAGAGCGTGATTAGACACGCTACCCCCTACGCTATAGAGGCGGGCAGTTAATTTCCTATCATGCCGGCCTATAAGAAAATTTTAGTGGTGCTTACTATAATTATAATTTAGTTGAATTTCTACAGCACTGGTTCCGCCTCTATTGGTTCGCATGTTGGCAGCTGACTAGCCAAATCACCCATAGATAACGCCATAGGAGAGAAGGAGGACGCTTTGTACATGAAATACCCCACATTTTCCTCAGATATCTTCTTTTTCATGGCATGGGTTAACGATTTTGCTTCTTTCCTGTATAAAGCCATTCTAGGGAGTATACATTGCACTGTTTCAGCTGCACTCTTTTCTTTGAGTGTAGTCTTTATAACTTATTTCTAAGGTTTAACCCATGGTTTATTCTTAGATTATTTTAAATAAAAAAAATAATAAAAAATCAAACGAGTTATGTGTTAGGTCAGTTGGCTAAGTTAGCATTTTATACAAAAAATTTTAAGATAAAATGATTTGGCAGTATACATATTTATGAGTACTTTTTAAGACCTCTTAAAGTGTACCATTTTAATGACTTTGCCAAAATGTCGGCTAAATACTAGAATGTAAAATTCCATATTACGTGCATGCATTCCGCCTAATATGCATTTATGATCTTATTTATGTATCCAGGAATTAATTTCGCTATAGAGAAAGGTAATTATGAAAGCAGAGGCAAGACATTGAAAGGAAAAATAATTTTAATTTTGCGCTGAATACGACCTGAGGACATTTAAGCATTGTCTGTCATGGAATTAAAAAGGAAGGAAATCGAAAGCTTATTGTCCTGCTGCTGGAACTGAGAGTTGATCAGAAGCCCTATGAAGAGCAGGTCAATAGAAGGGAGCAAAGATGGCAGCTCATCTACAGAAGAGAATAGCATCGTTTCTGCCTCACTGCATTTGAGTGCTGAATCCACATTTCCAACCGGGAAGCAAACAATGGTATCGCTCGAGTACACAACAAACAAATAAGCGCCGCAGCATTTCTAACACTTGTAATTCTGAAAGAAATCGCGTGTGAAGCAACTAGTCTTACGTTTTGAACAAAATGCACAATTTTACAGTCTTAATACCTTACGCAAAACTTTTCCATCAACATTTCTAGTTATGAATTGCTTTATAGCTTCGCAAATGTACTATTTCTTGGGATAAACATTAATAGTACTTTTTGTATGAATATACTTAACTGTGCTTGCACTAAAGGTCATAGCCCGCCTCGGTAGCGAAGTGGCAGCGTGTCTGCCTCACGTTCAAGAAGTCTCGAGTTCGAATCTCGGTTAGGGTGAGTTACCTGGATAAGGTTTTTTCCGGGGGTTTCCCTTATCCTAAAAGAGACGAATGTCGGGTGACCCTAAGCTCTATGGATCCTGGGCTCCTGTGAGCATCATTTCACCCATTTCCATTCATCGTCCGATATGACTTAAGGTTGGAGGACGTAAATTACTCCCCCCCCCCCAAAAAAAAACTCTGAAGGTTATAAGGGCCTTTCTTCTGCCTACCCAACTAAATTATATACGTTTGAACCACCAAGTTTAATATCATCCGACATTTTCTTCTGCATTATGCTTATTTATCTAAACATGCTTTCTTTATATTCAGGAATCTCAAAACGTAATCCCAGTGAAATTTCATATTGAATTTTTGTATGTATGCATTATCTTCTCTTACCTATTAATTTGTGGAAGAGAAAGTAAAAATAAGTGTTGGTCTTACATTAAATTTCCTACTCGTGCTTGGACAGACCATTCCTAGACGCCCATTCGTCTATCTGCTTCAAGTTGAATGAGACAAACATTTGCACAAATGGCTTTATTATTCCACACCGAATTTCTTTCACTAGTCCTCGGGAACTATTCCATCCGATTGGCCGTCTTCCTAACAAAAAGACGCCTGGACACGATCTTCTGCCCAACAGTTTCTGAAAACCCTCACAAGGAAAGCGCTTGCCTACTTATCTTCTGTTCAGAATTTCTGTCTCCAAATAGGTTACTTCCCTTCCACGTGGAAATTTGCTCATATCATTGTGTTCCACAAACCTCATAAGCCTAAACATCTGCCAGGAAGCTATCGTCCTATCAGTCTTCTACCCACACTGTCTAAACTCTTTGAGAAGGTCATCCATCGCCGTCTCGTGCAGTACCTCAACAATAATCACATTATTCCTTCTTTTCAATTCGGGTTTCGCCCGAAACACTCTACTGCGCATCAACTATTGAGGTTAACTCAACACATTGTCACTGGATTCGAGCATCGTCAACATACCCTAGCTATTTTCCTTGATGTAGCACAGGCATTTGATAAGGTATGGCATTCTGGCTTGCTACTCAAACTCTATCACATTGTTCTCCCGGACTACTTAATCCACATTATTACCAATTTTCTCACTGATCGCACTTTTGCGGTGCGCATTGGAGGCACTCTTTCAACTGAGCGTCGTATTACAGCAGGCGTTCCACAAGGTTCAATACTGGCACCAACGCTGTTTAGTATTTACACCTCTGATATTCCAGACATGGCTCCAACCTCAATTGCCCTGTATGCTGACGACACTTTTATTTACTCTCACTCCGATCTACATTCTGCTGTACGAACCTTACAGCTCTCTCTCTTGATCGCCTCGTTCAATGCTGTCAAAATTGGTGCATCTCCCTTAATACCCAGAAAACTGAATCCAAGATTTTTACTTTACGCCGCTATAATCCCCCTCCACCTACATGCCTTCTGACTGATCATGTGCCGTGGCTCCCTTCACCTACACCAGTCAAGTGCCTTGGAGTGTTACTGGACACTCGGCTTACATGGAAGCCTCATATTGACCGCACCAATTACCCTGGTATCCGCTCGTCTTTCACAACTGTCTCCATTATTTCACAAACATACTTCACTTGTTTTAGAATCTTCACTGCTCCTATACAAATATCTCTGGTTTGACCTCTTATTACTTATGCCTGCCAGGTCTGGGGGGCTGCCAGTACTTGTCACCTGAGGCGTCTACAGGTCATCCAGAGTCGATTCTTGCGAATCGCCACCAGTGCTCCTTGGTTTGTCCGCAACCAGCAGCTGCATCACGAGCTGGGACTTCTTCCTCTCCACCATTTCATCCGACAGACTGCTCGACGCTTCTTCCTCAATCTACGCAAAGTCCCAGGAGCTGTGACGCATAACATCGGCGTCCGAAGTCGCCGGCCAACACAACTGAAGCGACGACTACCACAGGACCTACTTTACAGTGATGACACTTCCACTTCTGAATAATCTACTGTTTCAATTTATCTTTTCTATTATTCTGTTCTACTATGTAAATTCTCACTATGGAAGTATGTATACCATTTTATTAGTTCAGTGCCACATTTGTATTAGTGCAGTAACACATTTGTTTTAGTTCAGAGGAGGCACATTGTCCTACCTTTACAATGTTATTACTCTGTGATTATTTTGTATATGTTCTCTCAGATCTGCAAAGCATATATTATTGCTGACCGATCTAATAAATATATTAAAATGGCTTTATTAGACATTTCCTTGTAGGTACAAGGGATACAAAACTAAACTAAGCTTTGTAACAAAAATGTTCAAATGTGGGGTGTAGAAAGAAGTTGGGTGATGATAGACTTCTTCGAAGTTCTCGGAGTTCGATCTAGCCGTTCCTCGGCTGCTCTGGTATCTGCATGGACTCTTCTTTTCAGGGGTGGTCGCGGATATGGAAGGATAATGTTGTTTTAAATAAAAGATTATTTATAATTTCCCCAACGAATCTCCAAACTTTGAGATTTATTAAGAATGAAACTTCTTTAACATAAATCAATCGATATCAATATTCTCTGGTGCAATCCTTTTAACTGTTCACCAATAATCACTTTACTGTTGCACCAAGTAAAATATACTGATACATATATTCTTACACTCAAAAATTGCCTTTGCACATGAGCGTCTATATGCGGACTTACTCACACGTCCTTTCACCATGGAAGTCAAATGAAGAAGGAATCATCTCCAGTCCAGGTGCTTTTGCCGTTGCCATAACGACAAATCAACATCATTAAGCTTTTATAAATTTCTTCATAAATTTTGTATTTAATAAATTTTGTAATTTCTTCGTAAACTTATTCCTACCATTATTCAGTATTTTAAATAATTCTTTTTACTTATTTAAATTATTAAATAGTTTCAGCTTAAACCATAGTAAATCTTATAACAGCTTTCTCTATGTGATAGTTTTGAAATACATTACTACGAGAAAAATAAACAAATAAAATTTTAAAAAAAAACTGCCCATTTGAGAAACGTATAATGGAAAAGTCAATTAATGGAAAAGTCAAACCAATAACAAAGAATATCTCGGAAATAGTTAACTTAAGGAAAAAATGTATTAATTTAATTTCTGTGCTTTGACCATATCTATGTATATTTTGCTGTAGTAATATTTTATTTCTCTCTAATGGTTTAAAGTTATGCAACATTTATTCAGAACGAGGAGGACTTCTGAGGCCTAATTTAAGATTTAAATTCTTTTATCATTAACATATGGTAATTTAATAAAAATATGTTAATGCAATTTTAACGAAATCAAATATTTTCGAATTAACAGTAGTTTATGAGAGGGAATTTGTATTTTTTTTTTTAATATTTGTATCTTAATATTGGAAGGAGCTGAACTTAAATGGCAAGTTTGGTACTTAACTGCTTTATCATTTCTGAGTTACGCTGTTCACAGATAACAGGGAATGCCTTGTTCCATAATAAAATCAGTTTGTTGGGATGAGTATTGTGTGAGTTTGGGCTGTAGGACGCAGTTCCTAGACAGTGTGTTAATGAACCCCTTCACATAGTATCCAATCAACTGTGGTAAATTACGGGAACGGGTGTAGGTGATTGGCAGAAATTGGATTGCAGCCAACAAATGCTTCACTACTGTCCACAAGCTGGCATACAAATGTAAAGTTAATTTGCTCCCTGCAATAAACCTTGCTCTGCAAATCACAATAAAACGTCCACGTAGCTTCCAATAGTTTAATTTGGAGCAGTCTGCGCATGCCAGACTTGGGCTATTCATTATTGTTATTTTAATACAATACTTAGTAATATAGTATCCATCTTTTGTTTGTTCCATTTATAACCCGCCCTTAACTCCAATGGTCATATCGGCGGCTGTTCTCCTTTAGAACATATCGATGGTGTTAACTTGTCGTCGTTGGGTTGTGTCATTAGATCACGCACACACTTACACTCTCATTCATACTTCCAGACTCTGGGGAAGATGGGGATTTATCTTGGTTGGAGAAAACTCCCCACCCCAGCCGGTAATCGAACCAGGGATCCCTACCGCGACAGACAGGTGCTCTACCGACTGAGCTACGGGACCAGTGTAGTATTCATTGTAGCATAGCAAAATTTAGGTAATAAGGCTACTGGGACGTAGACTTGAAAAGGAAATAATAAAATATAAATTTTGAAGTCGCTATTACTCTAAAGAGCTTGACATTTTTCTGCTTTTAAAAATACATGAATTTTAAATGATATCCAGAATGCTGCAGGTTAAAAAAATGCTAGTTTGAAAAGCAGCATCCCTGGAATATTGATACTGATAAACCTTTTCTGACATTTAGCTTCACTGTTATAGAAAAAACTGAAGCTACAGGAATGGAATATTGCAAAATGCTTGACAAAAACTTGTAAGACTTTCGTCTAATTGTTAGGCCCTGAAAAATACAGAAAACACAATGTTTTATTCATAAACGCAGTATTTAAGCTGTATATTATTTATAAGCAATGTTTTACTTGATGTTACTCAGTTGTAGTGGTTTCAGATATAACATCTCCATGTGCTCAATATAAATATTTGTGTTTTGTGATGTACTATTCTAAGGGTGTAAGCATCTAATTGTATTGAAAATCTGGAAAATTCAGATCCAGTTTCCCTACAAAGGATAAAGCAAGGAAAAAACAACGTTGAAATGGCCAAGCTGAGGAAAGGAAATTACCTGAGACGTTTAATCAAAAGAAGCACTAGAAAGAATGGTGAAGACATAAAAGCTAAAAATGGAAGAAGGTAACAAAAGGTGGAAGTATGTTATTTTCAAGTCATACGTAGATATGAAGGGGAAAACGGAGAGGGAAGAATGAAAGAACGAACTCTGGTTAGACAGAAAATGAAATTGTATTTTCAAGTATCATCCGTTTTCATTGAGAAACACAAATTTGCATAAATATTTAATGCTTTCCATTTGGATACTTAACTGATAAAATGGGATTTACGCAGCTTAATGCCACTGCAGAGTTTATTGATTTACGATGAGAGCGCAATAGAAGATTTAATTAAATCTTCAGGAGTAGTGAAGGCAAAGTATAAACTCGTTCTCGGAAAATCTCCCAGGTACTTGTACGTTTTATTCCTTCTCTAAGAGATTGGCATTTCCAGGAAAAGCTTTTTGCATGTGCCCACATCGTAGCCTTCATTTTCTGCTGGTGTATGATCCGTGGTAAGAATACCGATTTCCTTTATAAATCCCTGTACCTCCTTCTATGATATTAATAAGGTTATAGCGGTTTTCACGTGATGAAGGAACAAAGGGCTCTTATGGAACCTGCTTTTCTTATTGAGCAATCAAGAGCGCTGTTGCCAAATATGCGTGTTTTCATGTGCAACTAAGATAATATAAGAACGCATTTCTGTATGAAATGTGTCGAATACGATGATGTGCAGAAAATTTTTTATAATTGTACGTTTTTTAAAATAAAACATTTTAAAGTTTTGTTGAAAGCAGATTTTTAACATGTTTCTTGCTCCGAACGTTAAAACATGAGTTTAGGATTAGGATTACCACGGAGGGGATTTGGCACGGAGGTCCAAACTTGTTCCATTGTACCTATTCCCCCAAGTTGGGTATCCTCGGGAAGAAGGATGAGGCGAGAGCAGACAGAGGGCGGTCGTTCCAAGGAGCAGAGCCCCTACGCTTTACTTAGATGGAAACTTCCTCCGACAGGCCAGGATAATGAGCGTCTCATCCTACCGTGGATCGGAAGTGGTCCCACCACAAGACCTGGGCTCGGAGACCGGCAACTGCCCTACCGTAGGAGGAAGTGGTTTACTCATATATCCTGTCATGCACCGCCGAGACTCTCGCCGACACTTCTACCATAAAAGAGATCACCTGAGGAGAGATGGTATGAAATGATAATGGAGATGAAATGGAGGGACAAGAAATTCGGGGGATGTAATTAACCTACCCAGCATTCCCTGGCGACCCGGGAAAACTCCCGAAAAAAATCCATGGATCAGTTAGGTCGGCCGCGGGGATGAACCTGGGCCTCCCGATTGCGGGCCGTAGACGAAACCACCTGAGCCATCCCGCTCGATAAAACACGGGCTTAAGCCAAAATAATTGCAATGAAAAAAATCTAGATTATTCATTTGCTTTCATAGGCCACGTTGGTATTTAGATTATATCAACATGTCTAAACATATTTCTTTAAAAAAAATAAAGTTTAAAACAAAGTGTTTGGATTTTTCGTTTATGTAGTGGCTAATTCTCATTCTACGTAAGAATTTCCAGCGACAAAGTTGTCAGCAAATAATGAAATTATTTTTTATCTACACATAGAACATCTTCAGCACCAAGGTATTCATGAGTCAACACTTTAATGCAAATGTTTGCAGTGCGCAAGGCACACAATGCCAGTAAACCTGGTCCTCGTGCCTTGAAGGTGATAACCATTGTTTACTTCAGAGGAGGTGTTCGGTTTCTAGGTTTCGGGAATTTTAGGTGTACATACGCCGTTTCATAAGTCTGGTAAAAAACCAAGAACATATATAAATTGCTTTCGTGAACATCTCGCTTTATTTATCTACACAGTTTCCCTTGATTCTTTTCACCTGATCCAGCGATGTTACAGTTTTTTCATCCCGTCAGAAAAATAGTTTCCGTCAAGGTCTGCTAAATATTCGTTGACGGTGACTATCACTACTTCATTTGATGAAAATTTCTACTACCAAGTCAAATTTCCAAGTTTGGGAACTGCAAGAAGTCACTTGAGGCTAAATATGGTGAATAAGGTGGAAGAGGAACCAGTTGAAAGCCCAACTCTTGCACTTTCACCATTGCGATTGTCGATGTGCGATGCTGCATTATCCTGGTGAAAGAGCACTTTTTGCGTTTCAATCTTGGTCTCTTTTCAACTCATGTAGCAAACGATCCAAAAATGAAGCATAATAGGCTCCAGTTATGGTTCTGCCTTTTTTCAAGTAGTCTATGAGGATCTTTCCTTGAGAATCCCAAAAAACAGTGGTCATTAACTTACCAACTGACAAAATGATCCTTGCTTTCTTTGGTGCATTTTCATCAACCGTTGTCCATTGTTTTGACTGCTTTTGACTCTGGTGTGTAATGATGGATACAAGTTTCATCCACGGTTACAAATTGGCGCAAAAGTCTTGCGAATTGCGATTAAACATCGCCAGACACTCAGTAGAAGTGTTCTTCCGGATGCTCCATTGGTTGACTGTGAGAAATTGCGGCATCCATCTTGCACACAGCTTTTTCATTGCCAATTTTTCATGCAGGATATTGTACACTCACTCAGTTGAGATGCCTACAGCCTCAGCAATCTCACGAATTATGATCCGGATGTCTTGCATAACCAGATCGTGGATTTTTTTAACGGTGTCCTGTGTAGTAACGAGCCCGCCTTGGTAGCGTAGATGATAGCATGTCTGCCTCACGTTTAAGAGGTCCCGAGTTCGAATCTCGGTTAGGGTGAGTTACCTGGATAAGGTTTTTTACGGGTTTTCCCTTATCCTGAAAGACGAATGTCGCTCCATGGGCCTCGGACTCATCTGAGCATCATTTCACCAATTTCATTCATCGTCCGATATGACTTACCGTTGGAGAACGTAAAAAAAAAAAAAAAAAAAAAAAAAAAAAAAAAAAAAAAAAAAAAAAAAAAAAAAAGGACGACCAGAGCACATTCATCTTCGGTGCTTCTACGACCACGTTTAAATTCATTTGTTCAAAACTAGATGGTCTTCAGTGTTGGTGCAGAGTCCGCTTAAATTTCATCCAATTCAGTTTTGACTTTTGTGGCTTCCAGCCTTTCAAATGAAAATGTTTAATAACAGCACGAAACTCTGATTCCCCCCATTTTCAATCGCAATGTGATAGCTGAGATTGAAAATGTAAATAAAAAAAAAGGAGTTTCGTGCTCTTATTAAACATTTTCATTTGAAGGGTTGAAGTGAAACACTATTTTAAGAATATTTAATTAAAGGAAAGAATCACGGACGCAGTGACTTGTTTATTGTTAGTAAACTTCGTAAGGTGACTGGTGTGAGAAGCTGCGCATTTTTTAAATTAAGAAAATAATGTAAACAAAGTCTCATTACACCGCGGAAGGGAAAACAGACGGGGTATACATACAAAGACAGCAGGGAGGTGAAATATAATGATTTTTTACTCAATGGAGCTTGTGAGTATTATTGTGTCTCTTGGATACGCTACCAACGTGTAAGTTAAGAGAGGGGCTGCCTCTTTTGAGCTTCTCAACAAAGCGTTTGCCTGTATTAACCCCCAGGCAGAGGGTTGACTTTTCTCGTTAAAACGTACGCAAGGAAACCTAACAGAGATCAATGGGACAAATACATAGCTGATCTGACATGGCCTCCGAGATTAAATTATAAATTTATCAGAGACCTGAATTTAATAGAAAAAAAAAAAACAAAGTAAACATGAACATTATTAAAGATGATGAATTTAAAGAATATTATACAAATCTATGGAACACAGAAAGAGAAGAACAAGATTGGGAAATGGATAAACTATATGGAACAGAAGTAGATTAGTTAGAAATGGAAGAATTAACTGAAAGCATTAAAAGCAGAAATAGGAAATTCTGTGGAATTGATAACATTAATCTAAAACTGCTTAAATATACCCCTAGGAAATTACATGAAAGAGTATTGTAGCTGTATAAAAGTGCTGGAAAGGGAAAGAGATACCCCAAGGATGGAAGATAGCTTAAGTGATATCGATGTTTAAGAAAGGTGAACGAATAAGGTTTCAAATTATGTGTTGCCTACAAAATATATGCCAAAATAATAAGTGCACGGTTAAATAGAATAACAGATGCAATACTTCTAGAAGAACAAACGTGTTATAAAAGATGAAGAGACACCATTGACAATGGTTTTACTATGAAACAAATTATAGAAAAAAGAAGAGAACAAAATTTAGAGACGTACTTACTATTTATTGACTATTATAAAGCTTTTGACAAAGTATTACAAACAATGCTGTGGAAGATTTGAAAAGGTAGAGGCATAGCACTACAAGTAATTGCAGTTATGAAAAGTATGCATACTCATAAAAAATTAAAAATAAATAAAAGACAATCAGTGATAGTTAATGATATAAGACAAGGTTGTCCTTTATCCAACACACCTTTGAATTTGTATATTGAAATACAAGAATTTGGTCAAATAAAGCTAAGAGAGGGATTAATCTATAAGGAGTTAAACTGAAAACTGCTATACGCAGATGATCAGAAACTAATGGCCACAAATGAAGATGACTTGTAGAAAATGCTACACTGTTTAAATAAAATTGCTATTAAACATGGAATGAAAATATCAGCAAATAAATCCAAAACAGCCTTTAGAGAAATGAACCCAGATTAATCAAAGGATGTAATGAGGGAAAAACTAATGTAATAGAGAAAATAAGTAAATTTAACTTTATAAAAGGCACATTAAAAAGGACATTAAAAAATAAGACCCGTAAAAACTCCCTAGTAAAATTATACAAATCAATGGCAGTAACAACTCTGATATACGGATAAGAAATATGGACACTAACAAAAAGAAATAGTACTGGAATACATCCACCAGAAATGAAATTTGTAAGAGCAATAGCTGTAGGTACTAAAAAAGATCCCTCCCCCCCAAAAAAAAAAACCGCAGTCAAGGTATCAGGAAAGAAAAGTAGGGGAAATAAATCATATTATTGCTAATAACAGAAACCAATAGGAAAAGCATGTGTAAAGGATGAATAAAAAATACATAAAGTAGCCATAAACTATAAACCCAACGGTACAAGAAACCAGGAAAGACCGAAGAAAAGATGAGCAGACCAAATTGGAGCCAGAATAGATTGAAAAATCCAAAGCCGTGAAGTAGAAGACGAAGAAAAGTACTCATTGCTATATGACGAAAATGTCATAAATTCCTATTTCAGAATATCCCCCTACAGTTCTGTTCATGTTGAGAAAGGTCAATAATGATATAGACTTGCCTAACTTTAAATATTCAAACATTTATCGCGCAGTGAAAAAAATGGGACTTCATTTTGAAAAGTGAGGAAATAAATCATTACTGAGGGAAATTTTAAAGTGTGGTGGCATGGAAAATAAAACAATTCAGAAAAGTGGGAAGTAAAGTCGTGTACCTTGATGAAAGTTGGGTAAATGTAGGGCACAGTGTGTCAAAAGTTTGGAAGGAAAGGAAAATAAATACTCCGAAGCGCTTTTGGGCGGATTATCCACTGGTCATAAATCAAATAGTGCTCGCGGACCACGATTTGTAGGTATTATTGCAGGCCAACCAGGTTGTTGAACCAATGTCCGATTAAGGTAACATTAATTATTAAGTGTAGGTTAAATATAAAGTAGTAACAGCTATTAAGGGAATGTAATAAATTCCATATAAAGGCATAAATGGTATAAATGTATTCCATTAAGAATTAAATGAAAAATGTACAAACCATTATTAACCTAATCAACGGTAATTGTACAGTAAAGAATAGAATGACAAAATAGTAATATCACTACTACTACTAGTTGTAGTAGTAGTACTAGTAGTAGTAGTAGTAGTAGTAGTAGTAGTAGTAGTAGTAGTAGTAGTAGGAGTAGTAGTAGTAGGAGTAGTAGTAGTAGTGGTGGTGGTGGTGGTGGTGGTGGTAACGTTATGAACGAAATTGCGGTAATCATTCCTACATCCAATTTTACTTGCATTCTCTCCAGTAGGCGCTCCATCCAAGTTTGAGAGATTTTGTATAGTTTTTTCCAAAACTTGACTTTCTTGCCCCACTACTCTGTCAAAGGCGGCCTTACTTTGAGGTTTGGGTTTACAACGTATATATCTGAAGGAAATAAAGGAACCAGAAGACTGGCTATAATGCTTCTCGCTGTGTTTATGAGGATCGCCTTTTGTTGCAAATGGTTACCACCCAGCGGCAAAGAAGAACGGTTCCCTTTGAAATTTGTCATGTTTTGTCAAAATGTATATAACCTCTCCATGCCAGAGGTAAAGCTCTCAACAGATGGTGGATTTGGACGTTAAAAGTTCTTGTGTTATTGATTTCCAAATGTATGTCTTAATTACGTCTAGGAAATGTGAATGTATGAGCTTTGTCTTTTTGGATGTCACGCTAATGAAGATATCTATCTGGCCTAAATCTTCATCTCCCGAAATAGTGTTTACGTGCTGAGAGTAAATTAGGGTGCACACTTCAATTCAATAAAAATTTGCTAAACTTCGTCTTGTGTTAAGAGTTACTGAATTGGAGCTATTAATATTTCAGAATACAGGTATGTTGTAAATAGAAGGAGGATTTGACACTAATATTAATATATCAGCTGTTTTTAAATAACTATAGTATTTCATAAGTTTCCCCTCTGTCAGGAAGCGCTTCTATAAACACCCATGATTTCCCTCCATCAAACAGCAGCATAAGAGCATTTCTCCCCTCTCATGTGTTTACGACAGGATGGTTCTAATTTAAGCAGACCGTTCTAGTACAAGCTCACAACTCATTACTTACGGTGACTTACCTATAACGGTGAGATTGACATTATGCCAGTACATATGAGTATCATTGCGGACCAGACACGAATAGTTTCCTGCTTCGGACTCCCCGACGGCCTTGGAGTAGATTGTCTGGTTGGCCGACTCGGGGTACAGGATGAAGTTGGATACGCCTGTCGGCCAGGGGTACGCCCTTCCGTCCTTGTACCTGAAACAAAACCAAACATAAGGTTCAATGTTCGCACTGATATAACACCTTTCGTTTGTTGTTTGGTGTTTCTATTTCGATTTACACGCACACACATGCCCGGGTCGGGACTCGAAGTTGCAATACTTCCTGCCGAGATTGGGAGTGACGAATTCTGCTTTTGGAGGAACTGTATGGAACAAGAAATTAAGGCTACCTTCATACTAACTTTAAAGGACATTTGTTTTATGAAACAAAATTTTAAGTGAAAATTAAAGACACTGTCAAAAGGGAATTTTATACCGATCTCGGGTGACTTAGTTTACTCAGAAATGTTGGAGATACTTTGCAAGTTATTTTACAAAATGATTACAACAAAATTCATTTGAAAGTACTTCATTATGCCTTAAAACAAAGTAGTGAAATTAATTGGATGTAAAATCTTTCCAGTGAAGACTCCTTTGAAGGAACCGGAAACTTATAAGCTCCTGAGGAAGAGAAAGGAAATAAGCTATTGACTGACTCTTCTTTACAAGCAGCTTTCTATAAGGAAGGTATAATTAACTTGTCAGCAATTGTGAAAAGAAAATATATAGGCTTGCTTTTTTGTATATTTTGTATTACCATACTGGTGCTGATTTGTTTATTATGAGTTGAAACCTGCTTTTTTTTTAAATAATATGAAATTAGCACTTCAAAATGATTTTATTCACTTCCTATATTTAATTAAAATAAAAGACTATAGATGTCATAGGTTACTTTAATTGAATTGTTTGTCTTACCTACATTTTCATTACAGCTTGATTGTTTTCAAGTTTAAATTAGAATTATGTTCTGTAATGATATGATAGAAATAATACGCCTTTTTCAGATATTTGGGGATAAAGTCAAAACAACTGAAAAACGAAAAGTCATGTCGGATAAATACCAAATGTCAGACGAGCAATTGTTTAAGCATGATAGGGGAATATTTATAAAGAATATTCTCATTCCAGCACATAAAATATTGCTTAATGTTTCCCTTTTTCCCCTCCCAAAATGACCAAGACATTACATAACTAATGAAAGTTTATAGATATTTTGAATATTCTGTGAACAGCCTGTAAAGCTCTCAACATTTTACTAAACTTATATATATCGGATAGGTTCGTCTTGTGTGCCTGTGTATTTCCTAAATAGGTCACTTGATGGATATCCTGGATATTTTGCGATCTCTTCTCGCCCATTCTTCACCGTAAGAGATTATCACATCGGACAGGGAGGTTTCAAGACGAATCCTGAAGTGATTTCCTTTTACCAGCTCATCTGTCTGTCATTTCCACTTCCTCTTTCAGTAACAGGACGGCACACTAGGTTGTGTGCCGACGACGGGCTGGCGTGTTGGAACTTCTCGGCTCCGCCAGAGGATGGCCATTAGAGCCTCCACTGCCGAGTCGAGCTTTCCTCGGTTCGCGCTGGAGGTGTGCCTCTAAACCACCCAGCCTCCGGCAGTTTAGGCAGGTCGCCGCGTGTACTTCCCAGTCGAGTGGTGAAGCCAGAAAATGTTAGGCAACTGCGCGTCTAGGTATTGTTGCAGTCCATAAATTTTTTACAGTTCCTGGGGATGGAGGCACAAAAGATCCAACTGGAGGTCCAAGTGTTTCCTTCGTTACCTAATCGACATCTAAGAGATTACCATGATCAAACATATGAATAAATTTCCACATGTTTACTGTCAATAAGTACTTATTGTTTAATTTGAAATATTTCCCTATACAAAATTACAATACCCAACATGAAATTTACCTTCACGAGGATAACAAGTGTTTTTAGTCCATTTTCACACCTAGATTATGAAAATTATGCTTAAAATGGCACATCACGTCACAATTTTTAGATATCTTAGAAGTACGTAATCGAAAACGAGTTCACGTAGGTACCAGCGGGTAACACGCTTGTCATAAGTTGTCCACTCTTGCCCTACACGATTATTTATGCAGGTACTTACAAAATGTAAAGATGATAACAAACTGTATAATTTAACCAGGTTTCTACTTCAAAAGATCCTGACTTTCAACCCGACAATTCTGAAAGAAAAAAAAAGTACAGCAAGTAGATTTGTATAATTTGGCACGCAAAATCAGTACTTTCTTCCCTTAACGATCACCCACTTTATCGCGGAGGTATACAAATGTTTTTCTTTGTTGGGTGGTGTTATTATATACACATGCATACTGGCTGGTTATATAGGAATAGTTATCAGTAGAGAACCATGTTTCTTCACATTAGACAATTTTAACACTGGTTGAAAGAAATAGCTGAACTTTGTAACAATAACAAGGGAAGTATTTTAATAAACAGCTGTGACAAAATGAATTCAAATACATATATACGAAAATAAAGTATTAAAAACCTTCTTTCATACAATATATTTGAAATTGAATACAATTTTAATAAACCGGAATGTTATCTGACAACCATGTGTATGTATCCTGTGCTTTTTTCCATTTTGCTAATGTACAACCTTTATGGCAATATCTTCTCTGTAGATTAATTATTACTGCCATACGCATTTACTTCAGGGCAAACTCGAGTAGCTATCCGTATTTCGTGTTACTGAATTCCTAACTCTAGTCCAGGATCTATTTCTGTTGAATAGTCGGTACATTAACTGGATAAAAGAACTCTGGTCCCCTCCTGAACCAACTCTTGAATGACGTTAATCTGCATGTGCCAACTCCCTGAATTTTTCATACACGTTTCGTAGAATCAGAGGCAAGGGGGAAGGGTTTTGGTTTCAAGGTTGAAAAAGGGAAGTGGACGAAAGAAGACTGACACCAGGGCGTATCGTCTGCTCAACCAATAATGGTCCCTTAACGCCCTATCTACATACAGCATTGTACAAGAAAATATCGATCACTTGTGTGTTTAGCGATGTAACTATGTTATTTTCGGGTAATGATTGTAACTTATATTTATCGCAGTTACAGTACATTAACAGTTGCCAATAACGACTAGTTAGGCTTTTGTTTTCGTGATTATCACTTGGCGGAGAAGTACAGATTCGCCGCAAGAGGATTACACGCTGTCTTTCAGTGCCGCTGCGAAGCTGTTGCTGCTTTAAGGCTTTCACATTGACAGTTATTTACCTGCCGTGCCGTCACCGAGCAGTTAGACTTTCACTAAGGCGTTGCGGATTAGATCGCACGTGGCAGAGGCGGGTTTTCTCCGAGATCTCCGGTTTATCCCGCCATCATTACACCAATTGCTCCATTATCATCTGTCCTTTCATTCATTTCGCCCTCATTCTGCCATTTACTTCCCTCACTCTCAAACCTGGCATCGGGCTGATCAGCTATCCTGGGTACGCTATCTGATCCAAAGCATTTTCTCAACAGACATCTCTCCAAGCGCTCACTTATGAGCTCTGGGGGCGTAAGTTCTGTATATGAGGAGGGTAAACAGTTAAAGAAGAAGGTTATTTCTTTTATGCACCTACTTTTGGAGACATGTTAATGAGCGCAAACAAACCAAAACGTACGTGTTCAAGTCTGAATGAAACAATAACATCAACTTTAATATATGTAAGTGTGTATACTTTTTGTGCAATTATTGAGAGAACCACAAAATTGCTGTAACTACTGCATACAGATAGATTTTAGGTGGTTATCGAAGAAAGAACAAATTTATAAAAAATATGCATTTTGGCTGCTTTCAGTTTCGGTATACATGTTATTAAAAATTTGAATGTATATATATTTCAACTAAGAAAACTGTAAAACTCAGTAAATTATTTGATTTAAACATTTACAGATCGTCTGGTTTAACTTGAAACACGGGAATTAGTGCACTATTGCCCGCGCTGTGTAGGTAACCCATGACTGCCTAATCCCAGTTTGGTTTATCTTGAAACATGGGAATTAGAGAGAGAGAGGAGGAGGAGGGGGTGAGAGAGAGAACGCATTATTGCCCGCGTAGGGAAGCCATGACTGCTTAATCCCACATCGCATCACTTCCATGTACAGTTTGGTTTATCTAGAAACATGGAGTTAGAGAGAGAGAGAGAGAGAGAGAGAGAGAGAGAGAGAGAGAGAGAGAGAGAGAGAGAGAGAGAGAGAGAGAGAGAGAGAGAGAGAGAGAGAAGAGGGGGTGAGAGAGAACGCATTATTGCCCGCGTAGATAAGCCATGACTGCTTAATCCCACATCGCATTACTTCCATGTAATATTCCTATTCATTCCGCCTGATTATATTGTAGCTACCGCTTAAATAATTTCAAGCTCAGCACTTTAAAGACTAATGGTAGATGTCGGTAGTACAGATATACCATTCATTAGGGATTTTTTGGAGAGCCAATTTATTCTAAATTTATGATGAAATTGTCCAACATATCAATTAATCCGTCTTTTCCCCAGTACATCTTCTCTACCTCTATTGATTTGTGCCAATATTAGCTCGATAGCATTCGTATCACCATGACACGGGGGTAAGGTATGTCCATTTAATTCAGCTATGGAGTCGATTGTGTACAGTTTGAACTTATCTTTGCTTCTCTTAATTATCTCGTACAACTCTATTTTTGATACCATATTTCCATTATTACCATTTGTCACTGTCAAGTAAAGCACTGTTTGTAAATAAGCAAGCCCTGCACTGATTGCAGCACCTGTTGCTGTCTGGCGGAGACTAGGCAGTCGCGGATAGCAGTGGTAACGTGTTTATAAAACGTTCACCCCTTCCTTGTCACAGGGTGGGGTAGCGCTAAGTAGGTCATGTTTCAAGTTAAACCAGACGAACCTTAACATCTATTAAAATTGTGTTTTTCTATTCACTTTATGCGAATCACAAACTATTTTAGTTAGATAATATTATGTAATATATCCTTTATAACGCAAAGGAGGACAGACAGATTTTACATTGCAATAAAAGAAGTTAATTGATATATGTAAGGCGTATTTATGATGAAACATCTATGTATAAACATTTGTATCCATTTTGAGCAAGCAGTTGAAGCTAGAGATAGAGATAGGGGGTGGGGAACCGAGGGAAGGACAGTTTATTCCTCTATAAATATCTCTGGTAAACAGGAACAATGAATGCAGTTAATGAATTAATGATGAATAACGAGTATTCGAATGAGCCCGAGGTTCTAACAGCTGAGGGTTACTTGACAGTTTCCTATGCAGAAAACAGGCAATTTACCTAAACAAAAAAATTGAATTCGGAGACATGAAGGATGCAATTGCGTATGACCATATTTACTTCACAGGTCATTCCCAATGCGTAAGTAACCTCCAGATATGACACACAGCACGTATTACCCAGATATTTCAGCGAGGGCTATGACTCGACTCAATGAGAGAGTGGGAGGAAATGATGTTAATGCAGAACACGTCTCTCTGATCTTGATAACAATACGCTAGCCGACTCTGACAGCTGGCAGGTGATCCATACGGGTGCCACCTGACTCCTTTGTAGATTATTAGGAACCAAGGGTTGTAGTCGTGCGTTGATCCCACCCTTGGCTCTTCTTTACAAGCACTGCTCATATTTGTAGCTTCTCAAAAGAGCGAAGATATTGTTAAACAATGTAGTATATCCTTTATTAAAGCAACCTCTCTTAATTTCAGCTTTTCCAGAAACAAAAGACTTTCTTGGGGAAGAAAAAAAATGTCTTTGACATTTAGGACTAACTGAATGCAGCAATTTGTATTTAGATGAAGACTGCACTGTTACAAAGCAATATTTGAACAAGTCTTGTTTAAATGTATCAGATGGAAACAAATACAGATAGAGATACAGGGTTAGACAGACAGGTAAATGGATAGCTAAACAGATGAGTAGATGGACAGGATTAAACCAAAAACGTTTGTGGACACTGCTTATATTTGCAAATTACGTGAAAGATATGGAATCGGAAATAATATACAAGATAAGCATATAATAATGAAAGTGGTTCCAATAATAACACGTAAACCGTAAAATCCTGTTGCTACAAAGAAGGTTAATTCGAAAACTTTCTCTGAATATGGGTAAGAATATTCATGCCTTCAGCAGATTACAGTAGTGGTATGTTACTGCTTTGCCGGAATTAATTTAACTTTGGCTATAAGTATTTAATTCAAAAGACAGATCTTAAGGATATTTGCTGTGATCGGTTTATTACCTAAATAAAACCAAAACACGTTTAGGTTTTTAATTTTGAATGAAACGAAAAATGTAATGATGATGATAAAGAAAGGAATTCCTGCACAACTAGAATTCAGACAGATCACACCGCACCCCTTTAATCACTGAGTGGCTCGGATAGATACAAACAGCAAGTTGGTGCCCTACTTCCGGGTCACTGCAGGGGATTCTATTGAATGTAGTGGAAACTAAGAATGTTGTTCCAATTAAGATCGTCGTTTTCATGCACATTAAAGGGAAGTTGGTAATGTGGCAACTGTTTCTCTTATAGAATTTACAAGTCACCACAGGGTCGTCTGTCGATTTGATGCAGCAGCCGACCACAATTCCATTGATGGGACGAGGGAAGTCATTAAGGTATAAAGTAGTTGTCTGTCAAACTCTCCGAACACTAATAACGTATCAACGAATTCGTTGTTTCCGTATCTGTAACACGAGTGAACATCCATGACAATTCGAGAGACAAAGTTACAAAGCTCCTGTCAGGAACATCCCGAGTATATAAAGCCCCTACCCAAGTCAGCCATCCAACCTATTGCTCCGTATCTGTCCAAGCAAACGTAGAACTTGCATACTTTTGAGGTACATTGTTTCTGTAACCTTCTTATGTTTGTTGTGCCATCAAGGGAGGCAACATTTGCCCGCTTCTGTAGACTAGATGGTAGCGTGTCTGCCTTACATTCAGTCCCGAATTCGAATGTCGGCCAGAGTGAGTTATCTGGATAGGGGCTTTCCCTTATCCTGAAAGATGAAGTCGGGTAACTCAAAGCTCTATGAACCCTGGACCCATTTGAGCTCTTGTTCCGCTCATTTCAATTATCGTTGCTGGACGTAAATAAATACATAAATAAACAAATACATAAATAAATAATAAAAAAGAGGCAAATCTCTTCAGTGCAATGGATTGAAGAGTATTCGCCATCAACATAAATTGCAAAGATAATAAAAATGCTCACAGATATACGTCGTTTAAATAGAAAACTCATTGTGTATTGCTTGTAATCCCCTCTCTTTCATTTCTCCGATATCCGCTCGACTATATTTAAACAGTTTTTCTTCCGAGTATCCGCAATATAGTTTCTCTCTCATTTGTTCGAGTTTGACGTACTTGCTCCAAAGAGTCCATCTGCTTTAGTCCTCTTCTTTACCGATCGAACGAAACATACAACTTTCCCCTTAAATTATGTCACTGGATTAGCAATAATTTCCAAAATAGGGAAACATTTATTTAGATGTTCACTTTTTCGCTTCGTTATTATTCTGTCATAGATGGTTCAGTATAATTATTTGCTGTTGTACATTATTAGCTTATGTAGAAGAATTATCACATTAAATAAAACAAAATTTGAATTTCACCGACGTTTTGAGGTACCCGGAACTTCCACGACTTATTTATAGTAAGGTGGAGAAGTACTGTGTAACAACTAAGAGGGGGCCGCGCCGTGGCTCAGTGGTTAGACCGCTTGGCTCTCACCAAGGCGGCCCGGGCTCGATCCCAGGCGACCGCAAAGTGAGATTTGTGGTGGACAACACGGCGCTGGGGCGGGCTTTCTCCGGGACCTCCGGTTTCCCCCGCCATCTCATTCCACCGGTGCTCCATCTTCATCTCATGTACCATCAGTGTCACCGCCTGCAGTGCCATATGTAGTAAAAGTGGGCGATGAACACTACACCAACTAAGAATTTAATATCCAAATGTCACCAGAAGTTAAAGACTGAATTCCCTCGCCAGGAATTTTAGAAAAGTTCGCATGTACGTGTGTGAGTGAGAGAGAGAATCTAGAGCAATCCTAAATTAAAGAATATCAGTCATTAAATTTCACATTAAACTTGGATTTCTTCTAGCAAAGTAACCCGAAGAGTCTCTATCTTCAGACAACCTTTATATACAGCTGTTTTATTTTTAGTTTTAAACGACTATTTTGATTGAATTTTATTTCGGATATATTGAAATTATAATACATTGGTCAGCTATAACCCTTCTTCAGAAGTAAAACTAACCTTTTTCTCTCCATTTAGATTTAAGCTTTTGCCATGTAAGTGCTGAGAAAATATTTTACTCCTCAGAAATGGTCATTATTGGTCAGGAATATATATTAATATGATTCGTAAGCGAGGCCTATGGAAATATTTTCCTTCGCGTGAGGCCATTACTAATAAAACTTAATTTTGATATTAACTACTGACTTTTGCATGGACAACTACGTTTCTGTTGCTTAATTTGAAAGTATTTCTAAGCAATTATCACAATAATGCTTGGATAGAAACAGTAGTATATTGCTCGCTGCATTAAAAGTGCAAAAAAGCCCAACATATACAATTTAAAAACAGGATATGTTATCAGAATTTTGAATAAATTTTAAGAAGCTTCCCGAAATGTTAAATTGTAACAAAACTTCAGTGTAAAAAGCTTTCGAAATGCTAAATTGTAACAAAACTTCAGTGTAAAAATAAAGGCTCATGCCTTTGTAAGGAATCAAGCACCAGCAACCTCAGAAGCTACCAGGAACACGACCGAAGTTCACCATGCTCAGTTGAAGTTACAAACTCAACGAATGAAAACTTGCAAGTCCCTACTAAACTTGAAAAATGTTGCCTGTCTTCTCACTTGGGAAATTAGGGAAAGGAGAAAGAGATACGCGTGACGTCATCTGAGTTCCAGGAATGATTTTGGTTTTCTCAGCGATTGGTACCCATTTGCTCAACACATGCGATTCTGCGTAAGACAGGACCCAACGTTCTCTACTGCTGATTACTGAGGTCAGTGTCCAGGACTACTACATTCATGAGTAATCTTATACCCTTAATATTAACACTATAATATTACTGACCATCTTCTAACTAATTATAACAGTGTGAATGTATTAAGCGGCATTACTAAAACAATTAATTGCAATTCTTAAAGTAAAAAGGAATGTCCGCCCCTGTAGCGTAGGTGGTAACGTGTCTACCTAATGTTCAAGAGGTCCCGAAATCGAAACGCGGCTTTTTGGTGTGTGTAATTTACGTCCTCCAACGTTAAGTCACATCGGACGGTGAATGAATTAAGTGAAATGATGCTCAAATGAGTCCAGGGTCCATGGAGCTTAGAGTTACCCGACATTCGTCTTGAAGGATAAGGAATCACCCCGGAAAAAACCTTATCCAGGTAATTCAACCTGACCGAGATTCAAACTCGGGACCTTTTGAACGTGAGGCAGACATGCTACCATCTAAGCTACCGAAGCGGGCGAACCGCGGCTTGGGTGAGTTATCTAGATAACGTTTTTTCCGGTGTTTTCCATTATCCTGAAAGATAACGTCGGGTAACTCTAAGCTCTATAAACCTGGACTCATTTGACATCATTTCACCCATTTCAGGCATCGTCCGATATGACTTAAATTGGAGGATGTAAATTAAAAAAACTGAAATGATTCACACCTTAATAATATTACTGCCTCAGTAGTAGTCCTAGTAGTAGTAGTAGTAGTAGTAGTAGTAGTAGTAGAGGTAATATTAATAATAATAGTAATAATAATAGTAATAATAATAATAATAGTAATAATAATAATAATAATAATAATAATAATAATAATAATAATAATAATAATAATAATAATAATAATAATAATAATAATAATAATAATAATAATAATAATAATAATAATAATAATAATAATAATAATAATAATAATAATAATAATAGTAATAATAATAGACTTGATGTTTTCAAAATTAATTTTTATATTTTAAGAAGATATTATAATATTGTCTGTGAGGTAGACCCGTTATTTTGGTTAATGGTCAAATCATCTGCAGAAACAATGCATTTGCAGTTTCTGTCAGTTGAATATGTTAAAACCCGAGTCAAGTTGCTTCCATTATCTCACAAGGTTGTAAACATAAATATTAAAAGGTGCAGGTAATATCGTACATCCTTACTAGTTAGGAAGTGATCCTAGATTTATAGAGAATATGATGTAGACAATAAAAGATGTAACACTCAAGAATGAACAATCAGCCAAACACGGAAATTAATTTGTTTCTTCACGCTAACCGGGTTAGGACCAGCTTAGGAGAAGTAGAATCAGAATAGCCAGGATTCAAATCACGGATCCCCCGGTCTCCGTCCGGTTGCTCTAACTACTGAGCTACCATAGCAACATGCCAACATGGCAATTACAGAAAAAAAACATAGGCATGTAATCTCTTTAAAACATGCAATTTGTGATAACTAATTTATGATATTAAACTTTTCCCATATTAATCTTTAGATGCTCAACATTTTTTCTCATGTGCTAAATCGCAATTCGTTTGTTTCTCCGAGTCATAGAAAGAATAGAATTTTAGCACAGAGCGACTTGATTATTAAAGATTTTCAGCTTACTGTGTTGCTGCAAATATTGTGACTTAATTAAAAATCCAGGTTATAAACACTAGCAATTGCTCCTTTTTTCCGTAGAAACACACTTTGTCAACCTTTACAGTAGCAGAATTACGTCACATACACATACAACTTGCAAGGTCATCGACCACAAAAGAGTTCACTTTTACAGCTGTTCACGCACACGCATCCAATTACCGACTGTCCCCTTGACGAGCTGCGGCTTCCTTATCTATAGCTTACTCGCTATCCGGAATGTTCTCAATCAAGACGGCGCAAGAAGAAAGACGAACTATGCAGAAATCCGTCTCCTTCCCCCCACCGTTCCGGCGAGATTTTATCTCCGCACTGCACTGCCCTTCTCTTTGAACTCGTCGGCCGCGCCGCTACGCCTCAACAGTGCGTTCGCGACAATATTATCCCACTTAACACGAAGTGCAAAGAAGATTTAGGTTTTGCCTAAATCTCTACAGAAGAGTTTTAGTGCAGATCATCTAAACTAATAATATATCAAATTTTAAAGACTGGCTTCAGAATTTATAGTTCAAACTTTTCTTAAATTTTGACTCGTAAAAATGGATTACTCCGAATTAGAAATTAATCATACGTGATATGTGCACCATATGCCTGGACATTTTTGTAAAGAGTAGATTATATTTATTTTTAAAATATAAGCAGCTCTGCTGGCAGTGTTGTTTTTGAGTGCCGTGGTTCTTTCTTGCTGAGTAGATTGATTAAATTAAATGTAAAAGATTTCCAGTAACCGATTTTTACATTTCCTAAATTATAACAATGCTGCTCTGTCCTGCTGCAGCATGAGCTCCCGCCAATGATTCGTGCTTATTCCACCAGGGGCGCTCCGATCAGTCATATAATTTTGTAGCACGAGAAAAGCTTAAACAGTCATATTCCTTCAATTTAACATCATTTTGTCAAGACTGTAAGTTAAACGCGTTTAAGTTTATTTGAGTGCACTGAAAGATCGGGAATGAAAGCACTATAGCCCATTAATGTAGTAATGCACGATATATGCAAGAGGTACCATGGCCGCGCCGTGACTCAGTGGTTAGACCGCTTGGCTCTCACCAAGGCAGCCCGGGTTCGATCCCAGGCGACCGCAAAGTGAGATTTGTGGTGGACAACACAGTGCTGGGGAGGGTTTTCTCCGGGACCTCCGGTTTCCCCCGCCATCTCATTCCACCAGTGCTCCATCTTCATCTCATGTATCATCAGTGTCACCGCCTGCGGTGTCGTATGTAGTAAAAACGGGCGTTAAACACTACACACACAAGAGGTACCGAGTTCGAATCTCGGCGGGTGTGCAGTTCGGAGTCAAAGCAACCTGACCCTCCCGCCCACTAATGACCGTCATAAATCGATCTCCACACTTCAGAAATGGAACAATGTCGTTGAGGACCAATAGCAACCCTGATTTTCTCGAAGTGACAGTCGCATGTCTACTCCACGTGGAGTCTCAGTTGCCAAAGTTCCAACTTTCAGTTGATCTGTTTCATTACGTGCAGGAATTCGTTGTGTGTTACCATGTGGAGACCGTAGGAGGGAAATGTGTGGTAAATGCAAATGAAGTAGTAGATTACTGTCAGTCACGTGAAAATAAAGTGAAGACAGTGGGCCGAGTTATATTACTGGAAAAGCCTTAACAAAAAAGTTATAACGGGAACTGTTTCTAAGCAAATTCAAGCGCTTGTTTTGAACACATATAAATATGTGCTGAAAAATGCAATGAATGGCATGAACCTGAACGTGCAATGAACCTGATGATAAATGCTGGGTATTCACAGCAATACAGTAAGAAATATTTGACGAAAGGAATACCAAAGACGCCGATCAAGTGCGAAAACAAAAGGAAACGTTTCTCTAAAGTAGATAATTTCACATGCGATTTAATTCGCCGAGAAAATTATAGATTCTATGCAAAAGGGAGAGCGCCCACCTTAGACGAATTGGTTGCACATTTGCAAGAAATTTGTGATTTCCCTTATGGGCGCTGTACTTTGCGCGGTCTCCTGTTAAATAACTCTAAGCTCTACGGACGTCGGACTTATTTAAGCATCATTTTACCCATTTCATTCGCCGTCCGATGACTTAAGGTTGGAAGATGTAAATTAAAAAAAAAAAAAAAAAAAAAAAAAAAAAAACATATGCTATGTTCATTGTGAACATAGCGTTTTGTACAAACTTATACAAAGCCATTGTATTGGCTTACATGTATCAGTGAAATGACTGGTACTTATTTTAACGATATGTTTTAGTTAGAACTTTGTAATGACAACATAAAACAAATGATGAATGGTAGCTAAGAAGAAGAAAATCAATAATCTTGCTTGATGTGGAAACACGAAAAGTTTTTAGTTTGAATGTGTAAAAATATGTGTAATTTTGTGATTGGCCGTAGTAAGAATTGTATTACGTAATGTGATGACGTAGCAGTAAATGAGCCAATCAGAAAATTAATAGGGGAGTAACGATAGTAACGGAAAATCAATAATCTTCAGAAAGAGGTGTTCGGTATTCTTGTTAGTGATGAGTGCACATGCAGAAGTGAGGAATTTTAAGTAATTAACAGAAATGATTTATTAGGGAAATAAGGATTTATCGATGTGTTGGAGATAACCTGCAGTGATTGATTAGGAAAGAAAGTTCGAGTAATATGTAATCCAGATTATACAATTCAATTATATATTACAAAATCTGACTTATCTAAACTTTTATTTATGTCACTAGAAACCACACCTGAACACAAGAGATCTTATGACTCTTATTTAATCAAACTCAATCATCAAGAAACAATTCAAACTACAGCGATGTAACCAGTTGTAGCAAAAACTGGTTATAAAATAAAATCTTTAATAATCATTCAGCAACTATTGCTTTTTATTAGTGGATTACTATAATTTAATTAATCTTTCTGCTGAAATTTGGAGGTCTCGAGGCAGATTCGCGTAGATTTGGCATTATGCCTGCACATTAGTAGATTAACTCATCTCTTTATTGTACCGTCGAGCAATCGATTTGAAACAAATGAAGGTCTGCAGCAGCAGAAGGCATGTATATTTGGCTATTTTCCAATCAGAGTGCTTCTAACTCTGCATCGCCGTGGGTGTCATGATTTAATGAAACTGGCACAGACATATTATCGATAAAATTACCCTAAAGATGTCTTATGTACGATATACTCAAAACGAATGGATTTTGAAATAATTGGAAATTACAACCTCTTTGTGTTGTAAAGCAACTAACAGAAAGCAAATAGTAATTGCGATATAAAAACTTGTTAGCCCACGTAATTGGATTAAATCTACGAGGGCTGTTCAATAAAGAATGATCATAACTTTTTTACGGTCATAATTTTTCGCACTAAAATACAATCTTATTATATTCTGTTAGCTTAATGTGAAACAAACACGCCGTAGTAGTTTCGTTGTTGGTACTCCTGGTTCCCGCCTGTGCAAACCAGGCAAGTTCAGACATGTTCAATATCGCCTACCGCTGCAATGGAGGTAACATGCAGTTAAAGTTAATGTTAGAGGAAGATACGTTTTCTCTTTCAAACGTAATCACTGCTGATGAAACTTGGCTACATCATTTTGATGCTGAGAGCAAACAGCAAAGCTCAGTGTGGAAATCTCCTTCATCACCAACCCACCAAAAAGCAAAAGTGGTTGCTTCTGCTTGGAAATTTATGGTCATGTCATTCTTTGATATTCATGGAATGGTTTATCAGCATGTTGTACCTGCACACACATAAGTAACTGGACAATACTACAGGGATGTCTTGAAAACATTGCAAGTTCATGTCAGGCGCAAAAGACCACATTTCCATGAAGCAGGCTGGATGCTGCACCACGATAATGCGTGGCCGCATATTGCCAATGTTGTTGCTGAATATCTCGCAAAAATCAACGTGAAGTGCATCCCTCACCCTCCCTATAGTCCGGATTCAGTCCCATGTGACTTTTTTCTATTCCCTAACTTGAAGAAACGCCTTCGTGGGAGGCACTATCCATCATCAGAAACAGTGGTGAAGGCTGCGGAGGCGATTTTGAAGGATATCTAAAAATGGTTTCCAGCATGTCTTTGAATATTGGCAGACACGCTGGGACAAGTGAATCGCATTCAGGGGAGACTATTTTGAGAAGGCGCTTCAAAATTATGAGGATGAGTAAAGGTACGTTGTCAAAAAAAAACAATTGTGATCATTTTTTATTGAACAGCCCTCGCATATCTTTATGATACGTAAATAATAAAGTTGTTTCTAATCTATTACACCGTTACGTTTTATTCTTTGATAAAGGTGATTATACCTGTAGGGCTGTTGTGTTGATCAGTTGCTAGGAAATAATGTCATTAATTCAAATACCTTTTTGGGGAACCTAGAAATTCTGTTTTCGGTTTTAGATCAGAATTTAAAAGTTTCAGACATAAGAGTAGAAACCTCAGCGCTATATGCTGCTCCTTAAGGCTAGTGAGAAAAACTTTTCCAAAAGTACGCATTCAGTATTATGTGATAAAATAACACAAAAAGAGGAAAAAAACAATCCAGTGTTACACTCCCATGACGTTTTCTACTCATAATTATGAAAACTATTCTTAAAAATGTTTTCCTGCTGTATAACATGGCATAACAGCCGCATGAAGCTGGCCAATCCGACTGCCGGCCTGTGGAAGACGGAGGTGGGCGATCATCCAATCGATAAGGGGAGCATATGTGGTCAGCAACTCGCACCCAGAGCCGGAAAAGTTGACTTCTTTGACTAGGGTTCGCTGCCCATCTTAGCTGCTAAATTTCCTCACGATGCTGAATGGGCACCAGTCCTATACCCGGTACTTAAGAACCGCACCCCAAGGGTGGGATCGAGCCCCGGTGCATTCCGTGGTAGGGAACTAAAGCACAACGTTCTAGCCTACTACGCCAAGACGCAGGACATTCTTCTATATACTTCACGTTAATTTTTAGAAGTATTTATATTACGCATTTCCTTTAAGGTTAAAGGAGATAGGGTGGGCTTAAGTTATAGTGAAATTTTTTAAGAGCTCGTTCTATGTGATGGCTTTGAAATGCCATTTTTGCAAGGCCTAGAAAACACTAGTAACAACTTCCCATTTCAAAAAAAAAAACATAGATATTGGAAGATTCAAACCAATAACAAGGAATATTTCGGAAATGGTTAACCCCACAAAAATATATTTGTTATAAATTGAGTGCTACATCTTTTGTGCTGTACGAATTTTTCTCTCTCTTATGGATTACCAAAAATTCATTCGGAATGAATAGGATTTCATAAGTATTCAATAAACACATTTCATTTGTCATTAAAAATATGAAACATATGGCATTTTAATAAAAATCGTTAAAAGAGTAAGATAGCACATAAACACACAGATCTTTTCCTAAGAAAGATACTTTTTTTACTTTAGTGCGTCCCTATATATATAACTTAATAAACTTTTAGACTTTTAAATTTTGTATATTTACTCCTCGAATGAAATTCTCTGCCTTCAAAGATTGCATTTTATGTAACATTAATTTTTTTTTCTTAGGAAAACAAAAACAATAACACTTTTAATTTTTGTAAAACATCCATCAAATATTACAATATTAGAATTTCAAATCTAAACTATGATTGCTATCATGGAAGGTTCTCTATCACTATTGTTAAAAATTGGGAAAAATTTAATTAAAATTGCATAATGAGTAATATTTTAGGGTGGCAAAAATATAAGAAAACAAGATTAGGAGGGAATTAAGTTTTAACATAGGACGTTTAAATAGCTAGTGGTACGAAACTGCAATTAGATACCAATTCTGTATGTTTAAATAAAGTGATTCTTTTTCAAATTCTGTCAACATTTCAATACATTTATTTGAATAAATAAACATTGGCAACACTGCTCTTGCAAACTGTATGTTTTCAGCATTGGAAATGTTAACATATAAAGAAATTGGCCATTTTTAAAGCACCGCTACTTGTATTTTTCTTTTGTTACTGAAGGAAAATCGTGGAACGTCAATCTAGTTTCCCAGAGTTGGCTTTAGGAGTTCAGTAATGACATTCCATCTGCACCAGCTGCAGGACAATCTTTCTATGAGCAATATTCTCCAGAAGCGCGGAAATTACGATAGCAAAAAACAGGTTCTTGGTAACAGTTTGGGGAATGACATGGCTGTTGTTTCCGGTGGTTGGAAGGGAAAACTGTAATTTTGTGCGCAAAGTTGAAGAGAGCCGAAGCAGTTTGTTTCCTCTGTTTTTATGAGGGCTATAAACCACGGCATCAAGGGAAAGGGTGCAACGGATGGGAACCAATTACACGCCAGGGATGGAGAAGTTGTGCGGCACAGGCCGGATCTGGCATCAACGGTGTGCGAGCCACGAAGATTTTATACCTCTATTCTGAAACGTGCTTCAAATGTTTATCAGTCGGCGAACTTTAGAGAATTTGCGTACGTGACACGCAAATGAAGTCGGCACATCCACGTGGCTTGGGAAATAGCTTCACTACTGAACATTAAAGTAGAAGGATCTGTTCACCAGATTAATAAAGTAAAATGACGCGGCGCTTTACATAGAATGTTTAGAGACAAGTAACTGCATTTTCTTCACGTTTGGTTCAATTTTAATTGGATGCTTAACAGTTCCAAATTTATGATCAGAAGTTATAACAAAAAAACTGTAGTGCAACGTTTTAATTATTTGTTCTCCAAACATTTCAAAGTTATAAATGAGAGTTTCGTATCATACATTATTACCAGTTTGATGACACAGCTGGGATTGATTGGTGCAGAAAGTAATTCACACATAAGGTTTTATGAAAGGTGCAATGTCCCGTCAAGCTATTCAAGGAGCTACTTCCTCAGTCTTTCATCACAGATCTGCATGTAATATTCTTTATACTTACTGCTTTCCAGGTAGAGGATCATAACCTTTAAATCCTTCTGTTTTTCATCTTTAATTGAGTTCATTGAGCAACGAATTCCAAGACAGGCAACTGAATGTTTCTTGCGTTTCCCTATTGAGGACTTTCACCTAACGAACCCTTTCTATCTCCAGGTAACACTCTTTTACTGATACACTTTCTACATCTGATGAATCGTATGTGAAATGTTCAGATTTTTGTGGAAATTTTGTCTGCCTCAGATTGAATGTACAAAATGGTTCAAAGACAACTTATACACATATAACATGTAGTTTATATGACTGTATATGACATAATATTACGCAATATTTATATATGTGTCTTATAATTTGTAAAGCAATAATTGACAAAACAGGATAGAATGGGTCTATGCACAAACTTATCATGGCACCATAGAGAATCACAAACAATTAAATGGCACATTGCACATTCTTATATCATAAGAGAACTTGCCATCTAGTAGTGGCATTCCTAACCGCTTCAAAATCTCAAAGGACAGTGCCTTTTCACCAATAATGCTTCCTGGTATCCTGCACCTTTCAAAACGTTTATCACTTTTTACATTAATTTGACACTTTACACATTTTTACTGTTAAGTATCCAATTGTTATATCTGCAGTACCTGTTTCCTTAAGCATTACATTTTATGATACCAAAGGTAATTTTTCTAATATTACCTATTGACTCTTTTTAGAATATCAAAAATATAATGCAGTCCATTCAAATGACCATTTTTATCCAGTCATATATAAAACAATCCTATCTCTTCTGGCTGCTTCATGTAAAGGATAGGGATGGGTTTATTACAATGGAGTAGGGAAATGCAGCAGTTATAAGCGATAGAAAATTCTACTAAGAGCAGATCGCTATGTGAACGCTTTAAAATATCGTTATCTTTGTACGAATAGAAGAAGAAAGAAAGGGAAAATATCAATATGATTTCCATTTGAGAAAAGTATTGGAAAATTCAAACAAATAATACGGAATACCTCAGAAATGGCTAATTGTATAATGATTTCATGCTTTAACATCACGTATGTACGTACATTTTTTGTGCAGTAAGATTTTGTCCATCTCTTAGGGTTTAGCAGTCATGCCAAAATTAGTTAGAATGAAGAGCACTACAGAGGATGTTCCCAAAATCGTAATGATTTTTGAGAAAATATTCATTTTCGAAAACATTTTCATGTAATGAGTAGTTTGAAATATGATTTTTTTTTTCTTTTCTGAGGGGAGGGAGTGGAAGGGCAGGAAATCTTATGTAAATCCTTGGAAGATGTCGAATTTGGTTGATATTTAAGGAAATATGCAGTCAAGCCTCCGCGCACATACAGTACTTTTGTTTAATAAGAATTTTAGCTTTTTGGATTCGAGTTTAAAAACATGTATTTCAATCTCGGTATCGATGTTTTGGGTGAAATACAATACTTCTGTACCTACCATAAGTACTGTTAAAGAAAGTAGAAACAAAGAGGTAACATGTATAATGCATTATGCTTTTGTTGTGTGGCTGATTGTAGAGTTGGGGTTCAAAAAAACTATAAAGCGGTAGTCCTGCTTTCTGAATGATAGTAAAACCACGTTTCTGGTTACTGGACTTAATATTGTAGAGAGCAAAGAATTGTCCATGATATGGTTCCAAGACGAAACGGTCATCCCTTCTAAAATAAAAAGCGGCACGTCCTGATGTACAGTCCACCAAGTTACAGTAAAACGATCACTGAAGGCTGCTTCTATAAGGGGATTGATCGTAAAGTCCATTTCTTCACAAAATAAGAGCTGCAATTACGTTTATGGTATTAGGTCCGTCCTTGCTCTAGTGCTTCCAAATTCCAATAGAGCCGCGTTTAATTATACGGTTGTACAACATACACATGAGAGGCTCATAATCTATGTATAGTTTTACAATTTATTTAAAAATATTGAATCAAAACTGTGGCTAAATTATAAATATTGCAAATTAGCTGAAAAAAAGTGTAACTGGAAATTGTCCTCTATTATTCTTGAAGGCGAATGAAGAAGCACGACCGTAGTTTTCCTACCTGAGATTTAATCTCAGGAACCATCGAGGACAGTAGAACACGGTAAATACAAGGGGTGTCCAGAAAGTAAGTTCTGCTTCAATTTATCTCCGCTGAAGCGCTGCGATCGCAGTTCCGCACATGCGCGGTAGACGCCCTGTATCAAGGAGAAGAAACATGCGCCATTGTGAGATCGCTGTCAGCCACGTTCGCTTTATGTGCTTGTTTACAATGTCGGTGTTGATTGAAAATTCCGCCGCCTGTGAAATCAGATCTGTGATCAGTTTTCTGAATGCTAGGAAAGTGAAAAAATTCAAATTTATTTGCAAATTTGCGATGTCAAAAGCTGTTGTGTTTATTCACGACAACGCACGACCACACACTGCAAAATGCGACGAAAAACATCTTACAGGGATTTGGCTGGGACGTGTTTGACCACCCCCGTACAGCCCTGACCTCGCTCCTAGAGACTTTCATCTGTTTTTGCACCTCAAATCTTTCCTTGGCGGTCAACACTTCAACAATGACGAAGAGCTGAAAGAAAATGTTTCTAAATGGTTGAAGACACAGGCGGCAAACTTCTATGAAGAAGTTACACAAAAACTTGTGCCTCGCTATGACAAATGCCTGCAAAATTTCGGCAGTTATGTGGAAAAGTAGTTTAAGAGTTGTAGAATTTTGTGCAATAAATAATTTTTCTGTATCTGCACACAATTTAATTTTATTACCAAACAGAACTTACTTTCTGGACGTACCTAGTATATGATCCAGGTATTAACTGTGTCATTTGTTGTAGTGTACAAATCCGTCCTATAAGTAAAATATGCTCGAAATGTAATGTAAAAACAAGTGGTGAGGATATGGGCTAATCATGCCTCACTGTACCCGCCTCGGTAGCGTGGTGGTAGCAGCATGTCTGCCTCAGGTACAAGAGGTCCCGAGTTCGAATCTCGGTCAGTGTGAGTTACCTGGATAAGGTTTTTTCCGGGGTTTACCCTTATCCTGTTAGACGAATGTCGGGTAACTCTAAGCTCCATGGACCCCGGACTCATTTGAGCAGCATTTCACCAATTTCATCCATCGTCCGATATGACTTAACGTTGGAGGACGTAAATAATAAAACAATAAAAAATAAACAAATGCCTCACTGCCCAAAGTTTCCTGACAGGCACCTACTGATCGTTACTGTCTATTGTTAAAAAAATATATTATTTCAGATGATGCCATTCATATCGGAGAAGGCCCAGATGGTAGCGTGTCTCACCCTAACCGAGATTCGAATTCAGGACCTCTTGAACGTGAGCTACCATCTACACTACCGAGGCGGGCATACTTCTTTTTTTTAAGAATACTTTCAAATATCCTTTGAATTATACATTGGAAATAAAACAAGGAGTCGTTTTACTTCATTTAAATCCATGTTTATATATAGTTAAGTCATTGCCTTACTTTTCTTTAATGAATTTTATGTTGAAATCTTTTAGGTATTCTTATTGTTATATTAGAACGGAAATTTGAACGGAATTATATATCTGAGGAGCTATTTAAATTCTCTGTGTCATTAAGATATAGGTATCTACTAACATTACTCCATATGAGATTATTTGACAAGGTAATCACCAGAAGTTCTGGAGAAAACGTAATTGATGCAGAAGTAAAGAAGCAACACTGTACTCAATTATGAACATTATAGTAATAAATAATCATAACAAAAGAGCAACTATTAATAGTAATGCGATTGTACTGTGAATTATCACCTGGCGAAAAATAATTGTAGGTCCTTCAGTGTGAGCAAATCCTAGCCACAATATGGCCGTTATTTGCTTATTAACGTTTGGAGCACAGTACAGCCCTGAAGGTGCTACGGATGTTGCTCGTAAACACCGTACACGAGGGACTTTATAAACGCTGCAGTGTATTACTTTACCGTCATAGCTACTTTATGATCCACCGTAAACTTGTTTTCTATTTGTAACTCTTGCCTAGTGCAGAAAAGATAAACTACCTGCGAAATATGCACACTAATCCTATATGCACTTCAAGCTGTTGTATATATAGAGGGAATGAAATGCTCGTTTTCTGTCTTTCCTCAAAATTATTTCTGTTTTTCGATAATTAAGAGCATTGCTGTTCAGAAAATAAATATAATGGGCAGATAATATGTATATTAACACAAAATACAATTGAGATAAAATAGCAAAAGGTTTTACAGTCTAGCTAATATTTATGGACTACATAAAAGCATTTGATATGTTCGAGAGAAACAAATTATGCAACGTAATGACAAATATAGATATATGTTCACAATGTTAAATGATTATATTAGATAATAAAAATAAACTGGAGAAGTCAGTGTCAGAACGTTTAAAAATATGTTATGGACAGTTATATTAAAAAAAAAGATGTGGAATAATTTAAGAAACTATGGTGATTGTAGAGCAAATGAATATAGAACATGCATTTAGGGATGAAAGAACATTTTAAACTGCAGAAATGAAACTCTTTAGGAACAAACTACAAAAACCAGAGCAGAAAGCTTCAGAATTGAATATATGAGACACTAATTAAACATTTATAATAGTGATTAAAACAGTACCGAGCGGGATGGCTCAAGCGGTTTCGTCTCTAGCCCGCATTCGGGAGGCCCCGGTTTTATTCCCGTGGCCGACCTACCTGACACATGGTTTTTTCGGGGGTTTTCCAGGGTCACTAGGCGAATGCTGGGTAGGTTAATTACATCCCCCGAATTTCCTGTCCCTCCATTTCATCTCCATTATCATTTCATGTCATCTCTCATTTGGTGCTCTCTTTCAGTGTAGAAGTGTCGGCGGCTATCTCGGCGGTGCATGGCAGGATGCTACGCTCTGAGGAAAACTACTTACACCTCCGGTAGATCGGTTGCCGGTCTCAACTGCTCTGCTGGGACCATTTCGGGACCACCAGCCAGGGACCTTTAGGGCTCGGATCGCCTGCCTGGCATCCTTGGGGCTCGGCTGCTGGGCTCGTTGCCGTCCCGCAGTAGGGGAGCGTTTCCGTTGTCCTGGCCTGTCGGGGGAAGTCTCTATCCAAGTAAACTGTAGCGACCCTGCCCTCATTACTGTCGTGGCTCCTTGGGTCGGCCGCCCTCTGTATCCTTCGCCTCATCCTTCCTCCCGGGGGTGCCTCAGTTGGGGGCATAGGAAGATTGGGCCCAGCATGGTGGCCTATGTACCGAATCCGCTGCGCCCGCATTGGTAGCGTGGTGGTAGCATGTCTGCCTCACTATCAAGAGGTCCCGAGTTCGAATCTCGGTCAGGGTGAGTTACCTGGATAAGGTTCTTTCCGGGGTTTTCCCTTAGCCGGAAAAACGAATGTCGGGTAACTCTAAGCTCTATGGACCCTGGGCTCATTTGAACATCATTTCACCCGTTCCATTCATCGTCCGATATGACTTAACGTTGAAGGACGTAAACTAAGAAAAAAAAAAAAAAAAGAATCCACTCCCTAATGAAATCCTAATAAAAGGTATCCGAAACAGAATATATCTTTTGTTTCTGAAAGTAGGAAATCGACACTGACACTGAAATCTTGATCTACGATGTTCAATGCTTTAGGCATATGAGCTACTATTCCAACGTCAACCAAGTGAGATTTTCTTGAGTTCGAAGTATTGGTTTAATTGTGCAACCAAGCTCAAACAGAATTTCTTAACGTTTTGTTCAATAAACTGATCGTAGAACATGTGAACTTATCTTTTATAAAATCCTGTATATTCCCTAAAAAAAAATGCATTGGTTGGTAATATGGGACTGGAGATTTTGACAGAAATAATTATTGAAATACACATAGTTGGCAACTTTTAAACCACAAAGAAAAACAACCTAGCTTGAAGACGAAAGAAAGAAACTACAAAAGCAAGGTTTAATCAATATGTAGTTACAGAAGGGTTATGCTCTTTTTAATATTTGTTTTTGTACATCTTACTGATATGGGAATGGTATCAGCTGCAGAGGAGTTGAAAGGTTACTGTTTCTGGAACGAAATAACGATTTATCAAATGTTGACATCTATGTTGTCTGTTCTGCATGCCTGTAAATTAACTTTGAGAACAGGTGAATTCCTGTCTAGACGACGACCAGGCAAGGCGATGTACCTCACCCACACGAAACAATAGCTTTGTCCTGTGTTATCATGAAAACAGAAAGTGAAGGCAATGTATTGCCCTTAGGGGAGTGAGAGTGGGCGGATTGGAATGTGGCTCTTCAACTGGCCTTGATCTTGCTGGTACCTCGGCTCGACTCTCGCTCGAGTGCTCAGACTGAATAATCAGCGTAAAAATAGACTCTCTGAAGGTCATATGTACTTTACCCCTACTGATTATCACAATACTTACCAACGAACAATGAATTTTAAAATATAAAAAGTCATGTTGATATCGCTCCCATTTATTAACGGGAATCATAAAACGGAAGTGTCACTGCAACAAAGCAACGGAAACATGTGATTATTTATTCGTAGTTCGCTGATTTCTTGTTTTTGTTTGCTAGTTGTAAATCTAGTGGAACTTGAATAACTTAATTGCCCTTTTACGTGATTTGGAATTAAAAGCCGATACTGCCTCGTTTCCGCAGCACTCCAGATTACTCTACAACACTTACTCCGCTTTACTCGCAACTTTCGACATTTCAAGGTTTTCTGACATTCAAGTGTAAGTATATGAAGGCACATTTTGAAATAATTGCTAAGAATCTTAACTATAAGTGCAAACGCTTTATTTAAAATTCGATTCAGACCGATTATTACCCGGTTATGGGAAAGCACACTTTTCTAAAACATGGAATTTTAAATAGATTAAATTTTAAGAAATAAAAATATTTAGCTAAATACGTAGTAATGATTTGAATGATATTGTAAAAGTTTATTACATCAAACTTTTTGTGTCTTTGTTGTCCTTTCTACTTTCTATTCGTAGGAAGGGGAGCTATTTTATCCAAACACCGGTGTCCTCACGCGCGTATTTGTGTACGTAAGTAGGTGTATGTGTAGCTGTTTTTATAATTAAATGAGAAGCTTAATTTTCAGTAAATCATTGAAATGCTAAGCGGGAATTCCCTTGCGGTTACCAATAAGTATATAATAACGTGAGCGCGTTCTTTTGGTTCTACCGACAACCAATAATCGATCACCGATCTCTAATATAATACATTCACGAATTTTAAGAATTATTTCCCCTTTCTAATTTTTAGAACTTGTGTACGTGCGTATTTATGGGCAACTCTGATTTCTGAACTCGTCGAGTTTATAATTATTTGAACCTTGAACTAATAGAATTCTTACGTAAAATATGAAGCTATTAACAGTGAAGCAAACAAATATATACAAATATAATAGTTTGTAACTTAAAACTTCAATTATCTTATAAGAAATTGTGATAATTCTTATAAGTTCTCTAGGATCGCGATTTCATGTATATTTACACACATCTTCAGCTGGAAAACAAAGCTGTCACCATAGTTACTTACCATCATTGGGTTAATAAACATTTTCAAAAAAAAAAAAAATTAAAAATCACTTTAATTGTTTCGTTTGTGATAAAACTTATATTGGAAAGACAAAACGTAATTTAGAAACCAGAACGAAAGATCATTTTCGTAACATTAAGTATAAACAAACTTATAAATCGGTCGTAGCATATCATTTTTGGTCATTTAACCATGAAATAATTCAGAAGTTAAATTATTAAAACAATTAAGTGGTCCGATAGATTTAATGGTTTGGGAAAAGATATTTATTTTAAAAAACAAACATCGCGTAATGAATTTTGAAATACAGACAGCTGATTCTGTTTTTAAATTTGTTTTATTTTCAGATTTTGGTAGTACTAACAAGAACATATCAACATCTAATGTTTAGTAACTATGGCGACAGCTTTGTTTTCCAGCTGAAGATGTGTGTAAAGTTCCTGGAGAATTTATAAGAATTGTCATAATTTCTTATAAGATTAGTGAACTTTTAAGTTACAAATTATTATATTTGTATATAATAGAATTATTGTTGACTGATATCTCCGGAACGCCTAACTGCCTTAGCTAAACTGAATTACAATTAATCGCTTTTACTCAAACCGTAGTTTTCCCTAGCTAATGAGCTCTTATCTGCTTCTTGTAACTCATGATTCTTAGATTATTGTCACCCAATTATCGTAAAGCACGACCAACGACAGCTGAGTAAGGGACCAGAGGCATCCGGACCACACCCACCCATTAATCTCAGTCACTAACTGAGGAGATGATTAGGGAAGTGTCACTTGTCGCTGGCCGCCTCTTCCCCCTTCCCCTGCCGTCTGGAACCTTCGCGGTGATTCACTGAAACGAGAGACTTCTAGAAAAAAGTGATATTCCTATAAAAAGGGCTGCAATGAGTGAGTTCAGTCAGTTCTTGGCGAGCAGCGTAAGAGTGCAGGCTAGTGTACGGAGGAGAAGACTGTGTACGTGCATCGGTGGATTGTACGTAATTGCGAGAGCAAAGTGGAACTGCAACGGACGAACTGGTGAATTGTAATTGTGTGCATTACGTAATTCTGTGTAATCGACAAGTGTTCAACTGTAATTCGGTGGAAATAAAGAACATTTTTGAGTGGTGCAATCGGACTTTTAATTTCACGAACCCACAAAGTCACATTATGCATTGTTTATTACAATTATATAGCTGTCCACTCTCATTTCTTTATTAACTTTACTCGTAGTAGTTTCAGTAATGTAATTAAATTTTGCATATTTATCAAACCATAAAGAGTAGACGAAAACATGATTCACCAAAAAGTAAACATATAGTTTATTAAAACATATAACTTGCATTAAATAACTCATTGTAACGTCAGCTGTTAGATATATTCTTGTGCTTGTTTGATATTTCAAACTAATACACTTTTGAAAAGTTGTATTAGTTCTTTAGAGCGATGTAAAGTGAATTTAAAATATGGAGTCCATTTATATAAGGGGAGCTTCTTATTAAATATTTAAATATTAGCTTACATTTTAAATATTACCTAGTCCTATATGTTTCTGAATAGCTGTAACAAAATGGGTATTAATCTGTCAGAACACATTCTGAGTAATGATAATTAACTAATCCCCGCGGCCAACAGCCCTCTCTAGGTCAGAGCCAATCGCCCGACCGCTGCGTCCTTCACCTCTTTCTATCACGGGCGTCGTGAGTTAAGTTGCAGTACTGCCGGTCACTACATGTGATCTTCGCAACCTGGGGCCGTTACTTGTCAATCAAGTAACTCCTCAGTTGGCCCCTCAGGGAGCTAACGAGCTTCCCGTGCCATGTTTCCCAACGGGAGAATGGAACAGGAATCGAACGCCGGGCTCCCATTGTCTGCGCAGCAACACTAGTAAGATAAGTAAGGTAAACATTGCAAGAATATGATTACTCTTTATGTTATTGTAATCTTTAAGCGTTAAGCAAAGTTTTATGCCGATGAACAAGAAGTGAATAGAAAAGTAAACTTTTGTAAGATTATACAAGAATGATTTGAGAATGTCACGTGAATATAACACTATAGTAATGAGCTAATTTTGGAAAGAATTCGTGGGAGGTATAAGAAACATCTGAAGTTCAAGAATTAGTCTTTTCTTCTGGACATGTGCTACTGTTGCTTCAACACTACCTCAGAGAATTGTATAATCTCAAAACAAGTACCTACATTTTCAAAACAAAGTTAGCATGAGAGCGAGCGTTGGCTAAAACGACCTTTATTCTGCTTAAGCACTCTAAGCATAGACAATGAAAGGCGCAGTTAAACAAATGACTGTGCGCCGCCATTTGCCGATATAACCACGCTCTTTCAAGCGTGCTTTCGCACAACTCAATTACTGTTCTACCAATAAAGTTATACACGCATATACTTAGGAAGCTCCTACTACAACAATACGCCACCCTACTAGCTTCCCATTCCCGGAATTCATCCAACCCTTCGCTGCTCAAACCTCGCTTTCGAATTAACGTTGTAATCAAGTGGTTCTCTGTAGCGGGCTAATGTAATGAAGGGCAACAACATTCTGTTTATTTCTGAAGGGACTATTGGCAGTTCCAGGAAATCCAGGTCATTCTGTGGGGGGAACTGGTTTTGAAGTTGAATTTCCAGGAAAATCCTTTTCTACAACTTGTATTTGTATTGCGCGAAACTCAATGTACAGCTCTTCACTTCAGAAAGGGGAAATGAAGTACCGGCTTTCGCGAAATGAGTAAGAAGTATAATTACATTAGCTACCTCTATTCAGAGGATATTTAGCTTTTAGCCAATCTCTTATGGGAAGAGACCCTTTTCTGTTAGACACATTTAATAACATTACACCTTTTAGAACTCAGAGTCCATAAATGATAACAGAAGAAAACTTCTTGTGGTACATTATTTACGCATTAGAAAATTGTATAATTTCTTATAATTGTTCAATAATTGTTACTGTACATGGCTCCAAAGGCGGTGAATTTTAATTACACGAGAAATGAAACACTAAATAGTCTAAACATACAGTAGGTATACCACAGGAGAGAAAGTCTCAGGGGCCTTAGACGCACGGGGATTGCAGAAGGCTCCCACACCCTACCTGAACAGGTTTATGTCGCCCACTTCAGTTACAGACCATTCAAAAACATTGTGACGTCTACTACTTTTGTGAATGAATCTTCTCGGTTTTAGTGTACAGAGTGAATAGGGCGCATGTTTTTTTTACCGTTTTTTGTTGTAATTTACGTCCTGCAACGTTAAGTCATATCGGACGGTGAGTGAATTGGCTGAAATGATGCTCAAATGAGTCCAGGAGCTTAGAGTTACCCGACATTCGTCTTGAAGGATAAGGGAAAACCCCGGAAGAAACCTTATCCAGGTAACTCACCCTTACCGAGATTCGAACTCGGGACCTCTACGCTACCGAGGCGGGCATGTTTTTTTTAACGGTTCTGCTCCTTGAGTAGCATGCGTTCCTGTCACATACATTCGCTGTCCAAGGGGCCACATTCCTTTCAGGGACCTTTTTTGCGTTGCTTGACAGTACGTAGCTTTACTTTTTTGAAAGAGATGCTTCTTGCTGTTGTATTTATTTGATATGACAAATTCTTAAAATTATTAAATATCTGCGTTATTTATTTAATTACATACCTACATTCAAGAATCTCTTCTACAGCATACTCTAGGATACTCTTAAGCATCGTATTTCTATATATTTTTATATTACCAGTTTTGTTTGGAGAAAGCTATTATAACTTTTGAAAATGAACTGAAACTAAAAGAAGGTAGATTTTAGTAGATGCTGTTTCATAATTGCAAGATACAGTGTATCAAACTAGAACGCTCCTGTAGCAAACATATGAGAAGGGAGAAAGAGAAACAGATATTTAAGGGATCGCGTTTGGACTGTTGTTTCCCTGCAGGAACAGCCTCTGTAGATAACCATTTATTTCCCTCCGACAATTAATTCATACAGTAGCAAAAGCTGGGCTCCCCGCTTAATCCAGCCAAGAGCTTATTGACCACAACATTTTATCCCCAACCAATAAAAACTTAAGACTTGAAGCTTTCGCGGCGAGCGTTATTGATTAAAGCTTCACGGGTGATCAGCCGCGTCAAATTTAAGATGATCGAGCTTTCGGCCATTTTACACTTCATGGCGTTCATCCTGAAAAATGGCTGAAAGCTCGATCTTCTTAAATTTGACGCGACTTATCACCCGTGAAGCCTTAATCAATAAAAATTTAGTTTGATTTAACCACTCGCACCAGGGTGCAATTGGATGTTGCGTCATGTGAATAGACCCAAAACAGTATAATGGCACCTTACAAATGTCTCCCCAGTTAAAAGCAATATTAAAACTATAAAATCGCGAATCAAATTCCCATCTGCGGGAAATTCCCAACCCTAGAAGTTGGGCACACAGCAAAAACAGTGGCTATACATAGCCTGCCAGCATCTCGGTCGGTCAAACAATCAGCGCCTAAGAATGTTCCATTTAAGCATCTCTGCCTCTCATTCACATGGCAAAACGGTAATATAAACTATTTTGTTTTGGAAACGGCTAATACTACCAAAATAAGTTATTTGGTATGAAAAGTTCATTCTTAGATATAATCTTACGCGCTTTACTACCTCTTGTTGTTTCCTATATAAAATTCAATAAGAAAGAAGATGAAATCAAAGAATGTTTACAGAAAATACATAACATGTGTTTTATTTGTTAATATTCAGGTACATATACATTTTACTGAAAATTGCAATTTTTTAAAAATTTAATCCGATGATTTTTTTTAAATTTAACAATAACAGCTTGTTTGAGGAGTTCAAGAAAAACTGTTTTATTCTTGAAGGGTGTTAGAATAAAAAACGAATTTCCCATTTATTTTTGCGTTTGTTTTTAAATTATTCTATTCAGAGAACGATAGATAGGTTCCCCTTGAAAGACAGAGAAGGTTTTCTCTAAAAATAGTTTATTTTGGTTTTAGGAAGGCCAAAAACGGCGAATTCTGACATCGAATTTGTGGAACAAATGCAATATTTCCTGGATGCACCAAAGGTACATGTTAGTACATTCAAATTGCAGGGAAGAGAGAAAACTTGATTTTAAAATGATTTTAATGTTTCCATTGGACTAAATATGAATAAAAATTCTGTATTTATTAAAACTACACTTGCATTTGTAGCTCTTTAGCTTATACATTCATTCCTGTGTTACGAGATTGTTTCACAGAGATATGTGCTTGAATTTACCTTTATGCCCAAGTGTTCGTTACCAACTTACCACGTACTTAGACAAGTAAATGGGAAACCGTGCAGTAGTTGCAACAGAAGCCCAAATAAGGCAATGGAATTCCAGTACCAGGTAGTTCACAAAGGATCGATGGGAATACCTTGTACAGGTGGCATGAGAAGGGTAGAAGAAGATTAAGCAGAAGTAGCGGAGATAAGATCACCATGAAGTTCATGTCCCCAAGCATTGGGGTTGATAATCCCAACTCCCTGTGGAGCTTACCTTCTAATTCCAGGTGTCCATTGTAAGACTGAGTTTACAAACAGCTCCATGTGGGGCCAGAATAATAAATAGCTGCATCTGTAATCTGCAGTACTATCGCCAGCGCACTGTATTATTTCCTGAACATTAACCGTGGCGAAACTCTGATACTGTGACGTCTCTTGGACACAAAGTACATTCTTGCTGTACTGTTTGACAATAGACTGAGCGTAAGAAGTTTGGACTTTACAAACTTTTAGCTCTTAAGTAATATTAACGCCAAAAATATCAGTAGATACATAAGCTGATAGCTTTATTCAGATATTTCATTTCTGCAAATAAAAATAAGTAAAATTAAATATGTTTGTTTCCTGCACGCTGGCTTAAGGCCGAGGAGTCATAATCCAGGATGTAGTTTGTGTATAAACCAGTGACAAATATGCTCTGTCACAAGTTGATAAATTTAACAAATTCTACGGAACGAACATAGAAAATGAGGAACAATAATTTGAACGTGACTTACTGTGTTGAATGTGAACTAAATGGATTTTGAGCTTCATAATTGGTTAACTACTTATAACTTAACGTTACATTTAGAAGATACTTCCAAGCTCGATAGCTTAGAGAGCTAGTGCGCGAAATTTTAGACATTATACGTTTACAAGCGTTTCTGATTTAATTTTGACTTAATCCTGCGGGATCTCTTATCATTTCCAGAAGTTCGAGTTGCTATTACACTCTTTCTAAACCTAACCTACACTTAACATTCGCTTATGTACTAAGTGTCTTAATAAAGCTTTACACACAGTGAAGCTACTCAGAAATAACATAAGATTTACAAACTTTATTTCTTCCAGTACAGCCCGTTTAATATTGGGAAACAACTTGATAAACAACTGGTGGTATTACAACTTGTTTAACTGCAGGAATCGACATTAATGTTTACTCATTTTTATCGTTAACTATGCTCGCATCAACTCACACAATGACTTCTCATGAAACTCCAAAATTTACTGCAATAATCATATCATCTTACAAATTTACACGAAGAATGGCAGTGGCAGGACACGAAGCAAGAAAATAACGAGAACGGAGTTTCTTTATTGCATTTCAGAGTGTAAAATATGCATATATAGTGCTGTAGTGAAAACGTTAAAAATTATTTCAGGGAGATTTAATTTACTTTCAGGATAAGTTTTCTCTTCGGGCCGGCTATTTGTTTTGATGCTGTTTCCCAATTTTCGATTCAGCCTTCATTGAAGTCAACCTATAATGCAAAACATACAAGGAATATACTTAGGAGGATTGCGGAATTTGATATATTTTCTAACATTATAGCTAGTAAAAGTAGTTTTTAGAAACTTTCGCTTCATTTGACTAAAGAACAACTTGAACCTAGAAACGTTGGCGAAAATACATATACCATACAGCGCCCCTACTCTTATGTGTACATTTGATGGTGTCATCCGTTCTATTTGAGGAGTCCACAAGGTGTGTCGTATTGTTCCTTGTTCCGTTTTGAGCAACTACGGCGCATGTCCAACGTCTTCATGCTTCACTGCGAATGCTGATCCTTTATGGGTTGGCTGCCTTAGTAGCTAATTGTGGAGGTGGAGCGCAAATCCCTTGGAGATAATAAAAAAACACAGATGCTGAATGACACAACCTACAAGATTCCGTGATGCTAATGAGCAGGACCCGGGCTTTGATAAGCAAAATGTATCTGTCCACAATCTCCCTTTCCAGGCTAATTAAACATAATTTTTTCTCCCAAGAATGGAAGTAAAGGATGTACAAAGCTGATATTTATTTATCAGTTGAATAATGCAATTTCTGATGCTTGAAATTATCCTTATGCAATGTTAGCAATATAAAAATGCAATTTAAATGCAAAGAAATTAAAAAATAAAGAGGAAAATGACAAAAATGACAAAATAACTAGGTATATAAAATCCAAAAATTTTCTTAAAAGAAGAAAACTGCATAATATGACTAAATATTGCCTAAAAGTATACATTTTCATAATCTGGGACTTTGTTAAGGGTTTATATACATTAGAAATTCATATTACTAGCCATCAAGTTAAGATGTGTGGCGTTCGAGTGACTCCGATGTGATTCGTTTCATATTGAATATTGCGACATTTTAATTGAGACATTTGTGATGCAGGATGGCTAACAGACATAAAAGTAAAGCTAAGTTATTTTGTTATCCATGCATAATTATAATCCATGAATAATTATTGCTTTCATACCATAGACTGCCACCACACACTATCACTATATTTACCTAACTTCTTAAGTTATCTCTTGATTTGAAATAAGTGCAGTAAAATATAAATGCTTAACTTCATATTATTGTATTTAATAGCATTTCGAATCTGAACATTTGGAAAGTTACGTTATGTCACTGACCAAGTGAAAAACAAAAGAACTAGTCAGAAAAAGCAAAGAATTAATGCAAAGTCCTGTTAAACATAAAGTTTTTTATGTAAATTGTATGAAACTGCTCAAGCTACTAAATAACAGCTGGTTTTGGGAAAGGATTTTCTGTTTTTGTTTTTGTAAAACCTTCATTTCATAATATATGACATGTCTCAGTATTTATAATAGTTAATTGTACCTTTAATTCGTTAATCTTTACTTAAGAAAGATCATACGCTAATTTAATTGTTCTTGTTTTCAGAGAAAGCTACAAGAAAAACCAGGAAATTGGAACAAAGATGCCTAATTGAAGAGGATATGCGGCTTAAAGTTCTTAAAAGTACCTATGTAAGCAACAAGTTGTAAGTATTTCAAACAATTCGTGTTTATTTCTTGACTAAATATTGATGAAAAGTAGTGGTTTTTTAATTCTAGCGTAAATAACGGAAACAATATTTAATTTTGATAACTAAGCCTATATTCATTGTGGACTCACCAATATTATTTGAATTATGGAGTATTTAAACCCTTAAAGATCGCTCATAAGAAAATAAAATGACATTGACTGTGTAGTAACAGCAAAGCTCTCCTTGATTACAAAGGACAACGCCTACGAAAACCTGCGCTCTAATTAACCTACATATTTTGTTGATGTCGAATAGTCACTTCGAATTGCTCTAAAAATGTGTTATATTGTCGCTATGATATGACGTGAATGTATAGCAGGGGAACACCTCGCTCACTGCAACCCAGCATGGATATACTATATGACACCATCTCCCGGGGAAAAGATGAAACGAAGGGAGACCACAGGCCGGCAGAGAGCGGGAACAGGAGAAGCTAGCGTCTTTAGGACGCATTTCAAAAGTCTCGGTTTCAAATCCTCTACTAGCATATTTGGTTGGTAACACTCCGATATCTTAACATGAGTACCTCTAATATCTACTCACAAAGTAAATCAATTACAGTCAAAATATACGGCTTAGGAACGCGAATTCGTGACTGAGGACACCTGTGTGGCTTTGGATTAGCTGTATGTACAATATATCCTACGGAGAAATAATTCAGGTCTCATAAATTCCACTTACCAAATTTTACAATAATTTAACAGCGGAGGAAGGTGACTACGCAGCTATGGCCATTAGATAGTATCGAAATCGTGGTTATATAACCCCAGAGTTAAGCAGTAGCAGGATACTAACTTGAACCTAGAAGAAACCCACATTAACTGAAAGCTGTACGAGGAGTTACCGACTGGAAAAAGCTAAATCTCCCACGTTACAATGGCTTTTCTAAATGTATTGCCCTCCTTCCCATTTCCTTTGTCTTAAATTGCCTCCGCTCTTGATCGCAGTCCTTTGTTTCGCGATTGTTATGTGATTCTATACGTTGATTGCATCAACTATAGCGTCATTTTTAGATCCAAGAAAAGATGAACGTTATAATGATAGCAGCGTGGAAGACGTAAGGAAAGAGGAACAATCGTAGGCTTCATCATGTTCCCTTCTCAGATTCCTTTGATATACCCATATCAAGAGAACAGAATATTGCTTTATTTTTTCTTTTATCAAGTGCATTTGATTCGAAAAGTATATATCAGTGTTTCACGAGAAAAATTCTTAAAAGCACTGCACCGAATACATGAAAAATGTATAGGTGTTACATAATTAAACATAATAATATCATGGTCTTTTGTGGACGATTTCAATAAAGTTCGCTCTTAATTCTGAAGCAAGGTTTCTAGGTTGGAAGCGAATTGTATCACCTTATTTTAAATAAGAGTCATGAGATCTCTCGTTTTCCGGTGTGATTCAGAGTGAAATAAATACAATTTTGGAGAAGTCCAATTTTATAACAAATAATTTCATTACATTATCAGAATCACATTTTACTTGAATTTTCTTTCCTAGCCAATCATTGCAGGTTACCTCCAGCATATCGGTAAATTCTTACTTCTTTAATAAAAAGATTCCATTAATTACATAAAACTCCTCACTCCTTCACGTCTACTCATCACTATCAAGATTACAGAACACATATCTCCTTATGAATATTATTGATCTTCTTCTCCTATCCAAAACTTTTTATCTATTCTCATCAAGCAAGATTATTGATTTTCTTTTCTTTAGCAACCGTTCATCATTGTTTATATTGTCCTTCCATGGACCACTAATACTCAGATCAGAAAACAAAACTTCTTTCAAACAAAAACTCCCGTTACAATTCGAACAGCGTCAGAGAACTTATCATAAAGAATTCGACCATATTGTGACTTTGTGGGTTCGTAAAATTAAAAAGTTCAATTACACCATTCAAAAATGTTCTTTATTTCCACCTTATTCCAATGTCACAATTACAATTTCGTAATGTACACAATTACAACTAAGCCAGTTCGCCTTTCCACGTACACTCGGCGCGCCTTATACTACTGCTCGCCACGACACACTCAACACAACTGACCGTCGCCTCGCTTGTATTGATCGGCGGCCCGAAGTTTCTCGAGATTTCCTTTTATGGAGGGGGGAAAACATTCTCGAAGCTTCGTGCTCCTTCTAGCGGCAGGAGGAGGGGTAAACGAAGACCCAGCCACCCATGCGGTCTCCCCTCCCTCCGCCGGCCTTCATTTATTGATCGGCATCGTAGGCTTGCCGCTTGGGTAACAATATCTTAGTTTTTCCCAAAGAGAGAACACATTGCTAGTATTTCAGCATTGTGCTGGAAACAATGCTATGACAGATGAAATGTTACACAGATAATTTCGTTCATATATTGTAAGTTGGTTTATCAGTGATGTTACCTTATGCGAAAGGGGGAGGGCGTTATCTACTGTTCGCCGAGCTATGGCGCATTCATGAGACTCAAAAACAAACCTTCCTAATGTTTGATTAGTTGAATGAATGACGGGGAAAGCCTCATCCACAACACGTAGAAGAAAGGGTAGAGGGCCATTTCATTAGCTCATAAAAGATAAGATGGTGCATCGCTGTGATGGATTATTGTTACAGAAATACGGACTATTTAAGAGATTTCATGTTCAACAAATTAAACACTCCTTTGTTGCATAAAATGGTGCATTAAAGAAGTTAATTTTGATATTTAATGATGACAGTTTTACTACCACATCATGCTTGGTTTTTGAACAGTAATGATTAGAGTCATTACCAAACCAACTCATGTGCGTTTTGAAAGACAAATGACTGGATCCTTCATAAACAGAAAATCGGACTACTGCAAAATATGGACGTATGTAGGTATATTAAAAGCTGTTTTCGAAGACAAATACGTGTTAGTGACATTCTAACGATATACACTTGTATATTAACAGTGAATATATTATGATTAGTTTGAGGTTGCAACTCTTTCGTAAATATATGCAATGTGGGCTCTTTTCAGTCTCTAGTGCACTTTACAACTGTACTGTGCAACAGAAAATTGTGCAAAACGCGCAATGGATAAATGATATATTATTCTCACCTTTGGTGAAAATTTGGTAGAATTCTTATAGATGCATCGGCGCTCTGGAGCAATGAGTCTTATCTCTGGCCCTGGTATCGGAGTGAACATTATTTTATGCTTTTATGGTTGAAAATATCAACAATTCCCCTCCTTTAAATATCTTGAAATCTATTCCGAAAAACCATTAGTATATTCTATTACAATTTTAAGTTTCGTAGATTCTGCCCTTTCATAAAATGATTATTGTTGCATCGTTGAGGTTGAGTATTAAGTTTCTGCAGACTTGCAGTACGACAAAAAAAAAAAAGTCTTATTCCGACGACGATCTTGTGCAGAATGACGCTAAAAGATTTGAATATTCTGGATACTCTGCGCACGATGTTTATAGAACATCTAAATTACTTTAAATTACTTCTATCCTATTGGTACACGTCAAAACATTACGTAATTATATTACTGTAATAACCAATAGGAACACTATTACGTAAGTTGTATAATTCTGTGGCCTACCCAGTTTTACATTCTATTTTATACAAATCATATTTTCTAGAACAACCCAAAACAAATTCCCAAATACTTGAAAAAAAAAATGAAATAACCGTCGTAACTGTAAGTCATAGTTGGTTTATCTTCTAGTACTAAATTTTCTGCTTGCAGTTTTGCGATTAGAACTGATGTTAAAACCCTGAAGGTGTCGAATTAAAAATAATATAAGCACTTTATGCTAACAATGGCGTAGGCCAGTTTTCAAAATGTGCTCTGTGACCCATCCGTTAAATTATTAGTAACCCTAGGAAATCTGTTTCTGCAGTGGTTGGAGCGGGGGAAAAAATGGAACGTGGAGATGTGAGCCTACTATAGAAATGTTATCCACGAAAATACCGTTTACCTTTTTTTTTTTTTTTTTTTTTTTTTTTTTTGCGTTTGGGGACAATAGTAATATATAGTATTGATACTAATTGCATAGATATATTGTTATGGTTCTACTAAATACCGTCTTCAGGAAAATCTCTTTTATATTTTTTTATTGTTCTTTAATTCTTCAGGTATTGCAAAATTTAATGTGCTAATCATGAGCTGTAGGAGACTTTTCAAAAACTCTTTCCTAAGTGTTTAATATTCCCGAAATGCATTCGCACTTGAAAAACATCACCAATATACTACCACAACCGTCATATGTTTTTGTTTATCGTGGTTAACCAAAATGATAGAAACATAAGCCTTGTTATAAATTGTTTGTCCTTTTGGATTAGTAACGAGCAGAGGAGAACGTTTTACAATAACTCTACTTCGGCCCTTGTGACACTCTTGAACACGAGATTGGTTTACATATTCAATGAGAGGACAGACGTGTCTGTCAAACACAGGACGGAATGTTTGACCAGTGCGTCCTTTCTCGCAAAGCCGACAAGTCCTGCAGCGTTCTGTTTGCACTTCAATAACCTGCATACCATACCCCTAAATAAAACCAAACCTAACTTTTAAGTCCTCACTGGTGATGTGTTTATTTTATATGCAGCGAATCAAATCTCGAGTAGATTTTTCAGACGATTTTATGAAGAAAATGTGTTAAGCTGTGGTATAACAATAGCTATTATCTATATATAAATATTTATATATTTAAAGAGGAAATATGGTAGTAATTTTAAAGTCTAGTAATTAAGTACAGGCTTAATTACGAGCCTGTGCTGAAATTCAACACTTCTGTCTTATTTGTAAACAGAAATAACTAGTGAATTAAATAATATACAGTTTTTGTTTTAGTTGTGATTGCTAAACGAGATTCTCTTCGTTGCCTGTCACGGAATGCATCCGGGATCGATCCCACCCCTGAGGTGCGGATTTTAAGTCCCAGGTATAACAGGTGCACACTCAGCATCATGAGGAATTTGAGAAGCTACGATAGGTAGCGAATCCCGGTCAAGAAAGCCGACTGGATGTGCCGTGATGCTGACCACATCTCCCCCTTATGGGCTGATGACCTTTCACCTCTGCCTTGCGTATGTGGTCGTGAGACTGGTAGTCGGGTTGGCCGGCTCGGCCCACTCGCGGGCTGTTAGGCCTTGAATTTTTATAAACGAGATCTCTGTGGCTTCTTCACAGCAATTTTTGAGCTCCAGAAGCTTCTGTGTTGCCTCCATCAAACGCAAAAAACCTATCGAACAAGTACTTTGTTGTTAACTTGACACTCCATTTTGCTAACCTAAAAACAACAGTGCCTCTATAAGCATACAAAAAACTAAACACGCTATTTTGTGGAGCACATCATTCTCATGGCCAAAACTATTTTTCACGCAAATCTTTCATCAAAAGCCGCCAAGATCTATAGCCCAACCAGATGTTGCTTGTCTAATCCTGAATCCGGGTTTCAAATTAATAAACATGCTGTACACAAAAGGATAGCTCACATGAGACTTGCAAATGTGTTTTAACAGTGTAGTCACAGTATCTAAAATAGCCTAGGTTGGCAGTACATGTTAGTTTAATGTTATTCAGAAAATTAAACTAAATCGAAAGGATATTCAAGTGTTGATGCCATAAATCACAGAGTAAAGCTGTGAACGTTTAACAGAACCGACATAAAAGTGTAAAGTTCATTTTGTGGCCTCATTGTACTTGTGTATGCCAGAGAAGCCAAGGGGAAACAAAACGAAAAAAGTAACACACAGCAAAAATAAAGATGATTAAAAACCTAAGGGACCAATAGTTTTAGAGCAGCACGAACAATTCAGAAATCCAGACATTAGCTATAAAGAGTGAGCACTATTAATAAAATTTTATTTCTAGCATCAAAATGGAAGTACAAAATCCAAACAGAAAATAAATTATGTACGTTTTCCACACAGTTACTTGCTAGAAAAATCAATTTCCCCTAGTGGTTGGAATTTGTGCAATATTTCAAATTGTGAAAAGTACTTTAAGTGTATAATTTGAATTATTTTACGTTCTTTACTACTTATAGTAATTAAATGAATTACTGTTTTTTCACGAAAGAATGTCTATACCATATTTCGTCTCAGATTCACATTTTGAATTCCCCTGAAACCAAAAGGATATGTTTAGAAAGGGCTTGTGTGTGTATGTGTGTGCATGTGCATGAATAGTAATAAAAGAACAGTGGGTCAAATACCAAACTTCATCTGTAAAGCATACTTGCTGATCAATGGATAATAAAAAAAAATACCAAACTTGGAATTTAAGTTCACCATCCTCCTCCTACTCCCTTATCAAACTACACTTCACAAGAAAAAAATTCTCAAAATGGATCAAATGATGTTTATTGAAATACCATGTTTAATACCAGGGTTGTTCAATAATGATCATAATGTTTTACGTACATAATTTTTCGCACTAAAATTCAATCTTATTATATTCTATTAGCTTAATGTGAAACAAACACGCCGTAGTAGTTTCATTGTTGGTACTCCTGGTTCCCGCCTGTGAGAACCAGGCAAGTTCAGTCATATTCAGTTTCGCCTACCGCTGCAATGGAGGTAACATGCAGTTAAAGTTGATGTTAGCGGAAGATCCGGAGTTTCTTTCAAACGTAATCACTGCTGATGAAACTTGGCTACATTATTTTGATCCTGAGAGAAAACAGCAAAGCTCAGTGTGGAAATCTCCTTCATCACCAACCCCCAAAACAGCAAAAGTGGTTGCTTCTTCTGGAAAAGTTATGGTCATCTCCTTCTTTGATATTCATGGAATGGTTCATCAGCATGTTGTACCTGCACACGCATCAGTAACTGGACACTACTACAGGGATGTCCTGAAAACATTGCAAGTCTATATCAGGCGTAAAAGACCACATTTCCGCGAAGCAGACTGGATGCTGCACCACGATAATGCGCGGCCGCATATTGCCAATGTTGTTGCTGAATATCTTGCAAAATCAACATGAACTGCAACCCTCACCCTACCTATAGTCCGGATTTAGCCCCATGTGAGTTTTTTCTATTTTATAACTTGAAGTAACGCCTTCGTGGGAGGCATCATCCATCATTAGAAGTAGTGGTGAAGGCTGCGGAGGCGATTTTGAAGGATCTCTCAAAAATGATTTCCAACATGTCTTTGAAGACTGGCAGAACGCTGGGACAAGTACATCGCATTCAGGGGAGACTATTTTGAGAAGGACCGTCATAATTTGCATGACAAAATCTATATCTCATATTTTCTGGAAATAGCATGTGAAGTTCTATCACTCTGAAATATTTTTGTATAACTGATAAACCGTAAGCGACACACCAAATCTTATTAGAACAAAAAATGGATATATCGTTAAAGCATACAACTTAAATAAATGAATAAATAAATAATAAATGAATAAATAAATATATAATCAATACATCCCTTAAGGGTAAAAGATCAGAAGCAGGTGAAGGGAGTTACTACCGGGAGCTCGTTTCTTTGGGTAACAAAATCGCAAATGTGCTTGTTTGTTTGCTGTTTAGAAACTTGTGGCGAAATGCCAAAAAATACATACTTAATATAAAATATTTTGTGGATTTAACTATTCCCGAAACATTTTATGTTACTCGTTTAATTCTCAAATATTTTATAGGTAATGTTAAAGTGGATTTGAATTTTCATTAATTAAATATAGAATTCGGTGAGAAGGTAAGGCAATAAAAATTAAAACTACAGCTGGAAGAACAGTTCAAAGAATTTCAAGGTATTGACCGTCTATAACATGTCGATCTGTAAATTTATTAGTTATTAAAGATAAAATTATATAAAATAAAGATAAAATTGGAAATTACTGTTCGGATTTTCCTTTTTTTCCCCGTCGTGTTCACGGAAATGCAACAGAATTTCAATGAAACGGGCTTACAAAATGTTTGACTATGCTCTACTTATATGTACAACGAAATGTGAATATTTATTTGCATTAAAAGTAAATAGAAGAAGAAGTATTTGCAAGAATATTTTTAGAATGACTGCGAAAATCATGTGAAGGTAACAGATTTTATGAAACGAAACCAACGGTATTACACCATAAAAGAGCTTTCACAATTGTGAAACTATTCCATCGCATTTCAGGAAGCAATTATTGTAGCGGGTGAAAAAACAGTAATGTAAAGAGCATCGTCTGAAATGGGATTGGAGATGCCATTATATTTCTAGGGAGTGTAATGTCATAAAACTGCTTTATAACGGCTAATCCCTTTATCTGCACAGGTCCGACAAAACCACCTTCGACTCTATGTTGCAGTCCTCCCATCGAGAGTAGTTCTCGGAAATTCTACCGAGTTGAATGCATTAAACTTTTACACTTTAAATTTCCCCTCCAAGTATTACAAACAAGGCGTTCCTGCAGATTATAGGGAGTTACACTACACTGGTGCTTATCTAATGTTGCGAACATGCATTAGCATTAATGCGCAAGGGAATTAGTTCTTGGAGAAATATCCTACGCTGGGCAGACCTTGGAAATAATGAACATTGCCTTAAGCATTCTAAGCTGAATAAACAATGGAACGATGAAAATGTTGATATCATTGTTTCTGAGCTGTCTCATTAGGTAATTGTATGTGGCGTACTGTTTAATATGACATTACTTAAAATTCTTGAAAATTGTTATAGAAAATGCATAGATCTAGTAAAGCTGCATTTGATACTAATTGTTTAAAAGTCTTTAGAACAAATGTTAAGATGTACAATTTAATGACTAATTTTCATTAGCTGACATACGAGGTTTGTTCAAAAAGTAATGCTTCCTATTTTTTTCCCCTTAAATAAGTAAGTTATTAAATTTGGCGCAATTCCTCAAACCGTCTTCTCCAATCACCTGCAGTAGTAACTTCCTAAGTCAATAGGTGGCAGCACTGCATCCTCTTGCAAAATGGATGACATCAACTTTCGTATTACACAGCGTTCTGTGATTGACGCTGTAACGAAGCTGAAGGGCAAACACCTTGGCAGATGAAAAGCGAAGCGGCAGGCCGGTGACTGCAGTTACTCTATGCAACATCCAGCGAGTCGATGACATCATTCGTGGTGATCGCCGGGTAACAATAGGTGAATTGTGTCGCATTACCTCCCTAAGTAAAGGCAGTGTGATGACGATTATTCAGCAACTGGGTTACTCAAAAGTTTGTTCACTTTGGGTAACAAGAATGTTAACCGCCCAAAACAAAGAAACAAGGAAAACAATAGCCTCCGAACACTTGCAGCGCTTCAATTTGGGAGATTTTTTTTCTGGAAAAAATTGCTACTGGAGACAAAACGTGGGTTCACTTTTTTTAACCTGAATCAAAGAGGCAGTCAATGGAATGGCATCACACGTCACCGAAGAAAAAAAAATTCAAAACTCAGTGGTCGGCAGGAAAAGTTATGGCGACAGTGTTTTGGGATGCAGAGGGTGTACTTATGATTGATTTTTTGGAGCAGGGATGCACAATAAATTCTATCCAATACGTCAGAACTCTCTTCGCCGAGTTCGCCCACCAAAAGCTATGGCGGATGTTCTTCTTTTGCATGACAATGCAAGACAACACACCAGGCGTTACACCACTGCAGAAATTGAGAAATTGGGTTGGCAAGTCTTACCTCACCCCCCGTACAGACCTGACTGGCACCATCAGACTTCCATCTGTTCGGGCCACTAAAAGAAGCTCATCGTGGGATTCATTTTGAAGACGAGGAGGCTGTGAAAACGTCCGTGCGTCAATGACTTAGGGAGCAAGACCGTGTGTTTTACCACACTGGAATACATGCCTTAGTTAAAATGTGGACCAAAACTGTGGAAAAGGACAGAGATTATATTGAATAGTGACAAATTAATCGTCAATGTTGTAGTTTTCAAGCTCTGTAAATTGGATTCAATTTTCTTGGCAATTAAAAGAGAAAAAAATAGGAGGTATTACTTTTTGAACCACCCGCGTATTTTCATTATTTTTAATTTCGCAAAAGGCCTATAAGTATTTTGAATGAAAAATGAGTTAACATGATAATATTATTGTATATCTTAATCTGGTAAATCCTCTTCATTATCATAGACTTTTTTATGATTTAGTATCATTGGATAGCATAAGAGCGACAAAATCTTATTTCAGAAAAGTTATCCGGTTCGTTAAAGGTGGGCGGGCGTTGATGGGTGCATCAGCTGTTCTTACGTTTATTAGAAGGTCTTTAAAATATATAGGTTGAGTGAAATATTTATGGGAGTTGCGAGGTAAGTTTATGTTTATTAGCGAGTGAAAAAATGTAACGCCCGAGGCGTTAACGCCGAAGGCTTACATTCAAAAGGATGATAAACATTAAACCTCGCTAGTCCCACTCGTAATTTTATCCATTACATAGAAAAACTCGGCTTGAATTATGAATTATAAAGACATGAAAATTATTTTACAAAAGATTTAGAATCAATGGTTTTACTAGGTGTAAGATGGTACTGGAGCCTTTGAATAGCGGAGAATCTTCACTATGATGATGCAAAAATAACAAATGGTAAACTGTATGTTAAAAGAGTAATTCAGGCGACGAAAGTTTTATAACTGAAAAGATTCGAGAAGAAGTTGGAATTGCTAATCTTAGTATGCTGCCCCGAAAGTCATCTGCAATTTATGACAAAGTGTATTTATGTTTTAAAAAATGGTGCAGTTCAAGAAGTGTTACGAATTTTTGCGGGGAAGTGATTTTGGCATATTTTTCAGAGAAATCACAGGTTTTAAAATAATGTAGTTTGTGTTCGAAGTATTCAGTACATGTTTCTTGTTTATTTTAGATAACTAAAGAAAAATTGAACACGGCTGACCCCGTAGCTCAGTCGCTGGAGTACCTACCTGACGTGCTGGGGGTACCGGGTTCGATTCCCGGCGGTAGGGGTGGGTATTTTTTTCTCGGACCAAGATAATTCTTCATCTTCCCTAGAAAAGATAGAGTCGGACTGAAAAATTCAATGCCAAAGCCGGGATTTGACGCACGGATTTTCTGTTTTCCGTCCAGCCGCTCTAACCCCTGAGCTACTATGGCCAACGTGCCGATATAACATCAAATTCTCCAACTGACTCGTGTTTTTCCCGGTAAACCACTAGAAGTTCTCATAAACACATGAGACAACTACCTCAATGGCGACTTACAACATTTAAGTACTTTAAGGCCCGGGCTTTATAGTTAACAACTATTAGGTCAATTAATGGAAATTAATTATTTCACACTGGCCGTGTGTAGGCTAAAATATGGAAAGATAGAGTCAGACTGAAAAATTCAATGCCATAGCTGGGATTTGAACCACGGATCTTCTGGTTTCCGTCCAGCCGCTCTAACCCCTGAGCTACTATGGCCAACGTGCCGATATGACATTAAATTGTCCAACTGATTCATGTTTTTTCCGGTAAGCCACTAGGAGTTCCCATAAACACATGAGACAATTACCTTAATGGCGACTTACTATGCTGTAAGTACTTTAAGGCCCGGGCTTTATAGTTCGGAGCACTATTAGGTCAATTAATGGAAATTATTGTTCTTTCACACTGGTCTGGACACTTTAGCCACTTTAGCCTACACACGGCCAATGTGAAAGAACAATTAATTTCCATTAATTGACCTAATACTGGTTAACTATAAAGCCCGGGCCTTAAAGTATACACGTTATAAGTCGCCATTAAGGTAGTTGTCTCATGTGTTTATGAGAATTCCTAAGTGGTTTACGGAAAAACACACGAGTCAGTTGGATAATTTAATGTCATGTCGGCACGTTGGCCATGGTAGCTCAAGGGTTAGAGCGGCTGGACGGCAACCACAAGATCCGTGGTTCAGATCCCGGCTATGGCATTGAATTTTTCAGTCTGACTCTATCTGTCAATACTTTAGCCTACACACGGCTAGTGTGAAAGAACAATTAATTTCCATTAATTGACCTATTAGTGGTCCGAACTATAAAGCCCCGGCCTTAAAGTACTTACACGTTATAAATCGCAATTAAGATAGTTGTCTCATGTGTTTATGAGAACTCCTAAGTGGTTTACCGGGAAAAACACTAGTCAGTTGGAGAATTTAATGTCATTTCGGCACGTTGGCCATAGTAGCTCAAGGGTTAGAGCGGCTGGACGGCAACAAGAAGATCCGTGGTTAAAATCCCGGCTATGGCATTGAATTTTTCAGTCTGACTTTATCTTTCCATACTTTAGCCTAGACACGGCCAGTGTGAAAGAACAATTAATTTCCATCTTCCCCAGAGTCTGGAAGTATGAATGAGAGTGCGAATGTGTGCACCTTCGATATGTTCCAAATGAGCATGTTGGAGTTATAGGCGGGGTATAAATGGAACAAATAAAAAGAAAATTGAACATCGGACTAAGCCATCTACGAGGTAATCACTAGTAATCAAGGAGATTATGTCTTTGACACTACATTGGAGTAAGCGTTCCTGAAGAATAATATGCTTGACCTGCTACATTGACTCTGGTAGAGATAATTGGACTCTTTGCAGAGATTATTCATGTCTAACAGTAAAAGAAGTACTTTCCTGTAACAAAAGTATCGCGTAATGATATTTTTTTTCTTATAGTGGCGGATAAAATTATTTTCCGGCGAGAGGAATTTCTTTTCATTTTTATACTATTTTAAGCCATACACTTCAAGTACTGCTGTTAATTTCTCTTTAGTGTATGCAAAGAATACTCAATATCATTAGAGCCTCCTACATGCCCTTGGGTAGCTTTTATAATTACGTAGTGAAACCATTTCTACTTACGTTTAACGAAATTAGCTTGTTGGAGATAGAAGCAAGTAGTTTTTATGTGAATATTTATGCAACGGGTATGGATTGCAATGCATCAGAGGTTTTTGTAAAATCATATCACTTTTCTTGTATTCTAAGCAAGACAAACACATGACACAATGTTGTGATAGTATGACTACATCGGATAAAAAATTATATGTACTTTTAGTATGTACTGTAGTAGAAACTTTTTTCCATCTTTTTATCTGTCACATGCATGTGTTACATAAATCAAATCTTTTTACGCAGATAATTGTTATTGCGTTTAATCCGAGGCAGATGTAGAAGAAAAGGTTTTACGTACGTAACTGCTTGGAGAAACGTTATGAAATGAAAAACATGTTCTTGTATCTGACACTGACGAGAATTTTATTTTACACATGAATGCATGACAAATGTAACGTAAGGATCATATGATACGGTTCACTGCTCAAGCAGAAGATTCAATCTGGGGTAATTCCCGTACTATATGCATCTGCAGATAACATTATCACGTGGCCACGTGGCCTTACGCGTGCGATGTTCCTGGAAAAGGTGGATAACATCTGGTGTAAGAAGGATGAAGGTTTTCAAGTGTTTGTTTATATTCACTTCATCAGCATACGTAACAGCTTCTCTATGTACAGTACTATCGAGCTGAAAAAAGAAAGGAAAATGCAAATTGAAATGCCTCTTTTGTGACAGCAAAGAATTTAAATAATAGAGGTTGTTGTTAATTGATATCGTAAAGGTGGTTTAATCTCTTCCACTGCAAAATAATATAGAATTGAGAATCGATATAACAAGGCTTTTCCTAAAAACCCCAGCAGGTATTTCAATTTAGAGAGCTGGTTGTTAAACTTTCTTATACTTTTTTCTGTAAGAAAAACCTGACCAAGAAGAGTTTGTATATCGGATATTCGATCTCACTAAGGCAAATAACCTTTAGTGTTTTCGCCATTGTCAGTTTTGGGTAGTGGCAATTTTTAAGCAGACAACTTTACATTGATAATGGAACAAACAAAAGGTTGGTGGGATATGGTAAGGCTATAGCAGGGTTTTATATTCGTGAAACAAGGAGCACTTCACTTATACTATTTGCTAATCTGACACCAAATAGCATCACGAAATTACTGTAGCCGTTTGAAGGTAATTGCTGCTAGATGTTACATTGTTATTTGCTTGGCTGTAATTATGCTCTAGGAAAACAAATTTATTGCTGTCTGATTCCAAAGTTAGTCGATTCTTGAAGCAGAATTTTAGAAATAACATTCTGCATGTTGAAAATGTATGTAGGCTTTGTTATCTAATACCAAATGACTTTTATACTACAATGAAGAAAAAACACAATAAGATATGAAGCAAATTAATATTGGCGAACAAAGGTTACCACGTTGGGGCTACAGTTTGATACAATAATGTTTAGCTCAGGGTAAAGCAATGAGGTTTCTCCCAGGGTATGCGTGGAAATGTATGAGAAAGATAGTTTTAATGACACTGGAATGCCCGTTTCAAACTGGTTTATTGACTGCTTCTTTTTATCAGAACATCGAACTTGAAGTTGCCGACCAAGTGTTACCAATATATTACTGTTTAGAGTTACTAAAGGCGGAGTGATTATTACACGATAATACTTAATTAGTTACGTATAAACCGACAAATATCTTCTCTCATCACTTCTGGTCTGCCCTCGACCAAGACAGAAGAAGAGGTTTGCCCTAATCGGCCTCACGCCTCGGACTGAATGTCCTCACAGCTGCGCGTGAGTGTATAGCTTTCACTTTCTCGTAGCCCTTTATACACACAAAGATTCCCTTTGTAACGATCTTGTCCATTGTCATTATTAGGGTCCGAAGAATGCCTTTTTCAACAAAATCAAGTGCTATCCCTTAGAAGTCTGTTTTTCCCGTGTCTTTTGTTACAGGATTCAACCAACTGCATCTGTTCGTGTCGTAACAAACATACAAGACTCCTTTGGAATCCATTACGATTCTTTATACATTGCACCCCTTAATTTCGGTATCAAATAATTAAGTTATAAAATGTTAATTAGGAACAACAGCGATATAAAGGAAAATTCTCCAAATTATCAAACCCTTAAAAAGTTCCATTGCTTGTATCAGAAAAAAGTAAACATTCTTCCTAAGTCAAGCTTGTATAGGTAAAACATTTTCCCAATTACTTTCTCGACCATGTACACTAATTAGGGAAGTATTGCATTCCATCCAAAAATTCGATGCTGAAATGTATATTTTGAGATCCTATGAACCCCTGCCCCCAATTTCTTTTTACAGTTGTAAGTTTGTATGGGAGATAGAGGGAGAGAGATAGAGAGAGAGAGACAGAGAGAGCGAGAGAAAGGAACAGCAAAACTGAAAAACCTAATTTAGTTTAAATACCATGTTTGATATATAAGTTTAACATCATTCAAGGATATAGCATGGATGTTTTCCATAAACTGCCCCCTAAAGACTACTATGGATCATTATAAATTATTTTGATTTTCTCAAAGTGTCTCTAATATATTAATATGTCCTGTGTTAAAGATTTTTCATGATAAATAAAATGTACTTAGGTCTCGAATTTTCTTCGAATAGCCTCTGAACTCGGTAGACGTAAGAGAGAGAAACTTATCATGCAGATCTCTTTAAACAGCACAGTTTATGGCAAATAATTGTTTTGAAGCGTTGATGATTTCGGAAGTAGGTACTATATAGATTGAGTTTTAAAATATTTCAAGAGTATTTACTTTCTCAAGAGTAAAATAGGCTTCATTTTGACTTTCTCTAACGTTTTAGTTGATATCAGATGAAGAATCAATGAAATGGATGGAATTGCGGGGCTCGGCTAAGTCCCAGGCCTCACAATAAAAAAAGCTCTAAACATTTTTTCTTTATTTGTCAATATGATCTCCAGAAAGACTAACATATTTGTCATATCGAAGTTCTAATTTAATTAAAGCACCTCTGTATTGCCATTTATAATGGTCCTCAAAATAGCTGTTTACCCCATCAATGACCTCCTCGTTGCTGTGAAATCTTCGCCCTCCAAGAAATTTTTTGACGTTCGGGAACAATTGGTAGTCACTGCAATTACTGAACGATGGGCCGGAGCATTGTCGTGAAGAAACAAGATAATTTTCCTTTGCCAAATGAGTTCTTTTTCTTTTCACATCACTTAAACTTTACAGTAAGATCGCGTAGTAGTCACCAATGCTATTTTCACCCTTTTCCAAGTAATCAATAACAATAATTCCCTGTGTATCCTTGAAAACACTCGCCATAACCTTGTTAGGTGACAAAATTGACTTTGCCTTTTTTGGAGTTGGTTCACCTGACGCAATCCACTGTTTTGACTGTGATTTACTTTCTGGAGTGTAGTGATGTATCCAAGTTTCATCCATGGTAATAAGCCATCTCAAAAAATCAGTGGGATTTTTACGGTAGAGCTCCAAATTTTAATAGAAACAGTTCTTTTGCAACTTTAGATCAGGTGTCAACAAACGCAGCACCTATATTGCACAGACCTTGTGAAAGCCCAAAATATTACTTAAAATATTGCCTGCACGTTCTTTTGATATGTTTGCAGCATGTGCTATCTCAAACAGCTTTAATCTGCGATCTTGCAGTACTGAACGATGAATTTTTTCAATGATCTCTGGAGTTGTGACTTCCACAGAGCGTCCAGAGATTCATCATTAGTCTCGTATGCCCCATTTTAAACTCTACAACCCACCTTTTAATCATGTATATGAAGGGGAAGAGTCTTTCAATGCACTGTACATTTCCTCCTTGATTTCTTTAGGCATTAAGCCTTTCAAATGGAAGTATTTAAACTCTGCTCGTTTTTCCAAACACTCCATTTTCGTGAAACCTCTACACTTGTATTGTTTAAAATGCTATCATTCGAAAACTAAATAACTTATTGACCTGTAACTATGAATACAAGATAGTCTAGAGTTAAACTATATGATGCTATCCGTCAAACTAGCTTATTGGCGCCAACTCTATGTGAGGCCTGGGTCTTATCACCTGACCCTCGTACGTTAAAACATGAAGCACGTAGGTAGAGGAACAAGGTTTTGCAAGAATCTTTATTGGGTAGAATGGGTAGAGAAAGTCGTCTTAATGTAATAGGCCAGATATTTCTTGTACTGAACATATGGAATAAATTCAATGAAAATTTAAAGTTTTGAGCAAAGTGGAGAAGCTTCTTCCCTGTCGAATGGTTAATTATGAACAGTAATAAATACGAGTATGTACCTTTGCATACATCTTATTTCCATTTAATCATCAGACGATTGTCAGGGATCGAAAAGAATGCAGTAATATGTTTTATAACTACGCAGTTTTATAACTATCAGTTTTTACGCAGAAAAATTCTATACACTGCTCTTGTCCAACCTTATACGCTTTATATGAATGATATATTCATAATAAAAATTTAACCCCGAGGCACATTTCTGGAAATATAATAATTACATAAATATAACATAAAACCGGAACTGTTTATTTTCTCTTTGTGGGAGTGTAAAATACACACCGCACGTACATATATCACGCACGCCTGCTTGGCCATGTATTCGAAGTGTGTAATTAGAAGAGAAGTGCAGGCATAAATTTACTTAGTAGAGATTCTGAAAACGGTAATTTCAAATTCAGTTTTAAAGCATTTTTTGTCTAAAGAGACCAGAATAGCGATTATTAAAAGAAAGTTTATAGTTAATGAACAGTTTAATTTTTTGAAAGAAATCTTGGAGCCTCTTCTTCTGCGAGACTCATAGCGTCTGTTGCTCACCTCGGGTTCAAATCCGGTGCAGTGACCAACCTCTCTGGAACTTCTTCAGCGCTGGCTCTCTTAAATAATTAGATACTTCACCATCCTAATAAATAACATCATTTATGAAGTGATTTTCAAATTGGCAACAATACTCCGAGCTACGGAGGGATTTTGGGGGTTTAAAATAAAATTAAGGATTGTAGTGAAGACATTATCTGATTATACAATTAATAATTAATAGAATTGCACAACATGCTATTCAAAATGACGGCTCTTGCTACACGGTTAAGCAGTTCAGATGTTATATACACCCATGACCCTAACCCAATAATAATGCAATACATAAATACTTTAGTAACAATCTTTAGCGTCAAATTTTGAACTAGATTAGTCTGATCGTCATATTTTCGTTAAACCATTTGCATTTCGAAACGCTTCACGGAAACGTTAAGATAGTCGGGAAGTGTATTCTCTGAGAATTCCGGATGTGGTCAACATTCAGATAACGAATCTTTGTTCACAAGATCCGAGTAACGGGGCAATGTGAGGAATTTCTAAAAAGGTAAATGGCAATAAACTTTTTCCCTTTGTCTGCTCCAGGTATCTGTTGAATATTGCATTCAATTGCTGATTGAAATATGGAGCCAATATCTTTTAATCTGTATTTGCTTTACATTGTTCTAACTACTTCTTTATAATTCGACGGATTCCTTCTACATCTCAACCCTGTACTATCTAACCATCATAAGAAGGCAAGAGATGAATGAAGAGGAGAGGGGTTTGAACTGTTTGTCTGCTATGTTAGTGCATATATTTAATAGGAAATGAGTGTGTGAGGGTGCATGTGAGTTACCCAGTTTGCCAAATCTAATGTTTGTTGGAGTAACTGTAGTGATAGGTATTATGCATGGGTGAGTTATGTGAAAACACTTGCATCCTTGTCATACTCGGAAGGCCAGCATAAACACCGTGAGGACAGCAAAAGTGATTACGTTATACATTCCTCTAGCTTGCCTTCTTGTGCTGGGCAAACAGTACAGTACCATTTTGCTTCATCATGTGTCCATAAAGGCCCTAATGCAGAGTAACTGTAGTTCTGCTTCTATAGCTAATGTATAGATGGCAGCTTCGATATAATTTTAATTGCTAGACAACCGTGCTTCTATATGGAAAGATGGCAACTTCAAATAGTAAGCTATTTGTATATGCTTGTGCTTCTAGCTGCTTTCATTATCAATAAATAAACGAATGACACCATCTATTTTCATCTTTACTGTTATTTTAGACTTAGGCTGGAGCTTAAGGTCATGCTAAGAAATATTCGTCCTGCGCCGTGGCATAGCGGGCTCTGGCAGCATGCCTTGGTCCCTGTCCACGGAAAGCGGCCCGGGTTCGATCCCACCCATCTGGTGGGGATTTTAGGTCCCGAGTATAGGACCGGTGCCCACTCAGCATCGTGAGGAAAGTGAGGAGCTTAAGCTAGGTAAGCGGCCCTGGTCACGGAAACCAACATTCCGGCTGGGGGATGCCGAGATACTGACCACATCTCTTCCCCGTATCGGTTGGATGATCGTCCACCTCTGCCGTGCGTAAGTGGGCGTGAGGCCGGCAGTCAGGTTGGTAGGCCTTGGTCCTCTAAGGGTTGTCGCGCCATGGGTTATTATTATTAACAAATATCCAATCCGGTATTTGCCTTGGCAACTGAGGAAAAACAAAACAATCACATTAGTGGAATAACGGATTTGAACTAGGGACCTTCTGAACGCGGGCTAGCCGGAGCCTATATTGAGAAGAGAGAAAAATTTCATGTCAGTTTGGAAACACAATTGCGAATTAATGTTTTAAAGACATAAAGTTTTGAAATACTGGTCCGTTTTGCTGGAAAAATCTATCTTATATACAGAAATGCACAAGAGTATGAATTGTTGATACAGAGCAACATATTAGAGAATTCAAGAAGCAGTAGTAACAGAGTTACCAAAACGTGAGCAACATTTGTCCTTGTATTGAGACTAAAAAGTTGCAAAAGAATATCAAAAGTCTCCAAATTAGAGGGAGAATTAAAAACATTACATTTACAATATAATTTCTTGTAAATATCCACAGGTGTTCTCTGTCGGAAGGATAATTACCCACTATCGTTTTAATGATTACAATCCTGTTCTGCTGGTTGTTTCCCTGGCTTTTCTTTCGTTTTCTATTCTGAACTCGAAGACGTCGTATAGCAGATCTCTTCGGTTGATTTAAAGGAGTAAGACTGCGGCTGACACATCCCCACCTTCCACAGCGATAGTACTATGTTCTTAGCTGTGAATGATTCCATTTGAACCAGGTGGATACTGTAGTGCCCTATCTTGGGGTAAAATGCCATATATAAACAACTGGTTGTATTATTGTGCTTGGAAACGTGGATAAGGAGCGTTATAACTCAGTAATTCCTGTTCTTTTTTCGTAGTTTTACTTGCATTTCTATAATAGTAATGTTTAGCAAGAATAGTATTTAGAGACAGACTAATATTCAATGCCACAACCGGCATTTTAACCAGTCTATTCCGATTTCCCGTCGGTTGCTCTAACCATCAGCCAGGATTAAAATTTCCATTCTGACTACCTTTCCAATCTTCTCCCACGCACAACTTGAACGGGGGGAAAGTTAACAACAAAGTTACATTGACTGCCCTAATATGAGCATCAATCAATTTTCACTTATAGCACTGAATTAAACTTCAATGCTGAATCATATGAACTCGCACACTACTTGGGTTTCAATATTAATTTTCAACTCCTTTGGCAGCAACTACCTTTTGCAATAAACCATATTAGAAACGTTAATACTATTTCGGAGGCAAAATGCTTTTCTAATTCAGAATGAAGTGGGTTGGAATTTGAATTTCGGCACCAACTTGAGTAGTAAGTAATAGATAAAACGGTGCAATAACAGAGTTTTGAGATAACAAACCTAAGGTCTCAAGTTCATTAGAAACCTTCAGGTGCTAAAAGAATAAATCTATTGCTAAACCAGGAATGAAAGTAGTTAGAAATAGCGGTAAGATCGCTAAAGTTGTGGAAGTGGTAGAGATAGTTCAGACAATCTGTCCGACCGAGCAGTTATTCGACACCCGGGGTAGGCAAGTTTCCTGGATGACGGCGCATAAGCCAAAGTACAAGAGCTGAGGCGATCTGGATCATGTAACGATGCATGAAACGAGGAAACTGACGTCATCCGACGTTTCTCCTGCAATACCGTTGTCAATCGTTCCTGGAACACAAATAACACACTGCTCGCATCACTTGCAGCTGTTAACGCACTGTCGCACAGAAACCCATCTCCTTGCTGTCACAGACACTCCACGGTTTCAAAATAACAGCGGGAGGGCTCAACCAGCCATGTGTAACAAACATATCCACATTCATGACCTTTGTAAATCAATTTCTGCTGAAAATGCTTTAAGTAGAATACATTTTACTTTCCTTACCAGTAATTTGTACCTAAAAAACAAGATATCGAGATTTCCATGTCGCAAAAGCGAAGAAAACGATATGATCTGGGAATTATTTTAGGCAATTTAAATTGGCACTTGTAATGAAAACTCAATGGTAATTAAATGAAATGTGTAGTGTTTAACGCCCGCTTTTTACTACATGCGGCACCGCAGGCGGTGTCTTTGATGATGCATAAGATGAAGATGGATCATCTGTGTGGAATGAGATGGTGGGGGAAACCGAAAATCCCGGGGAAAACCCTCCCCAGTGCCATGTTGTCCATCACAAATCTCACTTTGTAGTCGACTGGGATCGAACCCGGGCCGCCTTGGTGAGAGTCGAGCGGTCTAACCACTCAGCCAAGGCGCGGCCTAACTCAATGATAAAATCTGTCTAGTCAACGTGAGTGCAGTTGCTCCTCAAAGGAAACGGACGGTACCTCCCACTAATGACCGTCATAAATCTATCTCCACACTTCAGAAATGGAACACTGTGTTGAGGGCCAATAGCAACCCTGATTTTCTGGAAATGACAGTCGCATGTTTACTCCACGTGGAGTCTCAGTTGGCACAGTCCCAACTTCCAGTTGATCTGTTACGTGCAGAAATTAGTTGTGTGTCACGATGTGGAGACCGTGGGAGGAAAACGCAGTGGTAAATGCAATTGAAGTAGTAGATAAATTTCAGTGAAGTGAAAATAATCAAAGTGAAGACAATAGTGTGAATGAATTGGAAAGTGTTGCTGGGTCGAGTTATGTTACTGGAGAAGCCTCACAAAAAAGTTATAACGGGAGCCGTTTCTAAGCAAATTCATGCCTTGTTTTGAACAAATGTAAATATTTGCTGAAAAATGATCTTGGTAAGGGGTCGTGCAATGAACGTGATAAATTCTGGGTATTTGCAGAAATACAGTAAGATAAATTGTGACGAAATGAATACCAAAGACGCCGATCAAGTGTGAAAACAAAAGGAAACGTTTCTCTAAAGTGGATAATTTCACATGCGATTTAATTCGCCGATAAATTTATAAATTCTATGCAAAAGGGAGAGCGCCCACCTTAGACGAATTGGTTGCACATTTGCAAGAAATTTGTGATTTTTCTTATGGGCACTGAGGAGCTGGGTTTCAAATACTACACTTTGAATAAGATAAGGGTTATTATGGAATCCAGTAGAATTGTATTTGTCAAAACTAAGGAAGTTTCGCAGTAATGGATATAAGATAATTTATATAGACGAAACCTCGTACGATACCCATGACGCATCGAGAAAGGTGGCAACCTTGCTGAAAGGACTGGGAGAAGGAGGGTTCGATTATAAGGGTTCGTCAAAGGGGGCGGCCGAACTGCACTTGCGTTGACTAGAAAGGCCTTACCATTATCGGTAAGTTTAATAGAACAATGCTTCGATTGGAAACATCGATTCCAAAATCACTTTTGCAAGGCTATATATCGGCGGATTCATTTTTTTTTAACTTACAGTTAAGGATTTTCCTCCCAAGCTTCTTTCTTCGCCTGTGTGTGCGTTTCCTCTCCAAAAAGCTTTCGAGTACTTCACACTGATGGCGCAATACTCTCAAAGTATAGGGGAACCAATTTAAGACAATACATCTGTAAATGGTAAAAAGCGTGAAATTTTTCTATTTTGTTTTAAATTTTATTACACTTATAAGTTGCACCTCAATACTAACCAATAAGTTGTTTAAGATAAAAAATTGAAGTCACAAATGGCTATTTAATTGGTCCTATATCATTTAGATAAAGAACCGCGTTGAGATTTAAGCTCCATTTTGTTTCATTGTTTCCGTTTGTTCTTCATCTTTTAGAATGCTCTTTGGACCATATTTTCTAACTTGTTAATTTGACATTTTTAGAAGAGCTTCAGGAATTGTGGTTTCAAAAAAAAAAAAAAAAAAAAAAAAAAAGTTGAGAAATATATTTCATAACAGGTTAAAACATTATCTTAAAGAAATTAAAATTAAGAAATACGTGCACAAATTCCTTGTGTCTTTACACTAAATTCAAATTAAAAACACGAAAAACCAAGTAGCACTTAATGTGACTAATTATATAAAAACGTGATTAATTATGAATAAAAACAGTATAACAATGGCTTGGTATAGTTGGCTAAGTTTTATTATATGCAGTGTATGTTTCATGTTGTAACCTCCCTAAAAGAAGGACGACCACCCACGTCACGATGCAACGATTAGGGATGCCTTTCATCACTTGATTGCCCTGATTAACCAATTGTGTTGTGCCGAGATATTTTGTAACTCTTGTATTCGCACAGAATATGTAAAGTTGGGAGTTGAGTGGCTAGTTTTATGACGTTTCCCACAGTTCCTAAGGTTGTAAATATATCTCTAATATAATTAATTAAAATATCCACATTATTTATAAGCAATTATTTTACCCTAATTATTTATATACTTAAATGAAAATGCAAATAATTAAATGTATACTTTTGCTGCCGTAAAAGCCTTGCGGTATATACCACATAAATTAATACCAGGCGAGATTATATTAGATTAAATGTGGAGGGTTGTTAGGCTTCAACGCCTCACTTCGCTGAAACCTTTATAAACCTAAATCAGGTTATATTTGAAACACTGCCATATAAGTTCCCACAATTCATAATTGTTAGTTTTTAATTTTAAAAATTAAATTACCGGCTTTCCCGGTATTACTCTCATAATCCGGGACTGGTGATCTACATGCATCACAGTTTTCAAATATTTCATTTAATCCAGAACTGAATCACTAGGAAATACTCATTATCCAGCATCATCCCTCGACCCGAAAAAGGCCATTAAGGATATTACCGTTCCAGGTAAACGTCAATCGATAACACGACACACAAAAATGCTAGAGGCTACTCGCAGAGATTATTCCGCATGAAGAAGAAGAGTCCAATGTTCTCTACCACCTTCCATTTACTGCCTGCCCTAGGGCAACAGTTTCAATTACTGTGGAAGGTATTATGTTGCCGTGCAAGCAACTCCGGGCTGAAAATGTATAGCATTAAACCGTGGGGGTCTTCCTCGAAATACAGCAGGTAATTTCTAGCCAGGTATATATGCACGTCAGCAATGTCCGGAGATGCACTCAAATAAAACTGTTTCAACGACCTTATCGTAGAGCATTTTACTCATTCCAGGTTGGACTTGACCAGCTATGAGTACTCTTTTCGTGCAATGCAGGGAGAGCATCAAATTATCTCTTACATTAATTAAGCTGCGATAATCTAAAAATAAGTAACATTAACCTCTATAATATAACGCATGGTTAAAAGCATCAACAACGTGCGAAAGAGAACCCCTCCCCAAAATTGCGTGGATTGACGCAATAGATTAGATTAGATTGGTTTGCGTTCAGTAGATTCACTTGTAGCCATAAAAGGCTGTGAACATAGAACATGTCCAGAGGTATAAAGTTTAAAAGCATATATACACAAAAGTTAACAAGACACATATTATAGTATACAGGCAATATGAACAATATTATGGAAAACAAAGCAGGGATAATTATATATGATACAAAATGAAACACTTTTTAATTCAGCTTTCACTTGGCTTATGCCAGTACGTCTCAACCTTTTTGCAATGGATACCATTCTTGTTATTTCTTAAATAATATATACATTAAAAATAAACGTTCAACTTGCATCAAAGATTTATTGGCAATGATTTGTCATTGGAACAGTTAGATACTACTTATAGAGCTACAGAAGCATTATCAGGATAATTTGTCATTCAGATAATCTTGTACAGAATAAAAAGATTTTGAGCAAAGGTACTCTCTAACAGCATTTTTAAAAGCACCGAAATTATTAATTTTTTCTTTAAGAACATTAGGAAGTGCGCCAAATATTTTGATAGTTTCATAATACACGCCTTTCTGGAAGCAAGAAAGTTTAGCACTGGGATAATGGATATTATACTTTTGTCTAGTGTTTATTTTGTGAATTACATTATTTGTTGCAAATAAGGCACGATTGCATACAAAGAATTTTAGGATCGAGAATATATATATATATGCAAGGAAGCGTTAATATCTTCAATCTTCTAAAAATATCTTTACAGGAGCATCTGTTGTGAGTGTTAGCAATGATTCTTATAACCTTCTTTTGCATAAGTAATATTTTTTTACTTTCTACTGAGTTGCCCCAAAATAATATTCCGTATTCCATAATAGAGTTAAAGTATGCATAATTTACTAATTTAAGTGTGTCAATAGAACTCACATTAACCAGCTCTCGGATAGCATAACAGGCAGAGCCGAGTTTAGGTAAGATATAATTTATGTGAGTTTTCCAATCTAAACATCTGTCCACTTGAAGGCCCAGAAATTTTATGCTGTCAATTTCTTCTAATAACATATCATTAATCCCGATTTCTATTTGAGTATGTGACGTACGACAGGTTATAAATTTGACCACTTTTGTTTTGTCTAGATTCACAGATAATTTGTTCGCTTTAAACCAGCATGACATACAGTTCAAAATATAATTCATTTTAGTTATACACTCGTTTAAATTTGTACTGGTCACCAGAACACTAGTGTCATAGTATATTTATAGGTAGCCTACACTAATATATTTGTAGGTGTTTTACATAAAGGTATACCGCAGAATATCTGTGATTTGGTTATGAGCGTTCGATCTGGGTTACAACTTCGGGGTTCATATGTGTTGAATTCCATATTGTTATGTACTGATTCTTCAGTAACTGCTTAATGGATATTGTAATCCTAGGTGGTTCTATAGCTTGCGACTATTTCGCTTGATAGACAGCCCATTCATTTCCCTGTACTTCACCATGTCCTCTGATCCAATGCTTTTGCTGATTTATTGTTTTGCCATTGGCCCTACTTGTGTACCCGCTACTGCCAGCAGTGCGGTGTGGAATTAACGTGGATTGCGAAGAGCGAAAAGCTCTTTGTTTCGGCGTTCTATTCAGTCCATCGTCATTCTTCGTTTAATATCGTATCATTCCATTGTTCATTCCCTTTGTTTTTACATAGCGACCGTTGCTACTTCAAAGCCATTCTTTGTTTTTAAAATCGTCCGTGTAAATCTCAGCTTAGTCTTGAATGGCGGGCACGTAGAAATGTCAAGAACTCACCAATCCAACAGGAGCATACAATTAGACTCGTCGGCCTCTAACTGAATTGGGAGCTTCACCTACATTTGCGCATGTTTTTCTACACAATTTCGCATTAAAATAATTATTTTTTGATGAACTTACTCTTTGCTATCTCAAATTTTTCATAACGCATATATGCCAGTAAATAAATGAGTTGCCTGAAAATAATATGAAACATTTATAGAGATTCAATATTTTAGAAAGAATTTGAAGTTGGAGACGTGAACTTTGAAGCAGCATGAGGGATTGGGTAAGGAATTGATTCCTGAAAAATCTACAGTGAGGTATATAGTATGTCCTTTTATCTTTATTTATACGAGATAATTAATTCCTAACAACGTCTGAAATAACTAATTTATTCTGCACGAAGTGCACCCATTGCTGTAGCGTGGTGTTTACTACTGACAACTGAAATATTTAAATTAAATTTTCAAGTATACTTACCGCCCTAGTATTCGCATATCGTTTGTTATTACAACCAGGAAATTTATGTGGTAGACAAAAATGTATTTTCTTGGTGACGAATTCAATTTGAAATTCTACATTTCCTTCTGTGTAAATTCACTGAGAAGAAGCGGAAGAATCGTCCAAAACGAAGTCGACGGATACAGCAAAGTTAGCATAGAATAATAGTCCCTTACCTTTGTGCCAATTCTTAGTTTGAGTATTTGGCAACATAGGATATCAGTAGTTAGCACCGTTAAATGCTTCCATCCAGTGTTTATGAATCACTGAGTGCAAAGTGATGTCGCTCTTGTGCAAGGCCATCAGACGCAATTGGTACATCCACCTTACGCTGACAGCTAATCTCTGAGCGAAGTTTAGACGTGAGGCTGTCAGGAACAGTCTGAACAAATTTGACGTCTCGTTGCAGCCTAAGTCTTTGTATCCGGTTTCACTTTCATAAGTGATCAGATCGGTTTATAACGCCACACCCTGCACGTGTTCGTTGATCTAGGATTTGCTCAGTAGAGCTCTTTTACTTTCTCTATTCTTCATTGGGAATGCGGTGAAAGTTGCATTGGATTAAAATTGTTGATTATAAATATTGTTTTGAGACTCCTTGAAACAGTAGAGAATTCAAGAACATTTATCTTTGGTACTTGGTTTTCAGTATGTCTCTCTGCGAGTTTGCCTTGGAATGGCAAACATAGAAAGAAATATATAAATTCAAAATGAAGCATTTATGTCGAAGACGCTACAAAAGAGCTTCAGAAAATAATCCACATGACAATTTATTTTTGTTTAGATTACTGTTAAGCATTTTAATTTGTTTTAACGCTGGTTGTCGTATGACGTCATCTTTAATCACATCAGCACCGTCCCATTACCAGCCTTTTGCAAATGTTGTGTGGTCTTTTATTGTATGCGCGCTGTCCCTGGATACCGTGACAAATGTACAAGGCGGTTGTCTTATTTTTTTTTTGGATTCTTAGTAATTACTTTAGATAGCTGAACGTAATAGCTCAGGATGTTGCATCAAAGTTTAACTTCCTTTGGAACAGTCAACCTGACCTTAAAGACCTTTCGTGATTTTCTCACGAATGATAGGATGGGTTATTCCCCTCGAATTGTACCTTATTTATTCATATTTCATTTCCTTTCTTCTTTCAGAGCTGCAGGTCCGGTGCTGTGTGGCACGGAAGTAGCTTCTTCCCGAACCTGTCCATCAGGTCTCCCGGGTATGATGTGGCATTGAGGGTACATCTGGGGATGCGTATTCTGGAGACCATATGGGCCTTGCTCTATTTCACCTACCGCCGTCAGAGGCAATAGACCACAATGCTAAAAACTTTAACCACTTCTTAACTCTAACCTTAATTCTAACTTAACGAAGTTGTAACTCGTGAGGCTCGCAATCAGAGAGGTCCCGGTTCGACTCTTGTAGACCTTCCGCTCTTACTTTAGGTAATTAGCTGTTTTTATGTTCCGGAGGCGAATGCTGTGGTAGTTTCACATCTATTAGGATTTGTTTTCCATAATTTCTCTTTAATTTCTTCCCTTTTCATACCTTAGGTGCGCTTTCAGGTTTTGTGACGTGAACAAATGTCAAGATGTTTGCTCAATGCATTTCTCGTGGACTGAGCTGCTTAAGAGCTGCTTGATTCATTGCCTTCTCTATGTAGCTCTGAAATGAGACGGATCTTCGAGGTTGAAACAGTTTGGGAGTTCCATGCGTCTCAGTAACCTGAATGCTTCCTTTAGTAGAGTTTACTGCCCATTCTTACCACATCCAGCAAAACAGGTGGTGGATACCGGTGATACATACAATTAAAATTACATTTCGGAAACGAATTTTGAGAAGGAACTTATTCATTAATAAGTTTAGGGTACCTCTCTGGTATTTACCAGTTACGAGGATTAAGAGAAACGTGGAGGAATCCCAGTTCAGGGGGCCGGCCATGACGAGATTTGAACCGCGGATCTGGGAATTTGCACGTTACCGCAAAGCTGATTCGGTCGTGCACCTCCGTTGCACCGCGTAATCTATGATAATTATCATCTTCACTCCATGGATTAGACACATTGTATCCTACGTGTTTCACAGGAAGTCTCTCCATCTCTTCTGCAGTTTGCCCACATCTTTTCGCTCTGCTAGTTTATAATTTATTGCTATTTTCGGAAGTCTATCATAGTCCATCCTTTCCACATGTATCAGCCAATTATTTCTGTAGTGTTTTATTTCTTCGTATATAGATTTCACTTTCAACTCTGTTCTTGTTAAATCGTTATTTATATGTTCTAGTTTTCTACATCCTTCAGTTCTTAAGAACTTCATTTCAGATCCTTGTATCTTACTTTCCATCATCTCTGTTATAACCTCAAACTTCCATATAAAAACACTGGCTTTGTCATTGTTTCATAAAATGTAATTTTCGTATCCTTTCTTGTTTTATTTCTTAAAGAACTGTGTAATGTCCCGCATATAGTTTGAAATCTTGACGGATTCTGGTTAATATCTCTTTCTTCCTCTCAATTTATTTCACATCCAAGGTATCTGAAGCTTCAGACCTGTTCTAAAGGTTGATCATATAAAATAATTTTAGATCTTATTTGTTGCTTAGCCCAACAAACCCATTATCTTTGTTTTAGAAATGTGAAATCATAGTTCTTACATATTAAGCTCAATTCACATATAACATGTTGTATACAGGCTGTTTCGAAACGTCACCGATAGGTCGTTTCGTTGTTTATAACTTAACTAGTCCGAATTTCATTTCGCAGCTTCGAAATTCTCTTACGTATAATTTTATGCAGCATTTAACATTATTTCCTGACTAGGCAGTGCGAACCTCAAAAGTTATTATTGGGACACGCCGGTCACGAAGACAAAAGCATTGCTCCTAGCTTTTTATCGGTGACCCTAGCCTCGCTTTCAGGTAATGGGGCAAAGGGCAGATACTTGTGAAAAAGTCGACTAATGGCCCGGACAGTTCTAAGGTTACTCATTTTGCTATGATCTTAATAGTACAGTACTTTCAACCAGTTACTGCAAAATCAACAGCTTCCTTTAAGTTACAAATGCTTTATTAAGTTATTAAACACAGTGAAATAAAATGCTTTTCTCATTGCATAAGGCATTTAGTTGTGGTTAACTTTATCTACAATTCTTTGATATTGTTCTCTGTCCTTTTTATCATTTAATACTTCCATCCTCTATCTCACTAACATTAACTTCCCTCTAAAAGGTTTAAGTTGCATATGTCCCTAGCCTATTCACCGTCATCGACTGTTACAATGGAATGTTGGAACACGTTAAAGATCTATAATCAAATAACTGAAGAATAGCTTCTTTATTGCGGTTTCATAAAGCAAAGAAAATTTTAATAGCAGCAAGCTACCGTGGAGTTTGTCGGTATGTTTACAAACTGCTACAACAGACGACACGCTGTGTCACCTACCTGCGAACTTCAATAGCGTGAGGCACGCGGCGTTGCTCCTGTAACTGTCTAATTTTCATCACTCATTCTGGAGCGCTTTTTATGCGGTTCTACTAGAGGTAAAACTATCTATAAGTGTCACATAGAAGCTGAGCAACTACTTCTATATGTTCGTTCGGTGTCGTTTCGGAACACCCTGTATAATCTTACTTTTCTGTACCAATACTACATCGTCTGCATATAATTGAGCAATTATCTCTAATTGATTATTTAATCTAACTTCTTTGTTAAAAATCTGCTTATGATAATTATATTATATAAATTGCTGTGGCATCTCAGATGCTGTTGGAATTCAAATATTTATACTACGTTCGCTTCTTGTGCTCATCTTGAATGAGGAAAATATGTGGTTCACGAAGAAGTACGTGATTAAATATTTTATACTTTGTGTTATAATTATAAAATTAAAGAAGGCCCTCTAGTATTATAGTCCTTCGCCGTGGTGTAGCAGGCTAAGGCAGCATGCCTTGGTCCCTAGCCACGGAAAGCGGGCCGGGTTCGATCCCACCCATGGGGTGCGGATTTTCGTTCCCCGGTATAGGACCGGTGCCCACTCAGCATCGTGAGGAAAGTGAGGAGCTTACGCTAGGTAAGCGGCCCTGGTCACGAAAGCCAACGTTCCGGCTGGGGGATGCTGAGATGCTGACCACATTTCCTACCCGTATCGGTTGGATGATCGCCCACCTCTGCCATGCGTAAGTGGGCGCGTGGCCGGCAGTCGTGTTGGTAGGCCTCGGCCCTCTTAGGGCTGTCGCGCCAGTGGTTAACTTTTTCTTTCTAGTATTATAGCTCTCGATTTAAAATACATAGGTTTGTCTACAGATCTACACACATTTTGATCTCTTTTAGCATTTTTATTTAGTGATAAGTTATATATATATGATTACGTTCATTAGGAGTTTATAGGTCCAGCCTTCCGATCTGTAAGTTAGTGGGTGCTTTAAGAATCAGTAGATTCCTCGGTAGCTATTACTATTTTACTAGGGACAGTAGATACAATTAGATAAATAATTAGAAACTAAATGATTTATATGTTCTTTACAAAGTAATTTAATAGCATCACTAAAAGGTTGTAAAATACCAACAAAACCAACCTTATTAGGCCCCTTTCGTAAGTGAATATATCCTAACAGTAGCTATTATTGATTAAACAAATATATCCTTGCAACTAAACTTAATGAATAACTTACAACCATAGAATTGGTTATTTTATACAGGAAACAATTTAATGGCAATTTACAAGAATTTAAAGGGCGACCTACACTTTACCTACTCTCATATACTGTCAACCTTACATTTTAATGTCAGAGGTTCTACTCCCATTAGTCCTGGATCCGTAGGACCAAGGACTCGGGCCTCCTTCGACTAGAGTTACCGAGCTGTCCCAAAAGGGCGTCCGGCACCTCCGTGGGGCTTTCCATAGGGCAAGACCTAGAGACTAACAAGGCCCCCCCCCAATCTGGTCCTGTGGACTCAAGACGGGATGGAAGTGGATACGCCACTTACGCGCGCCAACACCAAAATGGGAAGGATACCGATATGACCTCGGTGGGGTCGCCTGGTGATCTGGCACACCTACTAGCTATGCTGGCTACTACCCGGGAATATTAATGACTTCCCTCAACCCCATCCGGAGACGTACCCGATCACCCACGGGTATCGGGAACCACTGTCCCCTCGAGTCCAACCCAATCCGAACAACTCCCAAATAGGAGTTCCGCAGCGCCGGCACCACGGCAGCTGAAGGGGACGGATCCCCTCGCCTACGGGAACTGCCAACCTTACAAGTGCACAACAAATCCTGCTGTAAACATATGGGAGGGAAGAAAGAGACAGAGGCACTGTAATGAAACGCTGTTATGCTGCTAATTGCTGTAAAGAAAGTGATGCGTTTACCCCCTTCTTTTATTACACAGTACCCACCTTTTTAAACAACCATGAAATTCCCTCCAATAATCAGTGATTTAACTGCGCTCGTTTACAGTATCTCTGTCATTCTTACTCCCCTTCCATATGTTTACTACAAAATCTAGAGATTGTGACAAATTAATTGGTGGACTGCAATTTCATACTAAATCGGATATTGCATATATGTTCATTGCTGCGCCAGAACTTCTAGTGTCTGTTCAATAAAGTGTGCTATAAATATTTTCCACAGTAACGGTGTATTACTGGGAAATAAACAGAACGCGCGCTTCGGCAGTCAAGCGAAACGCCCCTAGCGTTCATAACGAGGGAAGCGCGTCACTGCTTTACCACGACAAGGGGTGGGGCTAATCTTCACAAGAGCTTTGCTTTATTTACCTATCCACCATCAAAATACCAAATACTATTTAATGCACATACGTCATTCGGCCATTCTCAACTGAATGAACATACAACGTGTATTTGAAATCATTGGCCCGTAATGGATATCCATGAAAAGACAAATAAAAAACACGCGCTTTGGCTTTTAAAACAGAAGAAAATAAAATGTTCAGAGCTGGGCAGATAAAATCGAATCATATGCGTTTTGTTAATTTATTTGCTAAGATTGATAGATAATTTCTCAGTTAAAACGTTTGGTAAAAAATCGAACGGCTATGTGAAGTAATTTCTCTGTTAGGTTTCACAAGCATAAAGGCCACATTTTTCTGTTCCGTATATGAAAAGAGCAAGCATTGTAAGGACTGAAACATATCGCACGAGTATGGAAGTAGTTCCACAAGTCTTCATCACGCCCCCCCCCCCATTTAACTGCAGTGGTCATATCGGCGCCCATACTCCCTTGTGGCAATGGTGTTATGTCGCAGACGTAGGGTTGCTGGTACTTTGGATTTTTAATCGTTACATCACGTACACATTCGCACTATCATACTTCCAGCCTCTGGGGAGGATGGAGAATAATCTTGGTTGGAGAAAAATCCCCAACCCCAGCCCGGAATCGAACCCGGGATCCCTCGCACAGCAGGCAAGTGTTCTACTGACTGAGGTCTCCAGCATTTATGATTTCAAATACACTCTCTGTAACTCGTATAACCAATTATCTTACAATTAGTTTAAACTGTATAGGTTACAACCCTAAAATGCCTTCATTAAAATGAGAAGCAACCCTAATTAATAATTATATAGAAACAAAAACACAATCGTAAACATCTAAATATTTCCTAAGTGATGATATTGACATGGTGTTAAGAGAAGTATGGGAACATAACTCCAAAGGTGTTAAGCCATCCCTTACTTCTCGTTTCGTGACCACCAAAGCGAAAATTTAATAGGAAAAGCCGTCTAATTACTGTAGATAAAGAAAGGGGGACTATTCTGTTCACACCTGCGGAGCACTCTTCCATACGCCTGTGCTAAGAGAAAGAGTGGGGCTACTATCAGTTAATAACCTCAGTTATAACATTCCTATAACGATAACTGTTCAAGCTGCGACACTTTCTGGGTGTGTATAAATAGTGGTTACATTGTTTGACTACTCGCAACTCTATGGTATTCCTGGAGGTAGATGGTCGCTTCATTTGGTTGATTAATAAGTTGGTAGCCTTGAAGTGTAAATGCTAAACGATGGTTATCGTTTATAAAATCGACTAATCCTAGTAATGCTCAGAGATTAGGCGATGTTCTTGCCGTGCTTTCTTCAGTGCCTTCTTCTATAGACAACGCAACCATCTCACATGTATTTTCCCCACTTAGCGCGTTATCCACTCCAACTGCAAGAAAAATATTCCAAAGAACGAATAAGAAATGAAAAAAAAAAAAAAACTGTAGACAACATCCTATCAGTGCAGATTACGAATTACGACGTTACACATTTATGGATAAAAGAACTTTAGTGGAGCTTCAGTATGATCAGGTTCGGATAGGGAGATGCAACTCAACCTATAGAAGATGTTTTGTGACTGTGACCTTTTTTTTGGGGTAATTTACGTCCTCCAACGTTAAATCATATCGGACGATGAATGGAATGGATGAAATGATGCTCAAATGAGCCCAGGGTCCATAGAGCTTACAGCTACCCGACATTTGTCTTTCAGGATAAGGGAAAACCTCGGAAAAAACTTTATCCAGGTAACTCACATTCACCGATATTCGAACTTGGGACCTCTTGAACGTGAGGCAGACACGCTACTATCCATGCTGCCGAGGCGGGCTGCGACCTTAATGGAGAGTCATCAGAAAGAAAAAAGGAGGTAAGAGGACACAGGGGAGACATGTCTCATTGGGGACTCCAGGACCGTCCGATCCGGAGGACGAAGATTTATATGTAGCATCATTTTTCCTTGCCATTCAACGCCAAGACTCCCGCCAACACTTAAAATTCTAAAGTAGCCAATCGGGACGAAAGGCGAAGTGAAGTTAATAAAGGAACAACTAATTTGGAGATTAATTAATAATCCCAGCATTCACCTAACATTCGAGGAAACCCTCGGCAAACCGTGTAGGTCGGGATAGTCTTCACGGGGATCTAATCCTACTTTCCGAATACGAATCGCATTCCTGTATCGGTACCTCGGTCGGTTAACGAACCTAGCCTACAAAATATCCTACTATTTAGTTTAACAAGAAATATGGCAGCTTAAAACAGTTATACATGTACATAATGTGACAAATAAAAATTAACTACATAATCGCAATAATCTGTAGAAACTAAATCCCATGAGTTGGATACAAGGCACTCAACATTTGTTTACACGTTAATGATGATGATGATAGAATTAACGCAGTATCTTTCCGTTTCTTCCTCTGATACTTTGGAAACCAAGAATACCGTATACATTTTCCATTCTACCAATTTTATCATCTTCAGACTTAAGTATGCTTCAGGCCAGACAGAATCCAAAGTAAAATGCTGCATTACACAGCATATTCTCAACCTACATTTTAAATTTCTGTACACCGGAAAACAAACCCTTGCATGGGTCCCCTCACATGTGGGCATTGACGGAAATGAAGAATCCGATAAAGCCGCAGAGGAAGCTACTCGACTTCCACTGTTACTTAAGAATAGCTACACCAAGCGAAGATGAGAGAAAAAAAATGAAAAAAGATGACAGCTTTGAAGCTCTCCCAGCTCTCATATATGGAGAGCAAATAGCATTAACTCACCTCAAAATTCAACACTTTATATTTACCATCCCTTTAATTTTAAATAAGGGATCTCCAGCATCTTGTGATATCTCCAACATCTGCAACATTTCTACCTCAATTTAAAATATACACTTATTATTGCATTTCCCCAGGTACTCCAAATAGAGAATACAGACTGGCAAAGTGATCTACCAAATGCTTTCAACAATGCACACACAGTTAAAAGGTTATTAGCATATCTTACAAAATGTCATGTTTATATTATGAACTCTGTCTCATATATTGCAAACTATACTTGGACACGGCATGATTAAGTAACTAAAGCAAGTTAAAATAGTTCATGAATATACAATGGTTTACTCTGATTTACTAGGACTAGGGCCGATCCGAGTTAACGATAATCTGGATTAGCCAAAGAATGATGGAAAAACAATTAAAAAAAAGGATGTAAAATATCACCGAAATATTTTTAATGGAGTTTACAAATTACTATCGGCACACCTTCACATAAAAGCAATACACTGCATGTACTGTAATAGCCTATGTAGTTGTACTGTACACAATATAGCTACAAACTAGTCGGTAGTAAAAAAGGCAGCGAGCTTCTGCTGTCTCAGTTTAGTGTTGCGCTTACGAGTACCACAATCTGGCATCCGCTTTAACATTAGAAGTTCATTTGCTAATGTTTCGGCTTGACTTTCGAAATAAAGCATCTCTGTGTTTACTACTTCTTGTGTGTGAGTCATAACCACAACTGATTAATAGCACTATCTGAATCCGAATACTCTTCATTTTCAGTAACACGGCATGCTGCAATAATAACTTCCTCTATATCGGTTTATAACCGCTGTCACTGTGGATTTACAACCAATTGTCAATGTCTTCGTTAGCCATCGATATTTTTAAAAATGTGTGTTAAATATTCTTCCACACTTATTTATTATTATTCTTCAATCTTGTTTTCTGGCAAGTCACAAAAAAAAACATTGTCCGATTTAACGAGGTTTTACTGTATCGCCAACTATATCTCTATGTGTATGTGGAAGGCATAGTAATCGAAAATTAACATAGCATCTAATGAAGCAGCATTTAGTTTCTATATATTTTTTCTTTCTTTTTAGACCAAGTGTTAAGGTAGTAGAAATGTGAAACCGTTTTCTGGATGCGAACCTTTAATAAGCCTAGGGAATAAACGGCGTTGCAAAATGTAACAAAACGAAGAAGACTAGAAGGACAGCTGCCAACCGCTATACCAAGAACTGTGTTTCTGGTCTGACCCTACAGATACCAAGCTAATGATGATGAATGTGGTGCTACTGTTGTCATCATCTCACGTGGGCGTGCAGTAGATTGCACTACTGGATAATGTATAATACCTTGCTGTCAGATTAACCATCCTCTTGGAATTTCTGTATATTTACTATTATTAAGCGCTCCTCTCCGCGTTTTCAGACACCTGCATTAAGAGTATTCCAGTTTCGTTTTGTCTCCAAGATCATCGTAACATTTTCTGAAGTAAAAGGACCCGTTGTTACATGGGCAACCTCAACCAAAGTTTGTGACCTACTCTATACAGTCATGGTCACCTATAACTCATACCAATTCAAAAGAAAACTCTCATCATTTTTTTTCCTTGTTCCGTTTATACTCCGCCTTTAACTAATATGGTCATATCAGCGGCCGTTCTCCTTTGGAACATACTGAAGGTGTTAATTCGTTATCTTTGGTTTTTAATCATTAGATCACGCACACATTCACACTCTCATTCATACTTCCAGACTCTGGGGAAGATGGGGAATTATTTTGGCCGGAGAAAAATCCCCAACTCCACAGCCGGGAATGAACCCGGGACCCCTAGCACGGCAGGCAGGTGCTCTACCAACTGATTTTAAATACATCAGTATGAATCATAAATGAATAAACCCAATGACGCTCTGGCATTTGACATATTAACATCTGTATCACTAATCTGTCACTTGATTTTCACTTCCTCTATCATTTATACCAAAAGGATGGTTCCGCGGTAAGGCGTGAGGCCATCATAAATGAGTTCCACGGTTCAAATCTCCCCAGAGCTATCCTTTCTGAATGAGGTTTTTCACAGGTTTTCTTCAGTCTTCATTACTGGCAAATACCGGGGAGGTAATCTAAGGTAAACCTAGTCCTGGAGCGCCCGCCTCGATAGCGTAGATGGTAGCATGTGTGTCTCACGTTCAAGAGGTCCCGAGTTCGAATATCGGTAAGGGTGAGTTACCTGGATAAGGTTTTTACGGGGTTTTCCCTTATCCTTCAAGACGAATTTTGGGTAACTCTAAGCTCCATGGACCCTGGACTCATTTGAGCATCATTTCCCCCAATTCATTCACCGTCCGATATGACTTAACGTTGGAGGACGTAAATTACACACACACACACACACACACACACACACACACACACACACACACACACACACACACACACACACACACAAAACAGTCCTCGAGCGTTTTTTTTAAAAATTATTTTCCCAAATATTATTTTATTTCACGTATATGCAACGTTGTGAGGCAATATGTCGAACGGCCGTTAAATCTACTACCTATCTATATGGATAAAATTACTGGAATCTAACAAGATCTCATCGAGAGTGTAAGTTTTCACGACCACTGAAAAGCTCCGCCTAAATAGTAATATCGAGAAAACGTCCACGCGCAGTGTCCACCTTTCTCTGAACAGATAACAAAAGCCAAGTTAAACACCGATATTTAATGCTTACTTAAGCATGCCAGGGAAAGATTTTAAACACTTTTTTACAAAGGGGGTTTGTAGAGAATAGTTAATTCCGAAGATTAAAAAGGAGTGGGTATTACTCCACTGCGCAGTGCAATAGAAGCAGGGAGATATTTTAATTTCTCGGAAATGAATAAATCCGGATTTGTCAGATGCGATGGAGATTTTTATTTCCTTGGTAAACATATAATGCAGACTGCCTCTAGTGGTGCTGCACTTTGCCAGAAATCCCTTCTTTTCCACGAACTGAGAAACACACTTTCTTAGTTCCGGCGAAGTTCCAATAAAATAAGGTACAGAAAAACCATTCTTTGAGAAAAGAAAGACACAGATAAGCTCACAGTCAGCTTTCATATTTCTCGAGGCAGTAATTCGTTCTCAGAGAGCACTCAAGTTTGTCAGCTCAGAAATATCCTCCAGCATCGATTCCACCTTTCCGTGTCCTAAAATATATATTTCCAAGAATTGCTAAGATGGTTGTTATAAGGAAAAAGAAAATCAACTCGTTTCAGCTCTCTGTGGGTAGGAAATTAAAGAATCGCTATTTTGAAAGGAGGCATGATTGATAAAATCTGGAAGACAAAACCAGAATCTTGCCCGCACAAAACCAATGATTTATGTATTGTGTGGTGTCTCTCCCAGTAGTAGCCATTCTATTGTCTTAGTTCCCCAACTAGATGCTCACTGGATGTTATTTACTCTGGGCTCTGAACTCTGTAAGTCTCTTCGCCAATTCGTGGCTTTGGAATATAAGATGCAAGATGGCTTCATTTTCACTGTTACATCGAGGACTGTTTCTTATGTACAGATATTTCTCGAAGAGATTCATCCGGTTTCTGACCAGTCTCATTAGTTTGACATATGTTATGATAAACTTACTGTCTTGTTTAGGAACCTATGCCCAATAATCTGCATTATGGCCATTAATCTAGTTAAGCAGCTTGGTTCCTAAGGTCCTATCATAATACCCAACACAGACGGCCTTAGCTACGAGTTCATGGAATTTCGTAAGCCATGTAGGACTAGAATTTCATTACGGAGGGGATAGAGGACGGCCGACCCAAGGAGCCACGACAGTGCAGAGGGCTAGGTCCCTACAGTTTGCTTAGATAGAGACTTCGCCTGACAGGCCAGGACAACGGACATGGCAACGAACCCAGCAGCCGAGCCCCAAAGGTTCCAGGCAGGCGATCCCAGCCACAAAGGTCCCTGGCTGACGGTCCCGAAATGGTTCCAGAAGATCGGCAACAGACCTACCGGAGGAGGAAGTAGTTTTCCTCAGAGCATATCATCCCACCATGCACCGCCGAGACACCCGCCGACACTTCTACCCTGAAAGAAACCACCAGATGAGAGATGATGTGAAATGATAATGGAGATGAAATGGAGAGACAGGAAATTCGGGGGATGTAATTAACCTACCCAGCATTCGCCTAGAAACGCGGGAAATCCCCGAAAAAACCCATGGATCAGGTAGGTCGGCCACGGGAATCGAACCCGGGCCTCCCGGAAGCGGGTCACAGCCGAAACCTGAACCATCCCACTCGGTGTAAGCCATGTAAATCCAACATATTTTCTATTCTTTCTTTTATGGTCTTTCAAAAAGAATGGAATTTCAAAGCATCACACATGGCAAGCTTTTAACCCTCTTTCTGCCGCACGTCGATTAGATCGCCGGTGCCCGATCGATGTTTAAATGCCAACCTCAAATATGTCGGAAGCAGTGAAAAGTGCTACATACGGTAATCTTAGCTTTTAGAAAAAAAAAAAATCATAACAAATGTAATTTTAAAGCAAAATTAAAAATATAAAAAGTGTATTTTGCCAGTTAATTTGTGTTGAATACTCTGTTAACTAAGAGAGTCATCAGACAGCAAATATACGAGGGCTATCCAGAAAGTAGATTACGTTTTCGTCTGTTTCCGCTAGGGGCGGGGCTAGCGCGGCCATCTTGGGGTCAGAGCGTTGCGCAGCTCAGTCGGCATCTAGCCGTGCTAGTGAGAGGTTCGTGCTGTGCTCCGTTCAGATACTGTGACGGTTTGAAATGTCTGCGTTAATTGAAAATCCCGCGAGCTGCGAGGTGCGTGCAGTAATAAGGTTTCTGACTGCAAAAAACTGTAAACCGATAGAAATCTATCGGCAGCTTTGTGAAGTGTATGGGGACAACATTATCACTGAAGGTGGAGTGCGTCAGTGGGTCATCAGATTTAAAAATGGCCGAACCAATGTTCACGACGAAGATCGAAGTGGGAGACCCAGCATAGTGACTGCCGAACTTGTCGAAAAAGTCGATGCTAAAGTCCGTGAAAATCGAAGGTTCACAATAACGGAACTTTCTTTGAGTTTTCCACAAATTTCGCGAAGTTTGTTGCACGAAATCATCAGCGAAAAGCTTGGTTACCACAAGTTTTGTGCAAGATGGATTCCAAAAATCTTGACAGAGGACCACAAAAATCAGCGAATGGCTGCAGCGTTGAACTTTTTGGACGTTTACCATAAGGATGGTGACTCTTTACTCGATCGCATCGTTACTGGTGACGAAACATGGGTGAAACACGTGAACTGTGAAACGAAATTGCAATCAATGCAGTGGGGGCACACAAGTTCTCCCCAAAAACCCAAGAAATGCATGCAAACAATGTCGGCAAGGAAGATGATGGCGACTGTTTTCTGGGACAGAAAAGGTGTGATTTTGGTGGACTTCCTGGAAAGAGGCACTACAATAAACTCTCAAAGGTACTGCCAAACTCTCCAAAAACTCAGAAGAGCCATTCAAAACAAGCGCAGAGGAATGTTGAGCTCTCAGATCTTGTTGATTCACGACAACGCCCGGCCCCACACGGCAAATGTCACTCGTGAAGTTCTTGAATCTTTTAAGTTTTAGTTGTTTCCTCATCCGCCGTACAGTCCCGACCTGGCACCGAGCGACTTCCACCTATTCCCAGCAATGAAGAAGTGGCTGGCTATGCAGCGTTTTGATGACGACGCACAGCTGCAAGAAGAGGTAACGAAGTGGTTGAAGGCGCAGGCGGCCGAATTTTTCGACGAAGGAATTTCCAAGCTCGTACATCGCTACGATAAATGCCTTAATTTGAATGGTGACTATGTCGAAAAGTAGTATTTGTGTGTGGCTTTCATCTGTATATAATAAAATTTGTTTCCTATACTTTGTTTACTTTTTATTCCAAAACGTAATCTACTTTCTGGATAGCCCTCGTATATCCAGCACATGTTTAATTATACCAAAAATAAGTAATTTTTCTCTATAATTTGAAGTGAAATGTTACATATTTCTTTTGAAATAACGCGAATTATGCTTAACACTACAAAATTGTACTCAATTATAAACACATCTTAATTTACTGTGTTATGTTACATAAAATATAAGCAAAATTTAACTCACTAGTATCGAAGATTTTATGGTGATTTGCATTAAGAATATACAGAGTGGGCCATTTTACTTGATACAGTAGAATATCTCGGAAACTAAGCGCTGTAGAAAGACATTATGAGGGAAAATAAATATCATTAGTCGTATTTTATTTGGCGGACGTTGTGATGGTCATTTTAGAGTCATTCAATTTGTTTAAATGGGAAACTACCCTTTTTATTTTGTTTTCTCACTCCTCATAAAAAGCTGAAAAACTTTTGTATAAAACACTTTGCAGTTGTTCTTAAACTAATGTAAATAAGTAAGTAGCATTTGCTTTCCCCGTAATATGAAGATACTTTTATTCCAGACATGTCTTTATACAGCACTTAGTTTCGGAGATACTCTACCGTCTCAAGGTCCATCCTGTACTTAATACACTATCGTCGCTGTTTTCCAACACTAGTTATAACAATGTGCCAAAAATCTAAGAATCCCCTGTTTAAATATATAAACATAAAATAATTATAATAATCACATTTGGATTCAGAAATTAAAATATGAAACGTTAGTTAAAAAGATAAACCTTGAGAAACGTTCGCGTCATATCGGCACGTTGGCCATAGTAGCTTAATGGTTAGAGCGGCTGGACGGAGACCAGAAGATTCGTGGTTCAAATCCCGGCTATGACATTGAATTTTTCATTCTGACTGTACGTTTCCACAATTTAGCCTACACAGGGCCAGTGTGAAAGAACAATTAATTTCCAAGATAAACCTTGCTCCACAAAGTTAAGCATTTCTAGCCAATTTCCTCACTGTCACAGTATTTGTATCTTTATTAGACTCGTCCTGATATGAAATAACTTTGTCATCATCTCTCCCTGACTCAAGATTGCAGGTTATAACAGAACCGAACAGGATATGGTCAAACTATAATGGTGAAGGTTAGAAATACCATCCTTAAAATAACAAAAAGATCCCATTTAATGATCAAGAAACAACCCCTTAGAAAGAAGAACATTTGCTCTTTCCATTGCCATAAAGGACATTCCTATAGGATGCTTCAATAGTAGGTTTACAGCCTGACAAACATTGCATCGAATAGATCGACGATGGCGGCCCGCCTCGGTGGCGTAGATGGTAGCGTGTCTGCCTCACGTTCAAGAGCTCCCGAGTTCGAATCTCGATTAGGGTGAGTTACCTGGATAAGGTTTTTCCGGGGTTTGCCCATTATCCTGATAGACGAATGTCAGGTAACTCTAAGCTCCATGGAACCCGGACTCATTTGAACACCATTTCATTCATCGTCCGATATGACAACGTTGGAGGACGTAAATTAAAAAAAAAAATCGACGGTGGCAGTATTCGACACTGGACGGTCGGCGTTTTATGGCAGAAACTTTTAAGCGGCGCGGCAGCAAGAGGGTTAAGGCGTCGTGAATGGTGTGCAACACTGGATACGGTGAGACGTGGCCAGCCTCCGAGGCGATATGTACCGTCTTCGGGACTTGGGATCGCTATTTCGCAATCAAGTAACTCCTTAATTGGGACCTCAAGATCTCCAGCTAGGTAAGCAACTGCTCTTCAGTGTCGTGTGCGCCACTCAGCCAAAATTAAAACTTTTTGTAGTTATTCTTAATTGAACACTATGAATTGAAGAGTCTAATGTAAAGTTTGATAATTAAAACATGTTTAGTTTTAAGGGGATATTTGTCAACTCCTGTTGTCTGCAATATTCGTTACAGACCAGATGAGGGAAAAATAAGCGCTGCAATAATCTACAGCATTTGTTTGAGGTTGCAGTAGTGATTGCCGTACGTCACCCTTTGAAATTCTTTCATTCCAACTTCAGAGGAGACAATCTCACGTGGTTTTGCCGCGTACTTGGAAATCTTCAGCCAGGAAAGAAACAAGTTGGCTTGTCAACACAAAGACGAAGTGACCCGGTGTACATGTGTAAAGAACGCGTAAAAAAGAAAGGTCAATATAGCCGGGATGAATAAGGAGGATGGACGAGTCCGCAACAGGTGGAAAGCTCTTCCCATCCCACGTGATCGCCATAATGCAGAGCCGATAATTAACCGGTCTTTACTCAACCTCCGTTCCGACTGCAGAGATGCGAGGCACCGACCGCTCTGCAACTTAACTGCCTTTGTGTCTACGCCAACTGACCCAAACATGTCAACACAATGTAAACATTATATCCTTAAACTTTCCATATAGAAACTAGTCTTACAAGTCGCACTAGAATGCATTCGTCTCCACGTTAAAGAATTCTAGCAGTCAAATTAATGGAGGCAAAATTGTCGTTTTGAATAGGTAGAAAGAACAAATGATATACACCTTATACTTTTGGAGTTTTTCGAAATTCTTAATTGGATTACATTTACGATTATGTATTTTAACTATTACTTATAAGTCCTTCTTGCAATAACTATACTTGTAAAACAGTTTTGTTTATTAATTTCTGTGTATGTTTGTCATTAATATCTAATTTCTTTAAATACTCCCCATGATTAATTATTAAATAAATTACACTAACCAATAACTGAACAAAAAGCTTTAGAATCATTGCTCTTGGCTTAGGTACGCTCAGTAGCTTCGGTAACGCAAATGTCGAATTTTAACCCTACCTCTGTTCACGTGGTTTGCTAGAGCTTCTTTTGTTTGCGGCAGTTGTGTAACTTACAACATTAGAGATATGTAAGGAGGTTAGAGCAGGACGGATCGTTCTTTGTGAAGATGTAAAATGGGAACTAGCAACCGTTTTGTGGTCAACCACACGTAAGTATCGCATTCAACTAACTGCATAACTAAATTACAATTACAGACAAAACTAGATTTATGGAAGTGAAACAAGTTAATAGTTACAGAAGCCAGGACACAATGTTATAGCTTATTAAAGCTTTTTGTTTGCTCGCTTCGATTTTTCTATTCTTTATTCACAATTATTTTGGTATGTAAATGTCACGAAAATAAGAATACTGAAACTCTTGACATAGGTTGAAGTAATGGGCTTCACAGTCAGGTGCAGAAATTTTGCAACACAACAATTTACCTCTCAACATTTGAAAATCTCTAAAGGTTTAAAGGTGGCAGCTTTCAAAATAACATTTTTAGCATTGCTACTTATGCACGATAAAGTTGGATTCCAAACTTTTAATTACGAACACAATTTAGCTCTTGCAGTATCAGGAAAACTTCATAAACAAAACTCTGATTTTCTGTCGGTAAGTTATAAACAGTAGCTTTGTACAAGAGAGACTGTTACAGAAAACTGGAAACATTAATTAGATTAGAGGGTTTTATAAGGGAGAGTAAAAACCTTTTAATGGGTATCGACTTTCTCTACTGTCTACAAAGTACTCACATTGAAACTTCATCTACTTATTTTAGTTAATTGATGGAAATTAATAATTTCGTCACACTAGCCGTATATAGGCTAAGATTTTAGATAGATAGAGTCAACATGAAAAATTCAATGCCATGGCCAGGATTTGAACCACGAAAACGGCTCCTATTGATAAAACAGTGAAAGTGAGCTACTACATAATAGGTATCATGTAGAATAATATCAATTGCTGAATTAGCTAAAATTACTCCTGTTAATCCACCAACTGTAAAAAAGAAAATAAAACCTAAAGCCCATCTCCTGGTTTCCGTCCAGTCGCTCTAACTCATTGACCTACCATGGCCAACGTGCCGTCCTGACACTAAATTTTCCATTTGACTCATATATTTCCCCGGTAGACCACTAGGGGCTTTCGAATCTGAGATACGCCGATTGTGGCGACTTACTATCGTAAGTACTTGAGTCCCAGGCTTCAGCATTTAACTCTTATTATTTTAGTTACTTGATGGAAATTAATAATTTCCTCATACTAGCCATGTATAGACGAAGGTTTTAGATAGATAGTCAACATGAAAAATTCAATCCCATGGCCAGGATTTTAACAACGGATCTCCTGGTTTCCGTCCAGTCGCTCCAACCCATACATACTTAATAAGTATAAAACACAATAATACGTATGTTTTATTAAATTAAGGTACGTGTAATATAGATAGCCGAGATACAGGACATTCCTTAGGCAAATGAAAGAATAGAATAGAAGCTTTATTGTAACCTAATTTGCAGGTGACTCATCGTTGGTGTTTACAATATGAATGCAAAATAGTATAAGAGTAATACTTAAAATTAAGTATATAAAATTAATACAAATAAATGTTAATAAGTAAATATAAAAAAACGGCGTATCTCGGATGCGAGAGCCCCTAGTGGTTTACCGGGGAAATATGAGTCAAATGGAGAATTCTGTGTCAGGACGGCAGGTTTGCCATGGTAGCTCAATGGGTTAGAGCGACTAGACGGAAACCAGGAGATCCGTGACTCAAATTCCGACCATGGCATTGAATTTTTCATGTTGACTATCTATTGATCTACTTATTTTTGATGTAGTTCAAATTTCATTATACATTTCATTGTAGTGTAAGAAAAGTTACATAACCTAAAGCGGTATGTGATAAATTTTAAATTCCATTTTCTTTGCATGTCCACGAGAGAAAATAGTGAATATGCAGTTGAAAAAAGCATAACGCGCGTGAAGACACACAGACCTTCGATGATGTGTAATATAACACTTGTAGCTGTAGCTTTCAAGTTTAGGGCCGATTTTAAATTGCGATCTCAGTAGAACAGCGCTTAGCCATCTAGGGAAGAAGAAGAAGAAGAAGAAGAAGAAGAAGAAGAAGAAGAAGAAGAAGAAGAAGAAGAAGAAGAAGAAACATGATTTGGCATTTACTATTTTCCTCTATTGCGTTCCAAAACAAGCATGAATGTTTTTCTAAAATTACTTTTGAGCAATTAAAAAAAAAAAAAAATACTGTTTCTGGTTGATCATATCTCTCTGGCTAAGTTTTAATCATTTATTTTGTGTGAGAAAATCTATTTTATGGAGTTAGACCTTATTTGTTAAATGATCCACGACACATTCTATTACTGAAGTCCATTAAGTGTTAATAGTTCAAATAGTTCATGTAAATAACAGTAGGATCAGCTCCTATACTGTATTTGTTGCGTAAGTACTCCTCGTACACTCCAAAAAGGGGAGAGGGAGATGAAAACGATAGAACTGGGTACCTAAATTGTATGTTTAGGAAAATATGTAAATCCTACAAAACCCGTAAGCATGCCACCCACCCTTTTTAACACAGTTTTGGATAGTTTTATAACAAAATCATGACGTAATTTCAACGTGTGAGCGGTAAGAATATACAGGGAGTTGCCTAAATCCACCACTATCTCTGGGAGGAACAGGGAACTGAAAAACGAATTTCAAAAATATAAAGGTAGGAGAGGGGTTCATATACAGGATATATCGCTTTAAAGGGAAGTCCAATATTTTTGGTACAATGTTTTCGTCAAGAAACCTGAATATGGCTTTTGCATCAAATAGGTCAATTCAGGTGCATGACCAGGTATTCGGAGAAGTTGACATACGATAAACAATGAAAGGGATAAACCTTTCCTATTTTGTTTTTTGTTGAGTGGAAACATATTTTCAGCGCAATTATTTACGTGACAATAATATTAAGCATAGCTTTTGTCGCATTGTAATACGTGAATTACATTCAAATAACTACATCTGAAGTTTACCAACGCGATTGAATATCATAATGTAAAACTGACGTCATTGAATGTAAACTTTAACTGACTTCTGGGCTTTAAATTGATATATTGAAATGTAACAAAATGCTGCTCTTAATGTTATTTTGCATATTATCAGTTGTGCAAAAAAGAAACACAAATGTTGAATCACAGTTGGTTACCCTTTCGAGTCCCTTCTCTTTATCTTCTTGCCAGCAAATTATTGTTTCAATTCATTTTTTTGTTTCAGAGGGTACTCGCCCGGCATTTTGGAGTAGTCTAATAGTAATGTATATCTATGTTGAAGGGTTTAATGCCTAAAACTCATAAATGAGCCGATAAAAAATAAAATATTATGACATGTTGGTTTTAGATGGCAAGTAATAGGAAATATGCGTTTCCGGAGAAGTTTTGTTGAATATTATTTTGTTATACTAACACAAGATGTACTTCTGTAAAAACTATTTAAGATTTGCATACTCCAGAGTATCAGAAGAGCGTATCGTTAATGTTGATACAATTTTCACTTTCTCCATGCATTGGTCATCTCAGGCATCCAGTGTCCAGCTAATCGACGTCTTGCCCGTCTCTGGAAAGCCTTGCGTGACCCGGACCAGAAAAAAAGTTTTAATTGCTTCGCTAAACATGTCATGTTTGCTAACGATTGAGACTAAGTGTGTACCTAACAGAGGTCGTGCTAAGTTAACCAGTGCAGCCAACATCTAAAGTGAAACTAAGGAACTTGAAGCACGAAGCAGATCTCGTCACACCTTTGTTCAGCATCAAATCGCAAAATTGATAGATCAGAAAACTCCTCTAGTCTTACACACATACATTTAGTTCAGAGTAAAGAAAGATGTTCATTCACAAGGCTTTTTGTAACCATTAGATACTTCACAGGTAGCAGTTGTATTTTATATTAATTATAAATGAAATCATTCTATAATCAAATTTACCTTCATTTCTATAAATCTCTACTAGAGATATAAATTAGTCGTTCTTCCACACTAGCCATGTGTAGGCAAAGGTTTGGATAGGTAGTCAGACTGAAATTCAGTGGCATCGCAGAGATCTGGTTGCTCTTAACCATTGAGCTACCTTGGCCAACATACCAGTATGGACAAATCCCGACTATGGCATCGAATTTTTCAATCTGACTCTACATTTATTCTTATTTATTCTTACAATGATTGTAAACAAGATACCGAAAAATATGAATTTTTATTCGTATAAAGAGAACTGTAGTTTCGAATGTTCGTATATGGCTGACGGTCTAGGCTACAGCTCGACAAAACAAATATTTTGTAAGCTGCTAATACTACAAAATGCTGTTTGAAACAAACAGAATAAATGAATTCTAATTATATTTTTAAGGTCTCGCCTTATATCATTCCTATATTGCGTAAAATTCCACAAAAGTAAGAAAGTGATCGCCGATCCCCTCCCTAAGATCATAATTTCAATATACGGTTTCTGTCGCAAAATTTATAACATAGAGTACTTTAATCAAAACATTTAAAGCAATTTTTGATAAAAGAAAATGATTAAACTTCTCCATTTTAAGCATGGCAGGTGAATTTTTCTTAAATATTCACTTGATATGCTTGAGAAATGCGCTACTCTAGTGCAATTCGGTATTTAAAGGAATTTTCTGTTTAGTTATGCTGTTTCATGCACCAGCGTAAACACGGACCTATTACTAAATCGTCTTTATATATAAATCTGCCTAAGTACTTTAAGTTTTATGTTAAATCATTAGTTCCCAAATCACAACCACAACAATGTACAATACAATCAAATTCAAATTTATAATCCCTAGAAGTGTGGGAAAGAACCAGTCTTCGCTGTATCAAATTAGAAATTTAATAATTTCTGTACCCATGCGTATAGTGGAAACATTTCTGTACTGTTTACTTGTATATACATGATAATCTTAAACATAAAATTACCTGAATGACACATACTTCCAGAAAACAGTTGCCTGTAAGCCGCAGCACTTACCTGCAAAAAGAAGGAAATTCAAATCATTAATGTGAGATTTTTTACCTCGTTAGACATTAAATGATGGTAAAATATATACCTACAATAGAATTTATTAATTATTAAATTAAAGCGCTTTAGAAACATAAATTAGATGACATTTCAGGCAAAATTTTCAAGCTTTTAGACTTGAATTATTATAAAAATATTGAACATTTGTTATTCAAATTTGAACTATTTGGATCATCTGAATTTTCTAGCAAGATGTGAATTACATAGTACATGTATCAATCGTGAGAGTTTATAGCAATAGGACAAAAACTTAAATTGCATTATTGCTTCTGTTATATTTTAATGTGCCAGTAGTTCTTCCTAGTTTGGGGGGAAAAAAAGCAATCGATTTATTTAGAAAACTTATGGTATAGCTTTACGAACTCTTCCATTTAAATTAAAGGGTGTAATTAGTGAAATTGTTTGACTTTTTTGGGGGATTAGACACATTTTTTTGTGAAATAACCTCTTATTAGTATTCAAATTCTCAAAATATGCTGATAGGGGTACAATTTGTTAAATAACTGTTTATTTTATCAATGCTACTGTTCCCGTAAATGAAAATCTTACATAGTATAATTGAAATATGCTGAATACATATGTGGTAGATTTTAGTCTTTAATTCCGAACATATTTATTTTAACCGAAGTATAGCGTCATAGTTCTTTTAACCACGCCTTGCATATAGTGCAGGAAAGGTTTCATGCTCACAGAATAACAATTGTAGCATTATTGAATATAAGCACTGGAAAAAATGAAAGTGAAGAAAAACTTTCAGTAATTTAAGGGCCATTAATGAGAATGGGACCTAAATATGACATGACTAAGATAAATTCTAAGCACCAACTAAAATGCAGATCTGGGGTCACTAATATTTTTCTACAAATATAGTTTCTGAAATATGGCCCAAGTTTTATTCAAATGATTATAATTAAAAAATATTTTAAATGTTAATCAATTATTCCCTTCTTATATTTTATGGTATAACAAAATTCCAAAATAGACTCCTTTTTAGTAACTTTGCTGAGTTAAAAACACTTGCTGTACTATAATAATCGGTGCACAAAACACGCAGGCCAATAAAACATAAAATACACTTTAATGAACATCTATATCTTATCGTTTTCACAATAAGGTTCGTTAAGTATATCTAACAAATATACAACATATACTAAAATTTAGCCTACACACGGCCAGTGTGAAAGAATAATTAATTTCCATTAATTAACCTAATAGTGGTTAACTATAAAGCCCGGGCCTTAAAGTACTTACATGTAGTAAGTCGCCATTAAGGTAGTTGTCTCATGTGTTTATGAGAACTCCTAAGTGGTTTACCGGGAAAATACGAGTCAGTTGGAGAATTTAATGTCATATCGGCACGTTGGCCATAGTAGCACAATGGTAGTGCGGCTGGACGGAAACCAGAAGATCCGTGGTTCAAATCCCGGCTATGGCATTGAATTTTTCAGTCTGACTCTACGTTTCCACATATACTAAAATACTTTGAACGTAGATATATTCTAGACACCACGTTACACAATTAGTTTTAGTAACTAGAATTCTAAACAACTATTTAAAGTTCATTTTAAATTCTGAAAATAGTTTCGTAATGGCTCCTGCAACGGAAATAAATGAAAAGACTTGATGCTCACCTGTTCTAAAAGGAGCAACGAGATTGATTACTCAGCTGTTCATCCCAGTGACCCAGGTTGTTAATCATATCCCTGGGTAACATATGACAAGCACAACTCACAGTAACATGGGAACCCCATGGAGTAACAAAGCACACATAATGAACCCTGAACAGCCCTCCTAGGGAATGACAAGGGACTGATGTATCCGTCACACATATACAATAGTAAATTAATTCACGAAAGGTGTAACGTACATTGTGGCCAGCCATTAGTTATGTTACATTTCCCTTGAAAGAGCAGAGGGTATTTTGACCCTTACCAAACGCAAGTTCCCTGTAATGCTTGGGTATACTTTGTTCTTTACTGTTAAAGTCATATTTATTTACAGGTGTTAATTTTGGGATAGGACAAAGAAGAACTGTGAAAATTTTGGGAATTACAATTATATTATTCAGGATTACATTTTAAAAACTTCTGATTTGTCGGTTTTAAAAATGAAACGTGTGTAACCTACATTGCATTGAATTTATATAATTTAGATGAGCACTTCTTTTATAATATACGTCCTCCAACTTTAAGTCATATCGAACTATGAATGAAACATGTGAACTGATGCTCAAATGAGCTCATAGTCCTTAGTTACCCGATATTCACATTTTAGAATAACGGAAAACCTCAGAAAAAATAACATTACCCAGATAAGTCACCTCGACCGAGATTCGAACCTGGAACCTCTTGAACGTGAGGCAGATATGCTACCATAAACGCTACAGAGGTGCACTTGGATGAGAAAAAAAGGCTGTTTTCTCTACATAAAGGTGACAGCACCCGTCATCGCTTTTTATTTTTGAATTATTGTATTAAATGTAAATGTTTTTAACTTGTAGGCACGTTTATACCAACAGACGTCTATTTTTTCTGCCAAATTTTCAATAGCTTGCTAAGCAGAAAATGATTCATCATGCAATTTGAGTATCTGTGCATCGAAATGGAAAAAAATGCTAAAATTATATAACGTGTTCTGGAATAGGAAAGCTATAACACATTTGACCATAATTTTTCGAAAAAGTTATAAATACACCGAATTTCAAATAGGTACATTTGGATGAAATTAGGCGTCGGGCATCAAAATTATACGCTACTTAACCAACCCATAGAAGCGTCCTTGTTAGATCATTGGGAGATAATGACCCCATTAGACGTCTTTCTAGCCTGTTCCGGTTATCCCGCATAGCTTGCGGGCACCCGAGATAACCCAGGAGCTAATCCTAACAGCAGCTAAAGCTGAGCTCCACATAACTCTTCTAAGTTGTTTGACATAAAAATTTTCCCACTAAATAACTAACTTCAACAATAAAAACACCAGGGTGCAAGGTATTGCATCCTGTCCTTCAATCCGAAGGTGCATAAATTTGTATCCTCAAAAGAAACTCCAACCTCAAAACCCACAACATGTCCTACAGAATCCTAATTGAAAAACGTTACCTGCGGTAAAACCCTTACTGGGTGGGCACGCAGCACAAACCTTCTGGCTTTATATGGCCAGCCAGCACTTCGGTCGGTCGGCCAGGTACATTTAGTATAATGTTAAAAGCTGGAATAATCTTTCGCAGCCGTTTGTTCCTTACCATTGTCCTTGCAAATCTGACCATACCTTTTCAGGAATGGTTCTCTGACTCCGTGAATAAAACCAGAAGTTGCTGAACCAAGATCCTGTGGCTATAAAGACATTGTTACCGGTGAATGTGTCATCGATGATTATGGAGCTTAGCTGGGGTAAACTAAAAAATTACAACACATAGCTGCGACAAATTTTAGCATTAAGTTTAATGGCTAAAACAGTCATTTGCCAATTTTTCCTAAGCTAGCACGATCGACTTCTTAAGAGGATAACTGATCACCCTAATTACCAGCTGTATGCTCATGCGCACAATCAGTGTGGGGAAGTATTATGGTTAGCACCTTACCTTCCCAGTTTAAATGTTAGTGTATTTTAACCATATTACCATTTATTTTACAATGCTGCGTGAAGACAGGCCTCATACATTGGGCATCCTCCATGTCTCGAACCCGTGTACGACTGTACGTGACAGAGAAAGCACCATGCCTCGGCACAGAACATACTGTACCATGTTGATCTCACAAGAATGTGGCTGTAAGGATCTGTTTGACACGAAGGCTCTTAGAATTTTCTGAGAAAGATGACGGCTAGAGTTCCAACATATATTAGATATATTTGACATCAACGTAAGCTTCGACGTGCTACTGTTCTCCCTTTCCCCTTCAGAGAGCAGACATCTCCGACATTATCTCGTCAGAGACCTATAGTAATTACTTTTCAGTTCTAGGAATAAGCCAAGCGAATGATGGGTGAACAAACAATAAGCTTGATTGCCATATTGATTTGTAATGCTAATTATGGGACTTCACTGCACATTTAATGCAGTAATGAAACACATTCTTGGAACTGAAAGGTCGCTTGACAAATCACGTGATAATGAAAGTAAAGCGAGTTAAAGCACTGATTTGAGTAAGAAATCCATAGAGGAGAGTTCAATGTACTATGAACAGTTTCATTGTCTACGTTGGGTGTACATTAACGAAGAAGGAAATGCCCTTAAGGAACCCAGACGTGGAAGAACATATGTTGAGACGACTATAGCATGCGTCTAGTGCCAAAGTTCCAAATGGCTGTTCAGGTGGCACACCGTTATTTTAGCCATCCGGCTATTCATTCAGCAAAAAGCCGAACAATAGACTACAATACTCATTGAATGCCTGCGGTTCTCGGAATTACAAAATAGGCCGTTTTCTTTTCTCAGAAGTCCAAGGTGTAAACAAGGTTCCAAATAACTTCCTTGAACTCTTCGCTAGACATTTCAATCAGTTTCTAAATACTACAATCCAGGCTTCTTAAGCTATGGTAGAACCCAATTGTCCGAACACCGTGAAAATTAGAGATATTACTATAAAGACAGTTGAAGTTGTAAATAAAATCGGAAATAACATGCTCGAATTCAATAAGCATTTTACCTTTTGTAAACAATTTCAGATTCTTAAGGAAATGATTGATAAGTAACATAAAATAAAAACAAAATAAGACAAATACAATAATTACTCAAATTCACAACAGAATTATATTACCTTTCACTAATACACACGGCGAGATAGCTGGCAAGTGCTAGGAAAGAAAGGATCATACAAAAAGCAAACAATTTTCACAATTCAATAAAACGTATAATTAAACGTAAAATGCCAAACTGTGAAAAATTAAAATTGGTAATTGTGATTTTAAATGGAAAGTCAAACGTGAACTACTTTTATGCAATTTACGTCCTCCAACGTTGTCATATCGGACGATGAATGGAATTGGTGAAATGATGTTCAAATGAGTCCAGGGTCCATAGAGCTTAGAGCTACCCAACATTCGCCTTTAATGATAAGGGAAATCCCGGAAAAAACCTTATCCATGTAACTCACCCTGACTGAGATTCGAACTCGGGACCTCTTGCACGTGAGGTAGACCGCTACCATATACGCTACCGAGCCGGGCATGAACTTCCACATCAGCTTCAACTTTCAGGCAGTTTTACAACAATGGAACATTCACATTCCCTTTATTGTCTTCGTGTTCCAAAATGAAGTGCACACTGATACTTTTTTCGATCTACATATGTAACTTACATATTTCTAATGGGAAGAAACATTATAGCACCAAATTTCGAGCTCATCATTACCTGTCCACCCAAATTAATGAGGCAAAATTGTGAAAAATAAATAGGAAAGCTCATTAGCAGTACTTCTTAAAGCTTGCGAGAAAGCTGTGAAGACATTGATTATTGGTTACTTTACATTGCGGGGGAGGGGGGGGGGTGATCAGATATATTATAGCACCGGGATTTTTTTCTACACTATCGCTATAATCATATCTATTCCATATATTTTTTCACATAAATGCTTGTTTTCCTTTCTGTTCTATTCTTGATAACTTGGCAGAAATGTTTTCAGTAAAACATTTTACTGTAAGTATTTGGTCAACTATTCCTTATATACCTGCCTTGATGTTACTTCTCTTTGCATGACCTCAAGCGAAACGAAATGTTATTTTAAACTGGACTGCTCAAATACTAGAAATTCGAAGGTACAGCAGCAAACATTTCGGAAATGTTCCATCTGCGAGAGTGTTCAACAAACACTGCAGAATTGAATGAGCTCAACATTTCGTTTCAGGTAGGGGTCTCTGGATTTCTCAATTAAATAAAGTTCATTAAGCGCGAGTAGGACTTCAAAGAAAATTCACGACGAGCATGTTAGTATATAAACACTTATAGAATGCATCTAATCAGTATCCTAGCATTCATTTGAGAGAAAAAAGTAAGTCCATTTAAAGGTTTGAGATGGAGAGATGCTGGATATCTTCGCTTGACGCAAACGATATCAGGTATGTGTCAGAACTGTCATGTATTTGTTACATACGTGCACACTATCCAGCGCGAGCCTTTCTGTAATAATGACCTTTTTATTCACTGATCCATAAAAAGTGCGTTTCCGTGAAATTCAGACAGCGAATAACTTTTAATTGAATGTAATGTGAGAAAGTAAAAATGCAGAACAAAAGGAAAGGTTCATAAGCTCTGTCCTCTAACATTGCTCTTTTCATTTTGAATTATAAAAAACAGAGCCTGAGTTGATCAGTACTCATCCTATCACCATGCTAAAAGACTATGCATATAAATAAAGCAGAATGCAAGTTTAAGCTCATAACTTGGAAGTTAAGGTTTGCTAACTAATATTTAAACATTCTGCTTTTTACACTTTATCGTGTACTGTGCCTGTTTGGTTGCACTCATCCCACAATTCGGAAGTTAATCTTCCTCGCTTCGTTTGATAAATGTCTGCGTGGTAATGATTTTACGTTTAGATACGTTCCGCACCTCGCTTGTTCACCACCAAAAGTGCATGTATGAAAATCTCGTTCCTGGAAAAATGTACGAGCAGTTAGAGCTAAAAATAATTGTTACTGCCTATGGGGCAGTACCTTAGTACCTCACCTCCCGCATTGTCCTCTTCACCGAAATAGTGTCCTTTGTTGCCACTTGCTCAAACGAACTTTTAATAACAGCGCTCTTTTCTTTTTTTGATCTGTTCGCTGCTTTTTTGCGTCATTTATTGTAGCGTGTTCCAAGAATTCATAACGTTGAAAAGGTACAAATTGCCAATTTTTTCTGCTCTTGGATCGACAGGTCATCAAAGGTTACTGCATGTTGTGAAATATCGGATTTTGTTTTGTTTTCCCCGCACCAGACCCGATCCTATCCCATCTCAGCAAGTTAGCTGCATCACATTGAAAGTGCACTGCTGCTGATAAAGAGCCCATACACACGAAGCGTTTAACACGCGATGCTGACGTACAGGTATGGACAAAAATAATGTAACAGGTACTAAAGTAAACAAATGGTAATCGGTTATCCACTAACGATTATAAAAGTACTTAATATCTGCTTCATATAACCTTGCCCCGCTGACATGTATCACTCCGCGTTCAACTACCTTCCCCCTCATCCTAATTGGCTAATGCTTTCGTGCCATAGGCGGTGCCTTACCGTTACGTTTAAACCTGCAGTAAACGTCATAATAATTGCCAGGAAGATGGATAAAATCATACAAATAAGAATATGAAGGCATGCAAAAATAATGAAGTTTATAATGAAACTGAGCAAGTTGAAACTGAATGAATGAGCAATGAAACAGAAACAAGTTTATAATGAAAGGCCTTCGGCCTTTTCCACTGGAATTTTTTAAAACCAGCACACATACTTTGCAAAAATGCTTGTCTTTCAGTCTTAAACGTCGTGTCACGCCATACTTGTCATGTGTCCTTCATTCACCCAAGTTTTGTCAATGTAGTATATTTCGCGATTTGCATCCCGCTACAATCTGATTGTTCTTAAATAACGTCTTCGCCACACAGCAATATCGCCCCTGAAGTGGTAAGTTTTCTTGCTGTCTCGATTTCATGTCGCGATGTTCCTACAGACCTAACACTCACATCTGTAAGTTCAGAGCACAGCTGTTCGACTTCTCTCACTGACAAAGATGGATTCTTCTCTGAGAGTGCATTAAACACATGCACCACAATTCTTTTTTCGCCGCTTTGTAAAGGTTTTCCCTTGCGTTGCTTCAACGAAAAACTGGCGGTAGACTCTGCCAATATACATATAATAAGTACACGAGCAATGAACGATCAATAAAATAATTTAGCTCTCGCACTCGGCACAACACATCTTCGAATGGCGATATATGACTAATCCAGTTCAAAACAAGGTCAGTGATAAAAGTCATATAAACAAATGTCATCACTGCCGCTGAAGCACGTGCTATCGTGCAATGTGCTTGAGAGCAAAGGAACCTGCTCTTTACTTCGTTTAAGAATTAACACGCATTTCAGATAAATCAATTCTGTTGCATAATATAATTAATTAAAACAGTTACGAAAATATAAATTTGACAATTCTCTTCCAACATATAAAGATATATCACCATGTTAAATAACGAACTAATTTTTACCGCACAACAGTTTGTACCACAACAGCAACCAATGAGAGGGGACTAAGTCACGTGACCGTTAAGAGATACGGGGCAAGCTTATGTGAAACAAGGATTAGTTATAAAGTTTATCGAGTCTGGGCGACTACGTTCACTACATATGCATTGGTATCTTATCAGAAACCAGTTACTTCACCTTGTTATGCAAGAGAGCATTGTAGAGCTAATATAGAAAAATCTTTACTAATTTTTCGCTTTGCTTCATGAATGTAACCAGCTAAAACTTACTTGTGTAGTTTGAGATTTTTAAACAATATGGGCTTGGACGTTAATGTTTCTCCTTCAATAGTAACATAGCTCTTCAAAATGTCGTTACCGTGTTCTGGTAATTATATATTTTGTTTTGCTATATCTTCATCGCATGACGTTTATACGAGGCGTGTCCGTAAAATAAGGTCTCCAAGGTGCTGGAACCGTGAGGAAGGCTATTACGCGAGATCCGGCAACACTGGCGTGTAGCTTGGTTTCACCCTTTCAAATCCCCACCACAACGAACCCGTTCAAAACCATTAGTGTTGGCTGGGCAGCCGTTTGCGATGGAGCTTCCTATCACTTCCGCTGCCAATTGTGAGTTCCGTTTTTTTTGCACTGAAATTCATCGTCAGTTATGCGAAGTCTATGGGCCACAGTGTATATACGTCAAAAACGTGCGAAAGTGGGTCAGAGAGTTCAAAGACGGATGCACAGACGTCCATGACGAACAGCGTTCTGGCGGCCTTCGGTTTCAGCCGAAACAATTGCAAAAGTGGAGCAAGAAATGCTTAAAGATCGGCGTGTGACAGTTCGCGAGCTGTGCGGACTTATCCCTGAAGTCAGTAAGACTACGATTGATAAGATTTTGACCGAACATTTGCATTATCGCAAGGCTGATCTCCTGGCCCAGTTAGGATGGAACATCCTCACCCATCCCTCCTACAGTCCAGACTTAGCACCTAGTGATTATCATCTGTTTTCTGAGCTGAAGTCACTCCTGGATGGAACACATTTGCAGACCGACGATGATTTGAAAAAACGAGGTTGATCGCTACCTGCGCAACTTGGCGGGAGAGTGCTATGACAAGGGTATACAAAAACTGCCACAGCGCATGCAAACGTGCATCGGTCGCAATGATGATTACGTTGAAAAATAGCTGTAAGTTCCGCCTTTCCATCAATGTAATATTCATTGACAATAAATATGTTTTCTATATAGAATAAAATTGGAGACCTTTTTTACGAACACGCCTCATATTTAGGATTCCACATAGCTCAGTTTTACCTATACAAACTGCGTGTAGAAACAAGTGTCAATACACTTTGCGATTATGAATCACCGCAGCAACTTAAGTTTTGATACACCTAAAGAAACTTCTTTTTAGATTGTAGCAAATAACAAAGTCTGTACCGTTCACATCGAAACGCAGTTACCATTCATCACTGGTAACCATTAATATAATCAGAGACCAAACGTCATAACCAGGGGAGAAAAGAAAGGAAGGAAGAAGCAGAAAAGAAAGAGGAAAAAAAGCCAAAATCGTTTTGGTTACCTTACATGTAATCCCTAATGCATTCTAACTGCGACAGATACATAACTGCTATCCAAAAATGTTTTGTCACATCTCTGCTGAGATACCAAGGGTTGCATTAGCGCGCGCTTGTGTGTGTGCCTTTTTTTCTCTTAGTTTTAAAGATTAATTAACAGCATGCCCCATTACAAGTAAAATTACATTCTCTGTATTCTTTGGTATTCAATTTATTTCTTGATTTGGTCTTTATGTCATAGTTCCTATTATTGTCCTTGTAATCATTATCACTCTGAATGACTTTAACTCTTTGTTTTTACACTGTGTGTGTGCGTGTGCGCGTGCGTTATTTTTAGGAGATCTCAGATATACCTATTTTCTGCCCACCACAAGAAGGCTAGCGGGGAATGAATGGGAGAGGTGCTGGAACTGTTTGCTTTGTTGGCGAATCTGTTTGCTGCGAAATGAGTGCACGGGAGTGCATATGAGTCACCTATGGGAAAATTATATTTAAAGGAAGTAAAAAGTTTAACAGTACTTTCTCTTCCATGGACGTAGTGTCGATGAAATTTTGCTTTTATCTGCAAACACAATGGAACAGAAAAGGAATAAACTGGTATAAGAGCTTGACAAAGGAAGTATCCAGCAAGTTTATAAGAGACGTTCCAAGAAATCTTGATAAAAAATAGATGAGAAACTGCAGGTTATTGAACGAAATCCTTAGTTTCGAATAAGCTTGTCATAAAGAGGGAGAATATATCGGATGTTGTATCCACTTGACTTCCTTCACCTGTTCTTCGATATACTATTCCTAGAAAAGCCTATTCTGCTATCTCATTCGAATTAATCGAGATAAATATTTAGAGAGAAGTTTCATTACACATCTTTATGTAGTTAGAATTAAAATAGGTGAATGCAGCAGACCTAAGCGAACGCCGAAATGTTTGAGATGATCGCTATGGAATTTGTTCCCTTTGTATGGACAGAATAAAAAACTAAGACAAAAAGAAGAAAAACAACTAAATTTTAAAAGTTAAAGCCAATAACGAGGAATGTTTTGGAGGATAATCTCCCGCCCCAAAATAAAACATAAATGGCATTCTGTGCTTCATAGTTATATATTGTTCGTGCAGTAATATTTTGTCTGTTACAGTTTACTAGATGTGCAAAAGTAATTCAGAATGAAGAGGATTTCAGAAGTTTTCCAGAAAACTTAATATATACTTTTTTGTTATAAAAGTATCTTAAATGTGCATTTTTAATCAAAATGTTTAACAAATAATGAGAATATAAAAATTTCGAAAACTTTTCAAGTAGTTTCAGATGGAGGATGGTTTTTGAAAATCTTTGAGTTGCATCCTCGAAGATGCTGAGATTCCAAAGTTTCATCTCCAAGCCAATCGCCCTGAGGCACTTGTTAATCTAATTTTATGATAAACTATCAAAGAACTTGTATTTCATCATTCATTGAGAAAAGCACAAAACAGCATAAAGCAAAATACTATTTTGCTTAACCACGCTATCAATTACCAGGATCATATCAGCCCCACCGGTGTGTCGAAACTTCGTCCCGCAGGAGTTTCTCTACTGACATCATAATCTTCGGCCAGGGTCGGATTTGAACCCACGAACTTGGATAACTAGCCCAACCTAACCAATTGACGTACCCAGATCGACAAGAAACAACATGCAACATATAAACGTAGATGTACACTGTACAAACGCTGAGAAAAGCCGTGGTTATTAAAGCTTTTCATATGTTATTAACAAAGTTTCACCAGGCACTTCAGATAGAAAGATACTTTAAATACTTTTACTTACTAGAGGTTTATTCTAAACAGTTTGTTATACTGTAAAGTCATTATCCATTACAATTTCTTTAGTCGAGGCGAGTTATAGCCTCAATGATAGTCTCCAAAATGATTTGAGTTGCTTGTTCGTTCCATTGAGTGACAAATTACTATAGTCACTGTAAACCATGCTACTCTAGGTTTCTTCCTTATTCTTTGTGCACAATTCTTACCTCTTCTCATATGGTGTGTGATCTTTGGAGGTCCATCATATATTCCAAGTGATGACTGGACCCACTTCAGAAGTGGAGCCACCGAGAAGTTATAATCCGTTACCTCCAATGTTAGAATGAGAGAATCTACACCTTTTACCGTGGATTCGAAACTACGTGGGCCTTAAGGGTACTTCAAATAAGGTAAAGGTAAAGTTTTGGATAGAGTTGCAGAGTCGAGAATATACCCTCAAATTAAGAACCCTGACAAAACCACTGAGCTGCCTCAGCGCACTGTAGGATCTAAGTAAAGTAGTGTTACAAAAGAAAGTGTAGGTATATCTCCTAGTGCAGACGTTTGATGAAGAATCCAGACAAAGAACGGTTTCGCTAGGATAGCAGATGGAAACATAACGACCAGATACTAGTTTACTTTGATGAATCTTAATTTACTTTCTATACTACTTATCTACAGAGTAGAGAAAGTACTCCATCAAAAATTTCGATGCCTAGAATTCATCGAACATACACACTTCTGGTCCGGTGCACGCATGTGTGTGTGTGTGTGTGTGTGTGTGTGTGTGTGTGTGTGTGTGTGTGTGTGTGTGTGTGTGTGTGTGTGTGTGTGTGTGAGACAGAGAACACACAATTAAAAGGGAAATATTTTAAATGCCTAGGATGCCACATAAAGGTTTTAAAGATAATTCACCCAACTAAAATTTTAAATAGAATGTTTCATTTTTTTAAAATAAGACTTGTCAAGTTATTAAAAGTGAGATATATTTTTATATAAATAATGAGTAGTTGGCATGCTTAATTTAAGATTGCTCACTCAGACTAGGCAGATGTTCAACTTTCCTTCCATAAGCACTTTTCGGTCTTACTTACTAGTAGTTGGTGTAGCTCCCACTGAAGATGGTCTAAAAGTGCTGAAAAGTGCTTATTGAAGGAAAGTTGAAGATCTGCCTAGTCAGAGTGAGTAATCTTAAATTAAGCATGCCAACTACTCATTATTTATGTAGAATGTTTCATGTTTCCTTTTCTTTTTCAAAAATGTCAATACCATATATTTAGATAAGATATTTTCTAGACGAATAAAATGTATAGTTTAAATTTTCTTGGAATAGCCTGTGACGTTCTCTTAATTCTGGAAAACATTTTTATAGCTGGTAAATCATAAGAGACGAAAACTATATTTCTGGTTAAAACACGCAATTTATTTGAAATAAAATTGTGTCGTTAACCAGTTGAGATATTTGTTATTGATTTTAATTTTCAAGACTTGTATTTTTAAACAGTAACTTGCTATTCGCTTTTTTTTTCTCTCGTGGTCATGCAGAAAGCCTGGAATTTCAAAACCACTATATACCTAACGATTTGATTTTTAAAAATGTATAGATTTAGTCTACTGTTCTTTTTATATCTAGAATTCATGTGAAGGTAACACATCTCCAAACATCGCTTTCTGGCATCGGTTTAATAATTTTGCATTCGAAAGCTTCTCAATACTTGCAGCAGATACCATATGATAACCTGCTTGACTGGGCTTTCCTTCCAGGATATAAGGCTATTAAGGTTTGTCTGATTATATGAGAAAAAGCGAACAGCAAAACAAGCAGTCCGAGGACTGTTTGGCACTTGACTGGTTTAGTTTCAAGAAATCTAAGAATGTGAAAGCCGTTGAGATATATCTACACTGCACCTGTATGACATCATAGGTTACTATTTTGACCACAGAGCTGTCTGCTTGTGTTTTGCTGAAAGGGCTTGAGCAGTGTAATGGAAGTGGTTATTGATAGAGAAAGCCATGTGTGCTTGACAAGGTTATGTGCACCAGAAGTACAGGAAAACGTTAGTGATGCTGCAGAATGGAAAGAAAGGTTCAAAAAATCTGCCTGAAGATAAAAAAAAGGAATGATACAAGGGCTGTTCAGTAAAGAATGATCATATTTTTTCGTACAACGTACCTTTACTCATCCTCATAATTTTGATAGTCCTTCTCAAATTAGTCTCCCCTGAATGCGATGCACATGTCCCAGCGTTTCTGCCAGTCTTCAAAGACATGCTGTAAACCATTTATTGAGAGATCCTTCAAAATCGCCTCCGGAGCCTTCACCACTGATTTTGATGATGAATAATGCCTCCCGCGAAGGCGTTTTTTTTTCAAGTTAGGGAATAGAAAAAAATCACATGGGGCTAAATACGAACTATAGTGAGGGTGAGAGATGCACTTCACGTTGATTTTTGCAAGATATTCAGCAACATTGGCAATTTGCGGCCACGTATTATCGTGGTGCAGCATCCAGCCTGCTTCACGGAAATATGGTCTTTTGCGCCTCATATGGACTTGCAATATTTTCAGGATATCCCTGTAGTATTGTCCAGTTATTGATGTGTGTGCAGGTACAACATGCTGATAAACCATTCCATGAATATCAAAGAATGAGATGACCATAACTTTCCCAGCAGAAGCAACCACTTTTACCTTTTTGGGGATTGGTGATGAAGGAGATTTCCACACTGAGCTTTGCTGTTTGCTCTCAGGATCAAAATGATGTAGCCAAGTTTTATCAGCAGTGATTACGTTTGAAAGAAAATCCGAATCTTCCTCTAAAATTAACTTTAACTGCATGCAGACTTGCACGAGAATGTCGTTTTGTTCGGGAATCACCTGTCTTGGAACCCATCGCGCACAAACACGTCTTATGTGTAATATTTCTGTCACCATCGTGTGGGTGGCACCCAATGAAATGTTCAGTATTTCAGAAAGTGATCTTAAGGTAATTCGTACATCTTCTCTCACAATGGCAGCAGCAGTGTTGATGTTTTGTTCCATAAGAGCAGTAACTGGAACACCGGGTCCACCTTCCTTTGAAATTCTCTTCGCTCTTTAAACATTTTAAACCACCTTCGAGCTGTGCTGTGGGGAAGAACAGACTCTCCATAGGCCACCTGTAACATTGTATAGGCCTCAACTGAAGATTTGTTGAGACGAAAGCAGAATTTCAAAGACACATATTGTACCTCGCGTGTTACCCCCATTGCAGCGGTAGGCGATACTGAACATGTCTGAATTTGCCTGGCTCTCACAGGCGGGAACCAGGAGTACCAACAATGAAACTACTACGGCGTGTTTGTTTCACATTAAGCTAACAGAATATAATAAGATAGAATTTTAGTGCGAAACGTAAAAAATTATGATCATTCTTTATTCAACACCCTCGTAATTTGAGAGAATCGGAGCATCACTACTTGAAGATGAAAAACTTGCTTATTAGGATGAAGCAGAGAGCTAGAAATGAGAATGGTCAATATAATTCTTAACAAATAACGATCAAGCTTATTACACTGATTTTAAATACACCATTATAATTGGTAATCTATATTTTTTCTGGTCTAAGGCCTGGGAAAATGTGATGGATCAGCACTTTACATCAATATTTACTTTTTAAAAGCTCACTTAAGGTCAATGTATTATAATTGCTAATGCACATCTAAGCTAAATAATACTGATTGCTTATTTCACCTATTGGAATTGCTAACCTTCCACTACACATCTCTTTTCGTCTACCTTCTTTAGAACTTTGACCGCTTATTTCACTGACAGCCTTTTTCGCTGCACTCAGTAAATCCGCTGTAAAACCATGAGCTGCGATAAAAGCTGCAGGGGACGTACTCTTTCCATATTTAGCTCTGGCTACCTCTTAGGAATTACTTTTTACGTCAGGTTACTGTTATCTTACATCATTATAAAGACATACAGTGAGAGTAGAGTCCTTAATGTGCTAGATTCTACCAGAACTTTGGCGTTCTCATTACTTCAGGTTCCCAATCTAAATTTGAATCTTTCCCACGGGAGAAGTTGCAGAGCCATATTCGGTAGCAATGAGATGACCTTGCCAGGTTTGGGTTGACCTAGAAAAGTTTGCATGATATTGGAATATGCCGAGGCAGATGGTGTGCCTGAGAACGGAACAGTTCTGTGACCCGTAACGGTCAACGTCCGTTGTATTGCACTTTTGTGTTCCCCCCAAAAGCTCTTTATGGCGCTCTACCGTCACGACATCTTCCTTAGAGCAGCCAACTTGAAACATGTATGTGTCTTCTTGTAGTCGTAACAAAGTTCTTAAAAGCATGAGATAGTATCGTTCAGGAGAATTTATTGCCTGGCGGAGGCCACATCCTGAACGATTAATCTTCAAAACCTGTAATTAAATATAGGTTTTCTCATTTGTCTGTTTGGAATGAACATCTGTAATAACACATTGTTTAAAGGATACATCTGAGCTCGTTCTTGTAAAATCTTTTAACATACTGGAAACAGTCACATGAGTGATTCTAAAGTAAAAATATCCCTCATCAATGCAGAGGTTCACGTATTAGTGGAGTAGAAATGATAAACAAAAATGAAAATTATCAATGCAATGATTGGAAATATTTGTTTTGTTGTGGCTTTATTGCTGAACATTTGTGTTAACCATGTGGTGTTATATAGCTGATTAAGTGATCAACATTGTTAAATGTTACATCTGCTAGACAATTAGAAATAAAGCTTCAAAAATCAAATGTGTTATCCCTGTAATATTGATTCTTATCTCGGATTCGTCCATTAGCCGTATGTACATCGAATGTTCCCTCACGGTCAAATATTGTATTTTTATAAGACTGACACTAACACTTTGTGGGAAACGATTTGTTAACTTCTGAGGATATGAACTGCTGGTATCTCATTTTCTCGATGGATGTGTTTTTCAAAAGGATAAAAATGGCCAAACACAAACGTTTGGTCTAATAGTAGCAGCAGAAAGTATGGCATTTTAATTTTTAACTTCACAAAAGTGTATATTTGGACACATGCTTGCACACAAAAATAAGTGGCCCATGCCCTTAGACTATTGGTTTTCCTTCGTAAGATTATCTCATTTATATAGATAAGATTAAATTGTACACATTCCTAATAATTTCTCTCTAAATGGTTTAAAAGTTGCAGAATACACAAACGAAACCCTCAGTAGATGTTATTTTCTGTATGAAACGGAGGTGGAATATTAGTGCTGATTGGTGTAAACCTCTAGAAAAGTGAGCTAGCTCAGGGTAATTATGATTACAGCTTTTACTGCGTCAGGAATGAAATTAGCCATACTGTTAAATGCAAAATAGTCAACAGTACTTGTCAAAACGATTCTTCTGAAGTACACTAGGACACGAATCCATCGCACAGAGATGTAAGCTGATGGATGAATATAATATACTTCGAGCAACTAACTCTCTTTGCTGGAAAATACATTATTTGGTGATCAACTAATCACATAGGCTGTCTGACAGCGGAGCAGGTAACATCGCAACACCGTGACGACTTGTTTATCTTTCCGGCGCGAGAGGCGGCGTTAGTAGAACGGGGCAAATTGCCGGCCTAATTCTACATCAAATTTCTTTGTTTTTTCACGTGCGTACTTTCTACTCGTGAAGTGTTAATATTTAGTGTACTATGGCTGACCCCCCTGATACGGGGCAGCTAATCTACTCCGCAATGCAGACATGTTACCAGCAAGAAGAACAACTTTCTGCTTCCACTTCTCTGCAGCAATCTCTACCGACTCTTCACTGTGAACCAGTCCAAACTTCACTCCGTCCTACGACTTCTGCTACTAGTGAAAATGACGAACGTGCTTCTAAGCGGCAGCGGACTTCAGGAGAATCCGTTGCGCCATTAGACTCCAACATGGATTTTGACTCGAATGATTGTGTACCAAATGGGAACTTGCCAGCAGACACCTCGGACGTCGGCCCTCTTCAGTCTTCGACGACGAGACCTTCTACACTATCTCCTCCTTCCACGTCACGTCCTACAACAACACCCTCTACACCTGGCGTCTCTACACCACGTAGCCATTCCAATCGTTATAGCAGCGCAGATCCCGGACCTTTTTATGTGTTTATTGAAAGTTTGGATAAGAATGTGGGTAAGCTACACCCCATGAGTGTGGGTAAACTGCTATTTCGTCACAACCCGACAATCCGACGTGCAATTGTGCATATTACCTCAGCAGGAAAAAACCGACTGAAAATTGAGGCAGCATCGGCAGAGGCCGCTAACACTATAGTAGAATCACCGGCATTTACTGGAACATCTTTGGAAGTTTACATTCCCAATTTTCTGATACACAAACAGGGTGTTATTCGCAACGTGGACACCAGTCTCTCAGAAGAAGAAATTGCTGAGTTTCTAGAGAGTGCCTACCCTGTTATTTCTGTCCAGCGTTTTTCTCGACCCACTAGCGACCCTGCAGTACGGGTCCCCATTCCTGTGTGTAAGATTACCTTCCGCTCTCAAGTGTTGCCGACTCATGTAGTCATCTTTGGAACGCGATGCCCGGTGGAACCTCGTGATCCTCCAGTCTACATCTGCACTAAGTGTTTACGCTTCGGCCATCGCTCGCATCAGTGTCGGAGTGCGGCTAGATGCGGTAAATGTGCTGGACCCCATTTCTTAGAAGACTGCACCTCTACCTCAGGTCCTTGCTGCATTCACTGTCAGGGAGCTCACCTGGCAACAGACAGAAAATGCCCAGCATACCATCAATACCGGGAGGCACGGGTGGCAGCTTCTCGAGCAGATGCCCCTTGCTCGCCTCAGCCATCTCGTCCAACTTACTCACAGGCCATTAATGGAGCCCTCTCGATGACTGATACACGGTCTTTCCCTCCTCTCCCTGGAGCAATATCTCCTACAAAGTCAGCCAGTACTCTTCCGCCGCCTTCCTACACTCCTCGACCAGCACCTTCACCAGGAATCTAACCGGCCGTTGCCCTCGCCACTCCGACTTCACCTGCTGTTTCGGTGCCTCGTGTGTCAACACGACCTCCCCCGGACCGAGTTCCGCATTTTCCCCCAGTTCATTCCACTCTGTATATTCCACAACGAGTACCTGTATCTCCAATAACTCATAATCCTTATCCGCCATCTTGGGCGGGTCCTTCATCGCCGTCTGCTCCCACTAGTTTGCAGCTTGTGGAGCAACTACTACAGCTCATAGTTCCTGTATTATCTGCTTTTTCTCCTTCCTCAACGGCCCCTGTTCAGCTTGAACTTCTCCGCGACTTCCTTACCAGCTTATTACAAAGCTCATAAACCAACGATGACAACCCAACATTACAGCATGGCTTCAACCCTGTTGCAATGGAATTGTCGTTCTCTTCGAGCTAATTATGACTCTCTTGTGCAAGAACTCTTTGTACGCCACGTCTGCATCGCCCTGCTGTCTGAAACTTGGTTGACTCCGAATACGTCTCTTCGCATACCTTCTTTCTGCCTCTACTCCAAGGATAGGACGGACGGATGGGGAGGAGTTGCAATTCTGGTGCACTCTGCCATTCCACATTACACCATTCAGATAGACCACAGCCAAATACATTCTTTTGAAGCCGTGGCGGTGAGGACTCTGCTTTGTCAACGAGAGGTCACAGTTGTCTCATTGTACTGTTCCCCTAGAATGATCATCACCAGTCGAGAATGGTATCATTTCCTGCGCCAGTTACCAACCCCCATTTTACTCGGCGGAGATTTTAATGCTCATAATACCACATGGGGTTGTGACCTGACCGACGCTGCTGGCAGAACGCTTTTGGACTTCATCGAAGACTCTGGTTTGGTTCTTCTCAACGATGGGTCTTCCACCCTGCTCACTCGGCCCGGACACCGACCGTCAGCGATTGACTTGACGCTCTGCTCCCCTTCCCTATCTTCTGAACTCCAATGGAGGGTTCTTCCCTTTACAATGGGCTCCGATCATTTCCCGCTGGAGATTTCGACTATTCTTCCGCACGTTTCTGTGGCCCACCGGCCTTCAACCAGATGGAACTTACGGCGTGCCAATTGGGTCAAGTACGAACGTATTCTCGAAGCCACCGTTTCTGAGATTCCCAATGATCGTCCTCCGTTGGTGCGTTACGACACCTTTCTACAGTGTATCAATAGTGCGGCTTTGCTTTCCATCCCAGAGAAACGGCCAGTTCTTACGTCCCGTGGTGTACCATCTCCTTGGTGGAATGCAGAATGCAGTCGTTATGTTGCGAAGAGGAAATTGGCGCTCAGTACCTACCGGCACAACTCTACATGGGACAATTTTCTGGCCTATAAACGGGCCGCAGCTGAGGCCAAACGTTTTTTACGACAGTGCAAAAAGGAGTGCTGGAAGACCTTTTGTGCCAAGCTCTCTAACACCACCCCCCTTTCTCAGATTTGGGGGTTTATTAACAAATTGAGGAAGAAGCCAGTTCCTACCCGCCCTCTGAGGGATTGGATCGCTGAGTTTGCAGATCACATTGCTCCGCCATCCGTGACATCACCACCAGCACCTCCTGGTCTCTCTTCTTCCGGGGACTCGCACCACACTTTGATGTCAGCATTTTCCATGTCTGAACTCCAAAGTGTACTGAAGTCGTCGTCGAATTCAGCTCCGGGTTATGATCAAATATCCTATAGCATGCTCACCCACCTTCCTCCTCGTGCGAAGATGATCCTTTTGGAACTATTCAACGACCTTTGGGCCTCCGGCGTCTTCCCCGAGAGTTGGACTACACAGATCATTGTACCTATCTTGAAGCCGGGGAAGGACCCTAGCTTTGGTACCTCTTATCGCCCGATCGCTTTGTCTTCCTGTATCGCCAAGACCTTTGAACGCTTGCTTAAACAACGACTTGAATGGTGGCTGGAATCCCGGAGATTATTACCCATGTCCCAATATGGTTTCCGCAAAACCCGGAGTACTTTGGATAGTCTCAGCATCCTGACTACTGACATCGAGCGTACCTATTTGGAACAAGGATATCTGACAGCCATCTTTTTGGACATTTCCGGCGCCTACGACAGTGTTTTACTGCCAGTTTTGCTTGGGAAGCTGCAAGCACTAGGTCTTCCTCCTCGGTACTGCTCTGGCATTTATAATCTTCTCCGACATCGCCTCATCTATATCCGTTCTCCTGATAACTCCTTCGGCCCTAGAATAGTAGTTCGAGGATTGCCCCAGGGAGCGATTTTGAGTCCTCTTCTTTATGCACTTTATACGTCGGATTTAGACTCTCTATTTAGTCCTCACATTCGAGTTCTCCAGTACGCTGATGATATCTGTTTGTACGCTCGGTCCTCTAGTTTTTGGATTACTCGTCTGTGGCTTAGTGATGCAGCCACCGATTTATCAACCTGGGCCTCTGAACACGGATTACATCTTTCACCTTCCAAGTCTACAGTCGTAGTGTTTACTAGGAAACGACGGACATTTCCTGATGGCGTTATCCGCTTGGGACCTTTTACTTTTACCCTTGCATCTTCTGCAAAATTTTTGGGTATCTATTTGGATAGTCGCCTTTCATGGAGTCGTCACATACAGCATCTCATCTCCAAGATTGGTACAACTCTTAATGTTCTACGCAGTATCGCTCATTCATGTTGGGGTGGAGACGCTTCCATATTACTTCTGCTATATCGTTCCCTAATTCGGTCGGTGCTGGACTATGGCTGTATCTTCTTTGGCTCTGCTTCCACATCGGTCTTGCGCAAGTTGGATATCGCTCAGTACCGTGCTCTTAGATTTTGCCTGGGTGCTATGCTTTCTACACCGACGAATGCACTTTTGGTTGAGGCCTCAGAACCACCATTGGAGATACGACGACAGCTCTTAACACAGCGCTTTCTATTGCGAGTTTTCTCCGTGGATGCCCACCCAGTATTGCGGACGTTGCAGTATCTTGCTGCTAATTATCTCAACGTGGATTTTCCAGCTGTACGACGATTGCCCTTACTCTTACTGGGTTTTCGGTCTCTATACCACGCTTCTCCCTTAATTTTGAAAAGTCCCTCTCTTCCGGGGTTTCAATATCCATATGACTTACACTTCTTGAATGTTTCGGTGCATTATCTTCCTGATCACATCATTCGGACCCCAGACGTGAACGTCACCCTCTCTCATTTCTTGCAGATTACATGGCCAGATTTCACCACGATTTACACCGACGGTTCTAAATCTGCTGATGGAGTAGGTTACGCATACGTCTGTCCTTCTACTAATGCCCTGGCTCGATACCGCCTACCTATGGAGGCTTCCAGCTACACTGCAGAGGTTTTGGCCATTCGTGACGCTTTGCAATATGGGATTTCTCAGGGCTTCCCCAAACTGCTGATCTTAACCGATGCGCAGAGTGTGCTGCAGAGACTCTCATCTCCCCGCTGGACGAGAGATATGCACTGTTATCTTTACGAGATACTGACGTTGGTGAACAACGCTACCATAGCTGAACATCAAATTCACTTCCTTTGGATCAGAGGGCATGTCGGAATTCGATACAATGAAGTCGCCGATCGCCTGGCAAAAGAGGGACTCACCCAAGGCACCTTCCAAGGCATCCAACTGCCCTACACGGATTTCTTCCCGGTCCTTCATCGTGACGCCTATTGTCGCTGGAATGACGCCTGGATTCGTTCGTAGTCCATCAAAGGCAAACACCACGCCGCCGTTCAGACGCATCTATCCACGACCCCTTGGTTCTCCAGCTTCAGGATTGCACGTCGACATCTCACCTCCATCATCAGAATGCGACTTGGACATGGATGTTACCCTGCGCATCTACACCGACTACGTCTCATCGATTCCCCTGTATGTCCTGATGACCCAGGCGAAACCGCTGACCTCAATCATCTCCTGTTCAGTTGCTCTCGCTACCGAGCCCACCGTTCTTCCTTCCTCCGCCGCCTACTTCAGCAGTCTGTTCCTTTTCCCGCTAGCGTCAACACCATATTACAGTTATGCAACAAACCTGTATACCAAGCTCTTCTACAATTTCTTAAAGAAAGTGATCTACAGATCTAGTCTCCTCCCATCCTCTTAAACTTCCTTACATTATTTTTCTTATTTTTCCCTACGATGGCCATATGGGATTTTACCGAAGGCCAAAAAAAAAAAAAAAAAAAAAAAAAAAAAAAAAAAAACTAATCACATAAGTGTGATGTTTGTTCAAGTGCAGGTGTAATAATAATAATAATAATAATAATAATAATAATAATAATAATAATAATAATAATAATAATAATAATAATAATAATAATAATAATAATAATAATAATGACACGTGCTTACGCTGTGGCTGAGCGGTTAGACCGTTTCTCATCAAGGCGGCCTGGGTTCGATCCCAGACGACCGTGAAGTGATTTGTGGTGGACAACACGGCGTTGGGGCGGGTTTTCTCCGGGATCTCCAGTTTCCCCCAACATCTCATTTCACTGGTGCTCCATCTTTATATCATGTATCATCAGTGTCACCGCTTGCAGTGCCGTATGTAGTAAACGCGGGCGTTAAACACTACACATTTAATTTTTTTAACACGTGTTGAGAGTTAACACCAGTATAATACTAGGTAAAACGCCATTAAATTAAATGAACTCTAGTCTGAACTCAACTAGCACATGCTACCATCTTTGAGATGATAGAACAAGTTTTCAGTGGGGAAGTTATGCCCAGAAAGGGGGCAGTTGCACATTTCATTGCCTTACTTATACTCCCCTGAACTTTTGTCTCCTGTGTCTGAATAGTTGAATATATTAGACATCTTATTTTAATTATGAATTTTATTTTTAACTCTTCCTTATCATATTTAGCAAACATTAGTTAAAAAGAGTAGGAACACCATTAAGTTTGATTCGTCATGCAAATACAATACAAAATACCTTGTATAATTTTCCTGCCACACTGGTAGTCCGTCTCTATAACGTAGGTGACAACGTGTCTGCCTCACATTCAAGAGTTCCCAAGTTCGAATCTTGGTCAGGGTGAGCTACCTAGATAAGGCTTTTTCCGGGGTTTTCTATTATCGTGAAAGTTGAATGTCAGATAACTCTAACCTTTAAGAACCCTGCGCATATTTGACCATTTCATCCATTTTATTCATCGTCCGACTTGACTTAACGTTGGAGGACATAAATAAAAAATAAAAAAAAAAAAAACTGAGACACTGGTAATAAGAAGCTATTTTAAACGTCTTAAATCAGGTGAGAGCAGCTGGAAACGCATCACCGGAACTTATTTTAAACAGTGGGCTTTTTCGTTCCATTTAAAAGGTCATTTTATTAATTCTCCTTAACAGAGGATTTTTTTGGAAAAAAAAAAAAAATAGACTGGAAGTACGTTTCCTAATTTAAAATGTTTAAAAATACACGTTTCATAAATATTACAACTTTAAGTAGGTATAAGATACTTTTATTTATCCTTTGAATACAATGATTTCAAGGACACGTCAATTGCAATTTTATATACATATATACATATATAGTTTTATCTTTTTACACCTCTCTATACTTTAAATTCATCCAAACTATAGAATGCATTTGTTATTAAGAATGTTTTTATGGCCTTCAGTTTATATTCCATTTTATTAATTATTTTAATTTCTTATGGTAACTTATTATATAGTTCTTTACCCATGCTTTTACTGCAGCGGTTGTTTAGAGTTCCCCTATACACTGATCTAAAATAGTCGTAATTATTTCTTAGAGTATAATTATGTATACCATGATCTTTTGGTTCTTTTCCTTGTAAAATAATTTTTATTGTTATATATATGCATGGAACAGTTAAAATACCAAACTCTTTAAACTTTAATTTGCATGTCTGTCTGCTATTTATTTTTGCCATTATTCGAATTGCTTTTTTTTGTAGTTTGAATACTTTGTTTTACTTCTGTTGCTGTGATGTTTCCCCATAAAGTTATCCCATAATTTATGTGTGAGTATATAAATGCATAGTATACTTGTTTTAGAGTTTCATAATCCATATTTTTTCCTACTTGTTTCATTATAAATATACCTTTATTTAATTTATAGTTTGCAATTCAAGAGCACAAAGAAGTTTTCAAATTATGTGCAAAAATATTAAGTCCTTTACAAGTAGGAAATACAGCAATCAACATAAACGTTTTAATATTACAAAGTAAGTTTATTTTTGATCCGCTTACGTGAGGGTATCTTTATTTAGTACTGAAGTATACAAGTTCCAGATAGGTGGAAGTCATAGAGATAACTAATTAGATATTACAACGTTTCAGATACAAATTCGCAGAATTTTACGGGTTCTGAAAGATCTCGTTTTGAGGGAGAAGTAGAATGTAAAAACATCCGATGTTTGTATTTAACAAGAATCCCAGATATAAACGCAAAACCTCTGCCCGAGGTATGGAGTAAAAGCTCTTAGTGTTTTATTTGCTCTCCTTCAGAATATATTGGTTTAATACTCTTGATCTCTCAACAGGCAGTTGCTCCAGAATCCTCCCTCCTACAATTCCTATAGCGCAGCAGGGAATAAAGACAGAGGCAATATCTTCCGTAGATATCTAGAGAGTCTTAAGAGTTCTTGGAACTAGTTTATGTTAGCGTTTTCTACGCCTTATAATGTAAAGAATAATTTATCCTGAAACGCCTCCAGACCAAACAAAGGCACATCCGTCAAGTCTCTTCCACGTAACACTTCAAGCTAAAGGAATTAAAGGTACTTCGTGTCATTAACTCTTCTCTTTAATTTGGTAAGCTGCATTTCCTTTCTCAATAATAAAAGAAGATTAAATGCTTATGTGCTGCTTTATAGAGGTAAATCAACTATCGACACCATCTGCTCATTATTTAATGTCATATTTGTTGTTTTTGATCAGGTTCGTTGATGCAAATGAGACAGGATATGCCAAAGAGATGCCCTTAGTTGCTTAGTCATTTTTCTGCAGCATCTGTTTGAGGATCTTTTGGGTTGTCTTTGTCGATGGCTTATCGTACCACCTACTTGGCTGCACACTATGGATTGGGATCTTGAAACTGTGTGTATACATTTGGTTGTTGTGTTGCCAGACAACGGGCTTACAGATACTCGTCTAATCATAGCACATAGAATATAACAAGCACAATCAGAAAAATATAGATAAGAAGCGAACAATAACTATTTTCTTACATCGGTTGATATCTAGATTTAAAAATAAAACACAATTTGGGTTCATATATTTCTTAGTTAGTGAACAGCTCTACGTTATATAAAATCATGTCCCATTTGATGTCGAACAAGTATTCGTCTAGTAAACGAGATCCCAGGTATAGTACCTCGCTGACACACAGCCCTTTCCTTTTCTTATGCAGTTGTTTCATCCACTGTCGCTGACAGTTCCATCTCTGTTTTCAAAGCCGTTGACTGCTATTTAAGTAATATGGGTCGAAAACGTCGTGAAAGTACAAAAGAGAGAAATTTGCATAAAGTTATTTAAGAAGGAAAATATTTTCAAGAAATTGGAGAAACCATTGTAAGATCTACCAGTACAGTGAAGACTATTATATGCAGGTTTGTTCAGAACAAAACTTATGAAAATCAATAAAGAAACGGTCGTCCTGCAGTCTATCTGAGATGGAGAAACGACAGTTACTTAGAAAACGCAAGAAAAATCCGAAACAAAGTGCTCCAAAACTTGCTATTGCAGTTCAAACACACACAGGGAAGTCCGTTTCAGCACAAACTATAAGAAACGTGCTTTATGAGGCTGAGTATGGAGACCGAACAGCCCGTAGAATACCATACATCAGTAAAATCAACAGAAAGAAGCGAGTTGCTTTTGCAAAAGAACATAAATACGATGGGTTTGATTTCTGGAAGAAGGTTGTATTTACTGACGAGAGTCAATTTGAGCTCTTTAAGTCAAAAGGGCGAGTAATAGCGTGGAGAAAATAGAATTGTGAGCTTGAGGAGAAAAATATAACAGCTTCAGTTAAACTTTGAGGCGGTTCAGTACTTGTTTGGGGCTGCACGAGTGCAATTGGTGTGGGGATTTGTGTTTTATTGATGGAATGATGAACCATGAGGTTTATATAAACATCCTAAAACACATCTAGCCAGAAGTGTGAATAATATGGGAGTTTCAGAGGATTATATTTTCACACAAGGTAATGATCCAAAACATACAGCTCTAGATGCAAGGCTATGGTGGTTGTATAATTCTCCACGATGGATGCCGACACCATCGCAATTCCCTGACATGATTCCAATACAGAATTTGTGGAGTATACTGGACAAAAGTCTTAAGGATCATCAGATATATAATATAAAGGATCTAAAGAACGCTTTACTAGAGGAATGACGTAAAATTATAATGGAAACAACACACTCTTTAGTGAAATCCACACCAAGGAGAATGCAAGTGATTATCAAGAGGAAAGGAGGTCCCACTAAGTTCTAACCGTAATATTCTACACCATTTTAGTATGCAGACGAATACTTATTTTGCATCCTATACTGCATACATTTACTTTTGAATGTTTAACTATGTTTAGATGAATACACACTATATGTTTCTTTATTGTATTCTCTTTTCCACTAGTCACTAAATAAGACAAGGTCTTTGCTGTTATGCTGATGATTTTCCACTATCCATACATCCTGAAATATAAACTCGTGCATTAGACGAATACTTTTTGGAGTAGGATAGTGGTATTGAATATATCTAATCCTACATTTTCTTGGTAAAAAGATAACCACTAAAAGCCATGGTTCACGGATTTGAAACCGCTACTTGTGCAATTTGAGCCAAAGACACTGCCTGAAGGTAAACGGTTGCTGAAATTGTGTGCGCGCCCACACCTATCTCTTTCTCTGAAACTTGGATGAGACATTTACAACTTTTTCCTCAATTCCAAATTATGCTTAATAAAACCATAAGATCTTCCTAAAATTAATTACATAATAACTTACTGTTTCACATTAGACCTGCATGGCTATTTAACTAAAACTGTAAAGTGAAGAGATAATGCAATAAACCAGGTTTCAGTATTTTAAGGGCATGGAAGCCTATTCCTCCCGTGAACATCTTATTTAGGGTGTAGCGACCACACTTCAACAGAAATCACAGATACGTAACTAAGACAGTTTTTCCCCTGGACCCTTTACATGCTTTTAAAAATCCAAAAAAGTAGGAACTGCTGCTAAATTCCTTTGTTTTGTCGATACGTGTGTGCTTGGGGAACGCAGATATCGGTAAAATTCATATAGCCGTGTGTCCTCGTGCATCACTTGTTTCTCCCCAAACGTTTAACTGCTAAACAAGAGAGATTCGTCGGGATCGCTGACCCAATATTCATGCTTTTATCCCAGTCGACGGATCCCTATTGGAAACTCTCCATTCGGTGGGTATCGTGACGCGGTTATGAGAGAACGCGTACCTTTAATGATACAGAGGGATGACTCCAGTCAAGGTCGAATGCATCCCTTTGAAATGTGAACCTTTGAACCGAACATCATGCAAATAATAGTTGCTGAGCGACTGATCCGCACTGCTGAGCTTCTCGGTCATGTTGGGCTTGCCAATTGTATTCCTCTAGTTCAGGACTTCTCATATCCTAATCCTACCAACCGAAATAATTCGGTCTGCAAACGTTGATTTATGTTTTAGCTTCGGAGTAAAATTAATAATGATAATAATTAGAGATGAGTCGATACCAGTTTATCTCGATACTCTATTTTCGATAGCGATACGTATTTTCCACGAAACTCGATACTTCGATACTCGGTGCCCTCATTTCTACTTCTAGTTTAAACACAAAATAAAAAGTTGGGAGAACTGTGTAATGCCAATAAAATTAAATAGGTGCACATATTTAATGACACAAAACTTAAAATTATCAGTTTCATTTTTAAACTCTACATTAGACATTTAAAAACAAAACAGTCCACTTTTAGAAGAGTTTGTTGAAAAATACTAGCATTTTCATTCTTTTGTAGTCAGTTGTACTTCTTTTTCAGTCACATATGAGACCTTTTATGGTAAATAGTCCTTTAGAGATAACGGTTGCAGGTGGAATTCACAAATATTCAGCGACTAATTTTATATTTTAGTTTTGCAAAATTTTAATTTGTTTTCCAGTAATCCAGTGCACTAGAAGGAGGTGAGAAATGTCGTTGGAATATGCAGTGATTTCTTCTTGGGAACTGCTAACTAGCACTGAATTTGACACACGATTATTTTCTTGCATAATGTTACTGTGCAGCTACCACATTGCTGGCATTTTCTCGGGCTTTCTAATGTTCTACTTATGGCAATATCTTGTGATTTTACGAGGGCTGTTCAATAAAGAATGATTATAATGCTTTTACCGTCATAATTTTTCACACTAAAATTCAGTCATATTATATTCTGTTAGTCTAATGTCAAACACGCTGTAGTAGTTTCATTGTTGGTACTCCTGGTTTCCGCCTGTGAGAACCAGGCAAGTTCAGACATGTTCAGTATCGCCTACCGCTGCAATGGAGGTAACACGCGAGGAACAATATGTGACTTTGAAATCCTGCTTTCGTCTCAAAACTTCAGTTGAGGCCTATACAATGTTACAGGAGGCCTATGGAGAGTCTGTTCTTCCCTACAGCACAGCTCGAAGGTGGTTTAAAATGTTTAGAGGGAAGACAATCAATTTCAAAGGAAGGTGGACCCGGTGCTCCAGTTACTGCTCTTACGGTAGAAAACTTTTAATTTCTCCTATTTCTTTACGATTCGACATCTTAATAATTTGGTCGAGTCCCATAAACAAATTTTACCACGCAATACAGATGAGTTGCAATCATTTAAATTTACGATCATAGGTACAGTATAATTGAACATATTAATTTTAACTACAATTCATACTTTTATAATAATAAATAACTAACATAATTTATATAACATTCAAATGCCTACAAAGATTAATATTAACATTTGCTAAAATTTGTGTTAAAAATTCATGTAAAAAAGACATTCAACAAAAAGTAAAATTAATTAACAAGTATTCAATAAAAATATTTAAAACGATATTAAAGCGTATTAAAACGTATGCTAAGGAATGAGAAAGTCATCTGTTACCCAACCCCATAAAATTCTTTGTATTTAAATTTTGAGTACCTGTCTGTTAAAATATTCAATTGTAAGTATAATTTCTTTTTTCTTATTATATCTTATAATCTTTTATCCTGTAAGTGTCTTTGAAAATTACACCTATGATCAGCAGTATTTCGGCATTCCCATAGTGAGTGCTCTGGGGTACCAATTTCACCGCATGCACATGTCAGTTTGAATTTGGCTAAATCTAAATAAGTATTTTGAATAGAGACCGTGTCCCGTTACGTAGTGTATTAAGGCCTGGGACGGCTGTATATATTTTAGTTGCAATCTTTCACGAATATCTGGAAAGATAGAATAAGTCCTCCTACCAGTTAAACTTACGTCCCAGGTATCCTGCCAAATTGCTAATATTTTATTATTTAGATCTAATTCATCTTCTATATTACAACCTAAAAAAAACAAAAAAAACAACAACAACACTGCTGCTGCCATTGTGAGAGAGGATCGACGAATTACCTTAAGATCACTTTCTGAAATGCTGAACATTTCATTGGGTGCCACTCACACGTTGGTGACAGAAACATTAGACATGAGACGTGTTTGTGCGCGATGGGTTCCAAGATGGCCGCATATTGCCAATGTTGTTGCTGAATATCTTGCAAAAATCAACGTGAGGTGCATCCCTCACCCTCCCTATAGTTCGGATTTAGTCCCATGTGACTTTTTTCTATTCCCTAACTTGAAGAAACACCTTCGTGGGAGGCATTATCCATCATCAGAAGCAGTGGTGAAGGCTGCGGAGGCGATTTTGAGGGATCTCTCGAGAAATTGTTTCCAGCCTGTCTTTGAAGACAGGCAGAAACGCTGGGGCAAGTGCATCGCATTCAGGGGAGACTATTTTGAGAAGGACCATCAAAATTGAGGATGAGTAAAGGTACGTTGTCAAAAAAAAAGTGATAATTCTTTATTGAACAGCCCTCGTAAAATAAAATAAAAATTACAAAATCGGCATCGAAGTATCGACAAATTATCGAGCGTATTTTCTGAAGTAACGTTCGATGTCGATGCATGCAAGTATCGTGAGTATCCAGGACTCAACCCTAATAACAATTATATGATAACAGTATTTAGTGCGTTAGGCAAACGTCATATCTTCTTAATATGCAAATTTTCTTTTGTAAGAAGTGAGGTTCAGTTACATACATTTTATAGGCGTATCTATAGCAGCATTCTCCTTTATGTTAGATCACCTTCGATGGACTGTGTTGCAGCATAAGGTCAGCGGGGGAACGGGGATGTCGGCCTTGCAACCTGCTATCCTTCATCGGCGCGATTCTGTGAAATACGTTAACATTGCAATTTCTTATCTGCATGCAATATTGGAATCCCGAATACTGTTACTGCTTTCGTGTTAGCATGCAAAACTGAAGAAGTAAGCCTGTCAGTCTTCTACCTAAAGAGAGGTTCTTCACTGCAAAACCAGTATCTTCTATTCTTCCCAACTTTCTGGTTTCCTCTTCGTCTGCAGTATCCTCATGTTTTGTTACCTGATATCAGTACTTTTTCTCTTACGATAGAGATTGGAAAAACGCACTTTGAAGTTCCCTAACATAGAAGGCATTTTCATTTAAGACACAGTATGTGTACTACGTAAGTGTGTCTGCACTGTTAAAAACAAAAAGTTGGTGTCCAATTTCAAATATTGAAAGGGTGCGATAGCAAGATTTTCAAAGGAATCTTCCTATTCTAAACAGATCTTTAGCCCGCCTCGGTAGCGTAGTTGGTAGCATGTCTGCCTCACGTTCAAGAGGTCCCGAGTTCGAATCTCGGTCAGGGTGAGCTACCTGGATAAGGTTTTCACCGGGGTTTTCCCTTATCCTTATGGACGAATGTCGGGTAACTCAAAGCTCCATGAACCCTGGACGCATTGAGGATCATTTAACCCATTTCATTCATCGCCCTATATGACTGAATGTTGGAGGATGTAAATTACACAAAAAACAGATCTTTATATAAAAAATGTAACCCTGTTTTCTTATTCTCTCAAAAAACTTCAGGATTTTGATTAAAAAATAAATAACAAATAAAATGCATATCCTGGATTTTATGGAAATAACTAGTAAAGTCCCCTTCATTTGATTAATTTTGTTCACTTTTGAATTACATGAAATCTTTTAAGATAGATAGATAAAGATTTACCGCAGAAAAACAAAGCATAAATCGTTGAAATGCAGTATTTGTGTTACATAAATTATTCGTAATGTTTTGGATAGTTAGTCAACTTGAAAATTTCAATGCCACGGTCGGGATTTGAACCACGGATCTCCTAGTTTCCGTCCAGTCGCTCTTACTCTTTGAGCTACAGTGGCCAACTTGCCGTCATGACACTAAATTCTCTAATTGACTCACATATTCCCGGTAAACCACTAGTGGCTCTCGTATTCGAGATATACCGTTTGTGGTGTCTTACTATTGTAAGTACCTGTTTACCGGGAAAATACGAGTCAGTTGGAGAGTTCAGTGTCATGACGGCAAGTTGGCCATGGTAGCTCAAAGGGTAAGAGCTACTGGACGGAAACCAGGAGATCCGTGGTTTAAATCCCGGCCGCGGCATTGAATTTTTCAAGTTGACTCTATCCAAAACATTAGCCACTTATACGGCTAGTGTGAAGAAATGATTAATTTCCACCAATTAACGTAAATATTCGTAATGTTGTCCCATGTCAAATCATGCCATCTTGAGTGTAATTTTAATAATTCCTAACTAATATTGGGAATAATACTATGGTAAGAGAAGAATTAATTAATGAATAAGTACGCGAATTTGTCTATAGGTAGAGAGTGAATGTAACAACTTAGAATTTTACGGGAAAGCATCATTACTTCATCTGTTTCACATCACATGCTATAATCTCTACATACAATCATTTTTGCTACCTCATCTTAAACATTCAGGCTTCTGATACTTCATATAATTCTTTGCAAGAGTCTGTACCAATTGTGTTATGGGTACGGGTATCCTTTACTTCTTAAATTATAGTTCTCGATGCTGTTTATGTTTATCTCTAGTATTTAAAGTTGTGCATTTTTACATGAATTCACAAGTACCTTTTCCCTCCCCCACCAGTTATGACTCGTTAACAGATAATCATATTGATAACTTGCTTTTGGAACAATTGCTCACGACAATTCGTTTCTATTCTATTGTGTACATTTGGGTTTGTTGGCTTTGCTTCAAAAGTAAAATTCATAAACCGGACTACCGAGTAAAGTATCTTTCCCTCCCCCCCCCCTTCTGATGACACTATAACCTCTGTTCAACATTTATCGTGTAGTTTCTTTAGCATCCAATAGGGTACTTCTCAAGATAGTATCTTATATATTTCATTCGCCCTCTTCGTCGAGCTTTACAGTGTAATTCTAACAGATACTTAAAAAGGAGTATAGCTACATAGAGAAGATCCATGCTTCAGATTCCGGTCGTGGCAGTGATTTGCTTACTTTTTTATTTGTTGTTGTTGTAATTTACGTCCTCCAACGTTAAGTCATATCGGACGATGAATGAAATGGGTGAAATGATGCTCAAATGAGTCCAGGGTCCATGGAGTTGAGTTACCCGACATTCGTCTTGAAGGATAAGTGAAAACCCCGGAAAAACCTTATCCAGGTAACTCTCCCTGACCAAGATTCAAACTCGAGACCTCTTGAACGTGAGGTAGACACGCTACCATCTACGCTACCGAGGCGGGCGTGATTTCCTTAGGTTTCAACTTCCCACCTTAAAGCAAAACACGACTTTACACAATCTTTACACGACTGTAAAAAGGCAGCTATCAAAAACACATTCACCATTATGGTAGTTAAATATAAAGTCCTTAAATGTAAAGCAAATATTTGAGATACAAATATTTGTGTTATCTGTGAAGGTTTACCGGAATACTTCAGTCAGATAAGATAGATGGTTTAAAGCGCGTAGGAATTTTCTGGTTATGTTCAACCAGCAGGTTCCTCGGTTCGAATTCCGGTTATGAAATTTGATTTTTTAACTCTTAATTTGACTCGTAACTAGGTTTTGTTGTACACTTGATTTCTCTGTTCCTATTCTATTATTAAGAGTTTCGATTGAAACCACTTGGTGAACGTTGGTTCCAGTCCATACAAAACTTTTCACCTCTGTACACCTTAAAGTTTCGGTTTGTCATCGTTATAAATAAAATATCCTCGTCTACTTAAAGTTGCGGGGCACTTAGGTGGAAGGTATGGTGTAATCAAATAATTGATAAGAAAAAAAAAGAGTAAGGTCACAGTTGAAAAATAGGTCTTTGACTGAATTTTATTACCTCACAGAAGAGTTTCAGAAGTGCTTCAAACGGTTTCCTTAGGTATGTACTTTGCAGATAATGGCCACACTATCCGGCGTCAGAGATATTTCCTGTGTTATTTTGAGTTGCACTTTAACGACTTTCTTGAATATAGCTGCACACTTGCTCCTTTCCCCGGAGGAATAGAAGTCGTATTGTGGCTTTTAAAACGTGAAGCATCACATTCCATGGATGCAGAATGGATAGAGAGAAAGAAAAATGGGGAGGCGAAAGGCCCGTTATCTTCTGGCACGTGGGGAGGTAGAATGCAGCGAATTGCTGAAAGATCAAAGGTAGACGACCATAAAGTTAGGATGGAATCATTCAAAAAATTACAGCTTTTTGATGTCTTTGTTGTAAAGTTACCACAAGAGATTTTTATCGAGGTATACCATATGTTGGCCCTAAATTCTTACGTCAGTAGCAGCGGCGTCTGTTATTTGTGGGTTCACCGGCAATATTCTAATGTCAATGGTGCTTTTTATAGCTAAAGATGTACGTAACACACTGACAGTTTTTGATACGTTTTTTTTTTTGTCTAGCCTTTTCACTATTTTGTAAGTAAATAAAGAAATGCTAATATGTTCACATTCGTGTTGACTGTCCTCCCTCCCTCCCTCCCTCCCTCCCTCCCTCCCTCTCTCTCTCTCTGTCTCTCTACTTCTCCACTTCAGTATTAAACATCTTGTACATTTTCCTTCACTTGTTTGGTGTTAAACTAGGCGTACGGTTGCCACAATTATGTTTCTACTGTACACATACTTACCACAGAACTATTTTATATAGAGTACATCTTAGAATCCGTTTTATTTTTATTTTATAAAATTCCTCCTTGGCTACAAGCAATTTTAATGTTGAGTATACATTGAAATTATTTGACTAAAGAATGGCTGAAGTATTTTGGTAAAGATATGCCTCAAAGGTGAGCTATTGGACCATAAACTATCTTTTCTGGCAATCTTTTTAATAGCTTGGCAATTATGGAAGTGGTTGTTGAACGATTTTACCCGTATCCGCTTCACATTCAAGATGTCCCGAATTTGAATCTCATTTAGGGGTGAACTATCTAGATAAGCTTTTGTGTGGCTGTTTTCCTTTATCCTGAGAAGATGAATGTTGAGTATCCTCAAGGTCTATGGATTAGGGGCTCATTTCGGCACTTCACGCATTGCCTTAATCCAACCGATGTGGCCCGTTTGTTAAACGATGTTCAGCTGGCAAAATATTTATTCTTTCTGGGTGTTCTGTATATAAATAAATATTTTCGTCAGAGAAACTTATTACACGCTTAGTTTGGTGTTTAAACTTTCACAATGAAAGAGCACCATTTTGCGATTTACCATCACGTGATGAGTACAATTCTGTTTAACTTTTTGTTAGACATACGCTGGAATGAAGGAATGAATCTGGAATTGTAAATCATTTCCCTATATATTTCAGAGTTTGGATTGTAAAGCAAATTAACTTCTCCAATACCTTGCAATGCTCAGCTTCTTCACCCTTTTACGGCTAAGGGTTTATTTATTTATTTTTTATTTTTTGTAATTTTACGTCCTCCAACGTTGTCATATCGGGCGGTGAATGAGATGGCTGAAATGATGCTCTAATGTGCCCAGAGTCCATGGAGCTTAGAGCTACCCGACATTCGTCTTTAAGGATAAGGGAAAACCCCGAAAAAAACCTTATCCAGGTAGCTCACCCTGACCGAGATTCGAACTCGGGACCTCTACGCTACGAGGCAGGCACGTCTAAGGTTGATACGGCTAAGAAGTATGAGGGGGGAGACCTTTTGTACCTATGCCCCTGATGGAGTGTTCTTCATGAGGGAGGGGTGAGGGGAGATCTAGATGGCCAGAGCTAGAAGACACGACGGCAGAAAACAAGGTATCTAAACGTTTCAGATATGAATTCCGTAACCCTGAAGCAGCAACCAGGATTAAAGGAGAAGTGAGGTGCAATAGAGGAACAGGACGTTTTGGGGTTCTTAATTATTATCCTATCCAACATTCAGTTACCAACTCGGTGAAACCTCCGAAAAACCAGAGTTGAGGGAACCGACGCCATGATCTCCAGAATGCAATTCAAACATATGGGCCATTCTGCTCGGTATAATATCTAAGCGAAGCAGAAATATCTTCTAGATTTGTCTAACGCCACTTCTCATTAAGATAGAGGTTAAGCAGCCATTTGCTGAGATAACGCTGTTTGGTGCAACAATTTCACCGTTTAGCGTCATAGCTTGCAGTTAATATCTAATCTTAACAGAAACAGTGCTGTTTCACCATATGCAGCTTGTGGTTGTCCACGCAGAGACCCTAAACAATTGGCATTTAGCACGTTTTCAAAATCTGTTAATTATTCGTCCTTCAGAATGAACTTTGAGTTTTTTGTTATTTACGTCCTCCAACGTTAAGTCATATCGGACGATGAATTAAATGGGTGAAATGATGCTCAAATAAGCCCAGGGTCCATAGAGCGTTACCCGACATTCGTCTTTCAGGATAAGGGAAAACCCCGGGGAAAAATACCTTATCCACGTAACTCACCCTGACGAGATTCGAACTCGGGACCTCTTGTACATAGTACCTGACTATATACAATTTTGAGCCCTCTGAAGCATAATATTTACGTTAAGTTTTTCGGTGCCTTCAGCCATTTTTAAAATATCTTGCCACGTCTTTTAAATTTTTTGATTTGAAAAGCATCTGTAGTAGCCTTTTCCCGTATACATTTATTAGTAATAAAGACTTCAGATGTGCAAGTGAGGAATTATGAAATTTGTGTGTACAGAAAATAGTTTTGGGTTGATAGTCTTCTTCAAAGACTTGAACATGGTTGTACTTTTTTCATTAACAATTATTTATTGCTTTTAACCTTTACATTTAGTACTCAAGTCCCAAATCTTCATTGATTAGACTGGCCAAAAAGGTTGGGCATTATTGCGTTTACGTGGCACTCACACTTCGGAAATGACTGTACACGTATGTAACATTATTTTATGTATAATATTGGACGAACATTTCTAAAGTGATTGAAGATGCAGTAAGTATCAAGTGGAAATCAAACACCCCAAGTTCGAGAGACTTATGTGAATCCATCTCTGACATCTATTCCGACAGACTCACAATAAATGGAACATCGCTATGCGTGCGTTCCGTCGAGCGCGCGCTCCACATTTCTGTTTCGAGGAATCGCTGTAACAAACCCACTTTCCATGTATGACGTCATGCAGTGGGAAACGCGGCCGAGAGCCAACGATAAAAGACTGCGCTTTCGTAACGGAGTTGCGGAAAGATTTAATCGCAGCGGGAGTATTCCAAGTGATATACTGTTAAAGGGGCCGTTAATCACTGCACAGCTGCAAGGTTGATCTTTTGAAAATTCGTTTTTTTTAGCTAATAAAGATTTAACAATCTACACCCACGTAGTTCAATATAGTCTTGGTAACGCATTCGGGGGCTCGTTCCACTGCGCGAGAGAACTGAGTCGCCGAGGAAGCGGCGTAAGCAGAGGTGAATCTCTGGAACTGGCACAAAAATCATGAGGCAGTACCCCTGGCTCAAATTAGTAGTCAGTGTCAATTGAAATCAAATGATATTTTCTTAAAAACTGTTTGTTACTGCAAATTTGTTTGCGATATTTGTCTTCAGTTTGTAAGACTGATATATTTTGAGTTTGTCCTTTGATTAATTATAAATTGATGAGTAAGGTACTGGATTTTGTGCCATTTAATGCATAATTGGTTTTTTGTTGTTAAAATAGGCATTTCTAGCTTTTCAAAACTAAGAATCGCACTGCTTCTTTGCTTAGATAAGAAGAGCTATAGTTCTTCCAAAACATGACACCTCTGCCCCATAAGGGTGGCGGTACTTTGAGGTTTGGGTTTATAATGTATGTATTTGCAGGAAATAATGGAACCTGAAAACTGGTCACATTGTCTCTCGCCCTATTTATGAGGGTCGCCTTTTGTTAGCTAATGGTTACAACCCAATGCACAAGAGAACGGTTCGCTTTGAAATTTGTCATGTTTTGCCAAAATATATAAATTAGCTCATGGTGTCCCCTCCCTTCTGAATGGTTCCCTCTGTTAGCCTCTGATTTATAGCAAATCAGCTGATTTATGTCATTTGAGTGAAGCAGGCAGTTTTGGGATTAGACACAAAGGTGCTCTACTGTTCTAATTATCTGATAAGATAGCTACTACACTTTAGTTAAGGAATCGGACATGCTTCATTAATATTACGTCACATTTCTTTGTAGTTTTAATTTTGTCAAAGATGCGTTTGAACGTAACAAGCGCAAGATACGAGCATTTCAGCGCCAGCCACTAGAGATATTTTGCGAGTTATCTTCACCATAGGTATAAAGGTTTACGAAATTAGCACTGTAGTGCATTAATGCGACATGTTGTGAAAGGAGTGACGCTAGCTAATTAGCGAGCCTGTAGAGATTCTTGGGAACCTATTAAACAGAGAGTGATACCCGAGGTGAAGTAATTAGAGGATAACTTAATGAGGGATTACTCCAACTGATGCACATGTTTCTTCTGCGTCACTGAATGCATATGGTGTAACAACCCAGCTGTTAACTATTTGCTTATGTAGTTGAATAGAGGGCCGTTTCTCTGGCAGCCTTGTTCAGGAATTGATACACGAAGCTTACAATGGGTTTCACGAAAGTATAGAGCTTTTAGTATAAATGAAGGCACTTTACTGTACACTTTATCGTCCAACTTTTCTTATTGCTTTAGTAGATGCGTTTCATCTCCCACGATGGTGATAGCGGTGATTATCCTACAGTTAAGTAGAGTATAAATGAAACAATTGATCCGAAGGAAGTGTCAGAAGTACAATTAGCTAAGTGTCGCAGGAAAAGTAGCCAATTCATTTGGGGCACATTAATTTTTCTTACATAATATTTCCAAATTTATCCAAAATTTGCGCAGCTTCTATTAAAATACAAGGATATGTGTACACTTCTGATTTTATCAAAGATATAAGCCGAAAAGATATTGATCAGGGAGAATAATGACAAAGGATACTTTAAGAAATCTGTAGGCCCATGAAAAATGTAGGAAAGTAAAACCGAAAGCCTTCTTCTGGATGTGACAAAGTATACTGCAGAAACCTTTTTTGTGTCGAATGGAGAACTAATGGAAACGTTTAAGGCATTGAGAACAGAGCGTGTGAAATGAGAAAGAAAATACTGTGACTGTCCGGATTTACTGTTGCTTTATTAATTTGATTTAGTACAATTCTCACGACCGCTTCACCAATGTAACTTAAAGCGACAGTAAAAATCGAGTTTCCTCGCGCGTAGCTGCAATACGTATGAAAAGCTTTCTTCCTTCAGCATCCACTTCACCTCACCGCCTCGCTCGTCATTATTATTGTCATTAATCCTTGTTTCACATAAGTTTGTCCCGTATCTCTAAAAGGTCACGTGACCTTATAAACTCTCATTGGCTACTATTGTAGTATAGAATGCTGTGTGGTAAAAGTTAGTTCGTTATTTAACATGGTATTATATCTTTATATGTTGGAAGAGAATTGTCAAATTTATATTTTCGTAACTGTTTGAATTAAATATATTACGCAACAGAGTTGATTTCTATGAAATGCATGTTAATTCTTAAACGAAGTAAAGAGGAGGTTCCTTTGCTCTCAAGTACACGACACGACAGCACGTGATTTAGCGGTAGTGATGACATATTTGTTTATATGACTTTTATCACTGACCTTTCTTTGAACTTGATTAGTCATATATCGCCATTCGACGGTGTGCTATGCCGAGTGCAAAAGCTAAATTATTTTACTGATCGTTTATTGCGCGTGTACATATATGTATAATGGCAGAGTCTACCACCAGTTTTTCGCTGAAGCATCGCAAGGAAAACCTTTACAAAGCGGCGAAAAAAGAATTGTGTTGTATGTGTTTAATGCACTCACAGAGAAGAATCCATCTTTGTCAGTGAGAGAAGTTGAACAGCTGTACTCTGAACATACGGGTGTGTTAGATGCGCAGGAACATCGCGACATGAAATTGAGACAACAGGAAAACTTACCACTCCAGGGGCGATATTGCTGTGTGGCGAAGAAGTTCTTTAAGGACAATCAGACTGTACCGGGATACAAATCGCAAAATATACTATACTCCTCCACAGGAGAGAGAGTCTCCGAGGGGTGAGACGCAGCGGGTTGGCCGAAGGTCCCCACACCCTCCCTGGACAGGTTTATGACACCCCATGTCAGTACAGTTACGTACCATTCAAAAACATTCTGACGGCTTCTGCTTTTGTGAATGAATCTTCTCGGCTTTAATGTACAGAGTGAATAGGGCGCATGCTTTTTTTAACGGTCTGCTCCTTGTATAGCAAGCGTTCTCTGCCACACACATTCGCTGTCCTTGTCCCACAGCACATTCCTTACAGGGATTTTCTTTGCGTTGCTATACTATACCTTGACAAGACTTGGGTGACTGAAGGACGCAAACTATGGTGTGACATGACTTTTAAGACTGAAAGACAAGCATTTTTGCAAGGTATGTGTGCTGGAATCCCAATGGAAAAGGCCGAAGGCCTTTCATTATAAACTTGTTTGTTTCATTGCTCATTCATTCAGTTTCAACTTGCTCAGTTTCATAACAAACTTAATTAATTTTGCATGCCTTCATATTCTTATTTGTAAGTTTTTATCTATCTTCCTGGCAATTATTATGACGTTTACTGCAGGTTTAAATGTGACGGGAAGGCACAGCCCATGGCCTATGGCGCGAAAGCATTAGCCAATTAGAGTGAGGGGGGAAGATAGTTGCACGCGGAGTGGTACATGTCAGCGGGGCAAGGTTATATGAAACAGAGATTAGTTATAGTTATTATCATTATCATATCATATTAGCTGGAATGGTCATATTTAACTTAGGGCTTTATCTCTTAAGCATTTCTTTATGCTCCTGTTTGCTTGGCTAGTATGACCAATGAAATTCTTTTCTCAGGGTATATATATAATAAATGTTTGAAATTATCATTAAATATTTTACTGTAAGTATCCATGGCATATAATATATATATATATATATATATATAATATATATATTATATGCCATGGATACTTACAGTAAAATATTTAATGATAATTTCAAACATTTATTATTGAAGTTACCGAATTTTGAATATAACTGTAATGACAATAGAATTTAGCTGAATATAATTCTCAGCGAATATTCTCAATTACTGCGGTTGGTTTCCCAGGGGTGTTAAACTGTTATTCTATTTTTGCTACACAGTCGACGCACTTTCCTCCTAGCTGATCACCACCGAGAAGTTCTGTGCAGGAGACATGTTTGCACGTGTGTACGTTGTGATTTCTTGTGTTCTTAAAACTTGACCTCACTCCCTTAGTCAATCTCCCCTAACAACGTTCCTTACTTAGAACTACTAATAATACTCTTCCCTTTGTAATTTCTCACAAGTGGCTTAGGTATATACGAGTATCAACACATTTCCCGTTAAAGCCCTTCGCCAATATCTAAGTTTCTCTCTGACTTTCTCAAAGCACTTAAGCAGTCATTATGCTCGCATTGTAAACCAAGAGGTTTTCCAAGAATTTCCTGGGATGAATACGGGACGTTAATTACGTACCTAATTCCCCTATGCATTGATGCTCATGCCTAGATTCACATCTTATTTACTTAGCTTTCCACAAGAAATTAATATAATATTAAATATTTACATATCGATTCTAATTCTTGGGTTATTATTTCCTTACTTGTTTCCTATTAGATTATACTTTATTGAAGTCGCCCATAATTTTGGTATCTGTTAAAAATACTCATATTTTCATGAGGTTCTAGATTCTACCATAAATCACTTACGGTTACCCAACTGTGAAAATCCTAAAATATACCACTTTCCTTGGATTGACTTGAAACTTTAATACAATTGTAGTATTAACAATTGTAGTTCGCCCGCCTCGGTAGCATAGTGGTAGTGATTCTGCCTCACCTTTAAGAAGTCCTGAGTTCGAATCTCGGTCAGTGTGAGCTGCCTGGATAGGCTTTTCCGGGGGGTTTCCTTATCCTTAAAGACGAATGTCGGGTAACTCTAAGCTCCATGGACCCCGAACTCATTTAAGCATCATTTCACCCGCTTCATTCATCGTCCGATATGACTAAACGTTGGAGGACGTAAATTAAAAAAAAAAAAAAAAAAAAAAAAAAAAAAGGTAGTTCACAGACCAATTTTCAGACCTTTGTCCGAAATAGTTCTTGGGATATTAATACATTTATAGTGTTTTACTGTCATTTAATTAAACAGTTCCACATGATGCAATTTTAGTTTCAGAAAAATAGTACTTCGCGGATACATTATTAGTAAATTTACGAGATGAAATTTTAATCTGATCCTTGGTATAGGATAAAAAATTATTCAATTCCCTTTTTGTTAATGTTTAATATTTGTTTGTGAGATATGTGCTTTATTTAATTGCACAAACACTGGTGACATAAAAAAATCATCGCATCGATTGCTTACTGTTTTTATCCAAGCACAAAAATGTTCAAGCTTCTAGTTTGAAATCTTCATCGTGTGGAGCAATTTATATTCTGAAAAACGCTGGAAATTAAAAACACGAGAAAATCACCAAAATAGGTGATATAAAGCACTGTGCCTACTTACAATGATACACTTAAAATGGTCATATCACAATTTTTAAAGGGTTGCATGGTATTATTAAAAATAATAGAAAATTGAAGTACACAGATTAGTCTATTTAATTAGGCAAAAAATTTATTTTTGTTTCAATTTTTTTACCATTTTCAGAGATGGGTATCTTTCTTTTTGTTTAATTTACGTCCTCCAACGTTGTCATATCGGACGATGAATGAATTGGGTGAAATGATGCTCAAATGAGTCCGGGGTCCATGGAGCTTAGAGCTACCGGACATTCGTCTTTCGGGATAAGGGAAAACTACGGAAAAAAACCTTATCCAGGTAACTCACCCTGACCGAGATTCGAACTCGGGACCTCTTGAACGTGAGGTAGACACGGGTTATCCTTAACTCCTCATATCGCAATATACTATAATTAACCGAAATATAATTCATTTACTTGTATTTGTATTGTTGCATACAATAGTATGCTTCTTTTGTAATCTTACATTTTTCTTTTCATATTTTGGCAAATATTTAATACAGAAAATAGATACTGAAATGCTGCGCCCTATTTTGAACTGTTTTTTATTTAGAGAGAAGTATCGACATAATAGAGCAAACATCCCATTGTAAGATTCTCTTCTCAACTATGTTTGTGTGTACTGAGGTATGGTTTAATGGTTCCAAGAAACGGGGACGCAAAAGAAGAGCAGGGTATTGAGTGGGAAAGAAACGTAGTGCAAAATGAGGGAAGAAACTGCACACAAAGGTAAAGTGCTAGAAGAGAAATACGGGAATACAAAGAAACAAATTGAAGTTTTATCTATATAGAGATGCCGCTTTGGAAAGCATTTAAGTGCAGGAACAAACATATTACCTGAACCCTTTCACTACCTAACGTTGCCGAAACACCTGTACACCAAAGTAAAGTAGCTGGCGATCAGATCGATTTATGACTACAGACCTGGGTTGAGAGAGGTATTTAGGGTAGAGTGGAATAAACTTAAAGTTAACACATTTTGAATGGCCCTCCAGGTTCTATGTAACCTATTGATTGATCATTTCAAACTATTCTTTTGAGTTTGAAAGAGCTACAAATTAATTCATATCTCAAAGTATTCTTTGATATCTCAAAGTATGAGACTCAAAACTACCCACCTTATCTTTACAAATGAAAATAAGAGAAACTGAAAGCCACTTAGTCTTTGTGCAAACTCAAGTACGTATTTCATGTAGTTCTAATTTAATGATTTTTATACATGTCCTTCCAGACCGGCTTTCTAAAATTCAGGACCTTAATCTAAGTCTGCTGTACAAATTTGGCTTTACAAATACTTGGTCATGAATTCTATTACAAATAAATAGTAATTAAATACATCTGCATATCTTGTTAACATGAAACAATTACGTCTAATTCACTGCGTAGGCTTCGGCAGCCTAAAAAAGAAGACTCACATAGAGATGCGAAACATTTTAAGTCCTCCAACGTTATCATATCGGACGATGAGTGAAATGAGGTTCAAATAAGCTTAGTGACCTGACATTCGTCTTTCAGGATAAGGGAAAACACCGGAAAAACCTTATCCAGATAACTCGCGCTGACTGAAATTCTAACTAGGTTAAGCGCAGAGGTTCTACTTCCATTAGTCCTGGATCCGTAGAACCAAGGATCCGGGCCTCGTTCTACCCGGGAGCGATGGATACTCCGGGGCTCTTTGCATAGCGCAATACCTGATTTCTTAAAAAGCTCACCCCCGCTGAACACAACGTCAAGACGGGATGGAAGTGGATACGCCACTTACGCGCCTCAACCCCGCAGGGAAGACTACCGAAAACCTCGATGAGGCCGCCTGGTGATCTAGCACACTTTCTAGTAGCTCTGCAGGCTAGTACCCGGGACTTATGAGGCAACCCTCTACCCCCTCCGGGCGGCCGTAGCCTGGCCGGAGGTACCCAATTCCCCGTGGGTGTCGGGAACACACTGCCCCATCGAGTCCAACCCAATCCGAACAACTCCCCTACGGGAGGGGCTCAGCAGTTCGGCCCGAGGTTCCTCTAGTAACGTCAGAGGTACCACGAGTGCTAAGGATCCGCAGCGCCCGCACCTCGGCAGCTGAAGGGAACGGATCCCTTCCCCAAGGGAGTTCGAACTAGGTACCTGAACGTGAGGCAGACACGCTACCATCTGCGCTATCGAGGTGGGAGTGCGAAACGTTGGCAAGAATTATTAGCAGTCAAGACACGACTTACCGAGGAAGACAAGTTTTCTTTAATATGAGGGCTATCCAGAAAGTAGATTACGTTTTGGAATAAAAAGTAAACAAAGTATAGGAAACAAATTTTATTATATACAGATGAAAGCCACACTCAAATACTACTTTTCGACATAGTCACCATTCAAATTAAGGCATTTATCGTAGCGATGTACGAGCTTGGAAATTCCTTCGTCGAAAAATTCGGCCGCCTGCGCCTTCAACCACTTCGTTACCTCTTCTTGCAGCTGTGCGTCGTCATCAAAACGCTGCATAGCCAGCCACTTCTTCATTGCTGGGAATAGGTGGAAGTCGCTCGGTGCCAGGTCGGGACTGTACGGCGGATGAGGAAACAACTCCCACTTAAAAGATTCAAGAACTTCACGAGTGAGATTTGCCGTGTGGGGCCGGGCGTTGTCGTGAATCAACAAGATCTTAGAGCTCAACATTCCTCTGCGCTTGTTTTGAATGGCTCTTCTGAGTTTTTGGAGAGTTTGGCAATACCTTTGAGAGTTTATTGTAGTGCCTCTTTCCAGGAAGTCCACCAAAATCACACCTTTTCTGTCCCAAAAAACAGTCGCCATCATCTTCCTTGCCGACATTGTTTGCATGCATTTCTTGGGTTTTTGGGGAGAACTTGTGTGCCCCCGCTGCATTGATTGCAATTTCGTTTCACAGTTCACGTGTTTCACCCATGTTTCGTCACCAGTAACGATGCGATCGAGTAAAGAGTCACCATCCTTATGGTAAACGTCCAAAAAGTTCAACGCTGCAGCCATTCGCTGATTTTTGTGGTCCTCTGTCAAGATTTTTGGAATCCATCTTGCACAAAACTTGTGGTAACCAAGCTTTTCGCTGATGATTTCGTGCAACAAACTTCGCGAAATTTGTGGAAAACTCAAAGAAAGTTCCGTTATTGTGAACCTTCGATTTTCACGGACTTTAGCATCGACTTTTTCGACAAGTTCGGCAGTCACTATGCTGGGTCTCCCACTTCGATCTTCGTCGTGAACATTGGTTCGGCCATTTTTAAATCTGATGACCCACTGACGCACTCCACCTTCAGTGATAATGTTGTCCCCATACACTTCACAAAGCTGCCGATAGATTTCTATCGGTTTACAGTTTTTTTGCAGTCAGAAACCTTATCACTGCACGCACCTCGCAGCTCGCGGGATTTTCAATTAACGCAGACATTTCAAACCATCACAGTATCTGAACAGAGCACAGCACGAACCTCTCACTAGCACGGCTAGATGCCGACTGAGCTGCGCAACGCTCTGACCCCAAGATGGCCGCGCTAGCCCCGCCCCTAGCGGAAACAGACGAAAACGTAATCTACTTTCTGGATAGCCCTCGTAGTAATAAAAATATTAAGATTTGTATGATGCTCTTTCAAAGAAGTAAACTATTTATAACACTTAGTTTAGTTCAAGTACAAAATAGTTTTAGGTAAATGGCCCTATAAAAGTATTCATTCTATTTGGCCAGCCCTGTTCTATGGTGAAGCACGCTAATGGACGAACAGTTTTGTTTGCAATTTTGCTACTCAGCGCCACAAGACCGCCTGCATTTCGTGTATATGTAAACCTTACTTGAGTAAACTGTTGTGTTTTCAAGAGGAATGTTTATGTGTTACTCTAACATCTGCTACAATTGAACAACATACTTCTTTATGGCATTTGGTGCATAACACGCAGTCTGTTAACTTTTAACAAGAATATAAAATAGGGCAAGCCAAACTTTCCTGAAAACCCTAGTGTAAACCACGAAATGGGAAGATGACCGCTTAATTGGTTTTAGGTGGTGGGGAAAGTGTGCGCATGTCGAAAGGCTTTGTCCCTGAGTGTTTTTTTCTGACAGTTGGTAGCTCTTTCCATTTTTAGTGCACTTCAGCATTCCGCTAATAATTTTCATCGGTTCCCTATTGATTTCCTCTTCGGCTGCATATTTTCTGTACCTGAGATAACGCCAGCTTGTTCATTTTTTTTCTTCTGTTATTGCCAAGGCAATCTATGCTGTTGATAGAGGGATTCTGGCTCTGGTAAGTTGGAATGTACAGGTACAATTAGAGTTCTTTATATTTATCTTTGAATCCTGCCATATAGCCCAACACCGTGGTTATATTATGTAAGGTGATTATTCCCCCTTTCTAATTTCCACTTGGGCGCGTTTCTTTTCTCACTTTTCTTTAATTTAACGTGCTTTAACTCTCCCCTTTGATATCTAAGTATGTTATCACCCCTCGTTATTCACTCAACTCTTCAATTTATCCCTGCCGCTTCGCTCCTATTATTCAATTTTCATTATACACGTCCCCGGTCTTCTCTAACTCAGTTTTATTATTGTTATAGGGTCATTTCTAGTCCTCTAATCTCATTTGGTGTATCATATGTACGTTAGCAAAATTAGGAAACTTTCATCTTTGGCCAACTAAAGTTTATTACCTGATCATACTGTCATTTCCAATTCACTCTTTTACTAACTTCTGCGTAATTTTTGGCTTCTTAAGCAGTTCGGTTTCTTTGTAAATTTACACTTACCACTTTATTGCCTTTCTTTCTCACTTTCCTTTTTATTAATTTCATCACTACTATGCATTATTCATCCCCCCCCACCATTTTCCTTTCCATTTGTACCATATCGACTTAGCCCATTCTTGTCACAAGCAGCGTTTCTTCAGATTTCTTTGTGATCTTTGGTCCCTGATATAATCTAACATACATTCCCCTTCTGTTCGCCATTTGGCCGCGCCGTGGCTCAGTGGTTAGACCGCTTAGCTCTCACCAAGGCGGCCCGGGTTCAATCCCAGGCGACCGCAAAGTGAGATTTGTGGTGGACAACACGGCGTTGGGGCGGGTTTTCTCCGGGACCTCCGGTTTCCCCCGCCATCTCATTCCACCGGTGCTCCATCTTCATCTCATGCATCATCAGTGTCACCGCCTGCGGTGCCGTATGTAGTAAAAGCGGGCTTTAAACACTACACGTTTCATTTTTTCTGTTCGCCATTCATCCTTTTCATCCCTCTGTAACATATGTTTTTCCCCACTTCTTCCCTTCCCCGTCCGAAAAGTATATTTCTCCCTCGTTATCTTATTTACTAATTCGAAATGTTCATATGTCTGATTTTCACGTCATTTTAATCACCAGAGTTATTAACCCACTGCACCTTCAACTTACTTTGAGTTGTTGATATGATCCCTTCTATTTTAAGGATAAATCTTCAGTTGGTTGGCGCTTTCTGAGTGGTGAATTGTCTGCAACGGTTGACTTTACCGTTCGCTCTCAGGGCACTATGACGCCGGAGCATTTAGTACAATGCAGATTAGGCTACTATACAATCCATTTTATAATTATCTGTTTCAAATGGAATCATGTTTGTCCTTGAGCGCTGCTAGCTGAGCAACCAATCGGAGTCCTGCGGTGTTGTCGTATTGCATTCCCCTAAGTGGTGTGTGACGAACGCCAACCTAATCAATCTCTAATAAATCTATCCGCGCTGAGACAAAAATTGAGATTTTGCAAAAAGTGACCCATGAGGTAGGTAGAGAGTAATGTGTTTAAAATAAGTGTAAAAACCCCATATTTTTAGCTCATATAGTTTTCCTAATACAAATAAATTACTATTATATTATAACAATACGTCGCGTCGTAAGCAATGTAATGAATAGTATTATTGGTTGGCAGGTATGCGTGTAGGTTTATTTGTAATAACTCGGAATTGAAACGTAAACGTTTTAATCATAAAAGAATTACTTTGAACAAGCCGAGGTGTTTGTTAAATTCGAACGAGAGGAAACAATACACTTCCTACTGGTTCGGCAGAACGTGTCTGGTCACATCTTTGTTTATGAATGATTTCGTAATTTTTATTTACTCTAGAGAGTTCAAAGCAGTATTATCCAGTTCTTCCGTTTAAAAACCAGGGAAAGTGTATCAGCTGGATCAGCTTGTAATTGAAATGAGACACGAGGTATTATAAACCACTTTGCCCCCTTACCACTGCCAGAACAATCCAATTAAGTTAATGTGGGCTCAAATTATGTTACAAACAGAAATAATACTTTTAAACTCATTGATGTTGAAAGACTTATTCACGAAGAAATTGACAAAGAACACAACAAGGCTGGGAAAACTGCGTGAGACATCAGATAAAGTACAAGACGAATTTTGGAAAGAAATAGCACGTGGCGGGATTTTGGAACCTATCATAAATTTGCAACACTCAGATGATGAAGACAATGACAATGACGAATTATCTCTTAACGTAACATTCACAGCTATACGGATGCACCGCTGGCATTTTCGTTGGATTAGAAAAATAAGTAATTCATAAACTATAATTAATTTTAAACTAAATATTTAAACCATGTGTGTAATATACGAATATCCATGTTGTAATTGTGATTTCAACAACTGGGTTTTTATAAAACTTATGGAAAACTCAGTTTGCGTTCCCTTACGTCTAGCGCCACGAACACTCGCAAGTGTGAGAGGGAAATATTAAGAGTGCGGGTAAAAAGGTGGCAACGCTGAAGGCTCTCACGTATCTGATTCGCTACAGGCGAGAACTCTTTCCATTTGAAATACATAATAGACTGACATCGCAACTAAGGCTTACAGAGCAATACTCCGGAAGTACTCTTATCACGTGATTTACTCCACGTGGAGAAGAGGTTCTGATGTACCTGATTGGCTTATGTTAGATTGAATCGATTCCTAGGGGACTGAAAGATGATAGCAACGAACTCTCCTCCAGCGATAAGATGCGATCGATTCGTGTTGGGGATTGAGCATGCCTGCACAAAGTGGAAGGGTAAATTTTTTTCAGCTAACATTGCTTCGATGAACTCAAGTTACTCATCATGAAAATGTAGGTGGTACTCGATTATCCTAGAAATGTTGAAATGGGACTTAATTTATCAAACCCGGGACATTACATTCATAAACCTGTTTACTTTTATCAGAACATGAAAGATTACATTCTTGCCCGTAGGGAGATGTTACACGTTCTTCCGTCTTTTCCAGCTTTAAGGTACTTCTGCAACTGATCATTAAATGCTCCGTACAGCAAAATGGAAGGCTTGGAAAATGGAGTGCCCAAATAGTAAGTCCACCTTTCTCTATCCATTTGTCGGGGAAATGCCACTCCACATATATAAGCAAGACTGAAGTGAAGGGTGCTCCTTCGTGTTGAAAAAGAAAATACATGCGTACATTTGACACCAATTATCACAGTTGAAACATCACTACTTCGCCCGCACTTCATGTGCAAGAATATTCTCGTTTGACTGTGCTGCGATAACAAATTCATGGTCTAATTCCAATGTTGTTTATTTGTAAAAAAAATTCTGCCTAATATCATTCCATTACTATTGTTGATATATGCTCTCATTCTCTGAGGAGCGCTAACAGGCTAAATGCATTAAAGACAACTGATCTTTCCTCTTTCCCTTGACCTCTCAAGGTCGCCCTTTTCACGGTGTTTGAAATCCAGGGCAAATCGTGGGAGTTGTTTCTTAGTATTATCTACAAAACATGATCACATCACAAACTGCTCCATAATTTGACTCGCAAACGTGTGAATAATATGCTATAATTAGACGTCCTTCATAATAAAACTGGACAATGTTATCCCAAAATTTCAAATAAACAAACAAAGGGCACAAGCAACACTTAATTTTTCTCTTCAGATGTTATAAGCCACAATTTATTTTAATACTAGATATTAAAAAAGTTTGACGACTTTAATTCTTAATACTATTTCTGCGAGTACCTTCAATTGGTCGAATACTTTGGAGCAACTGTCTGACTGGTTTGGGGCAAATGGTCTGCATATTAACAACGAAAAAACACAAACTATTTTATTTAGTTCAAAAGATAAACAGAGTCATGGACAGAGGGTTAAATTACTTGGAATATGGCTGGACAACAAGCTTTGTTGGAAATTCCACATAACAGAAATATGCAAGAAGTTCTCAAATGTTTTATTTCTCTTAAGAAGTCTTAAATATGTGTTTCCACTAATATTTTATTAAGTGTTTATTATAGTTTATTCCACTGTCACTTTAATTATGACTTTTTGCTATGGGTAGCAGTGGATAAGCCAACCAGGTATTTTTGCTCCAGAAGAAGACTCTTAAAATAATAAAAAATTGTGATTATCGTCAACACTGCGGACCTATTTTTAAAGAATTTGCATCTGTATGTATTTGCATGTTTGAACTTCATCTTCAAAAGACAGACGAGGCATTTTTTTCTGATATACATACTCATGATACTAGGGGTAGAAATGTGGTACCTCCTAAATTTCGCTTACAGAAATCTCTGGATTCTCATCTGTACCTCGGAGTGAAATTATACAATAAATTACCTTTAAATCTAAGATAAATTGTAAATGCAAATGTAGATTCATTTTAAAGACCTGCTGACGAAACCTATTGCACTGTATGTCAAATGGTTAAATAAATTATTATTAATTATTATTGTTAGTTATTATTGTTATTGTTGTTATTGTTATTATTAATATGATTAATATTATTGTTATTGTTATTTATTATTATTATAGAGGGAGGTAAATTGATATTGTCTGTGCAGTCACATGTAAATTGCTGCCTCGAAATTTCGAAAAGAGGTTTCAGTAACAGACAGGTGCATATTTTGACGCGTGCAGCCTAATGTATTCACTTTTCTTTTATAAGCTTGAACAAATATCATTGGGGGTTGGTTTCAGAATTATTATTTACTATTAATGCCGATATTGTGAGATAAGTATAAATTCTACAGCTGTTATTTTGGCTTCACACACAGGACTGAGTAAAACTTATTAATTCATGGTAGTAAAGATGCACTGATGAACACTTACATTAAAGTTGGATTGCAATAACTGATATGCAAAGAGACACAAAACACAAGATATAAGTTCTTTGGGGTTTACTTACACCGCGGATTTAAACATTCTATTAAACATGGCACAATATAAAAACGGTATTTGTCTCAAGTGCATTCTAATAATTTGGAACTCAGTATTAGAAGACAAGTACCGAGCAGGAGGCTTCAGACCGTTTCGTCTGTAGCCGGGTTCCGAGTTCGATTCCCATGGCCGACCTATCTGTCCCATGGGTTTATTCGGGGGTTTTCCGGGTCGCCAGGCGAATGCTAGGTAGGTTAATTACATCTCCGAATTTCTTGTCCCTCCATTTCATGTCCATTATTACTTCACATCTCTCATCTGATGGTCTCTTTCAGGGTAGAAGTGTCGGCGGTGTCTCGGCGTTGAATGGCTGGGTGATATGCTCTTGGTAAACACTCTCCTCCGGTAGGATGGTCTCTTCTCCGAATCCAGTCTAGTGGGGCTATTTCTGGACCACCCCTGTAGGGGCCCGATCCGTCCCCTTCCATCTGCCGTGCCGCGGGCGCTGCGGACCCCTATCACTCGTGGTACCTCTGACGTTACTAGAGGAACCTTGGGCCGAGCATTCGAGCCCCTCCCTGATAGGGAGTTGTTCGGATTGGGTTAGACTCGAGCGGGCAGGGGTTCCCGATACCCGTGGGAGATCGGGTACCTCTCCGGACAGGGTTGAGGGAAGCAAATAATATTCCCGCGTACTAGCCAGCATAGCTAGTTGAAGGTGTGGCAGCCCCGCCGAGGTCATATCGGTAGCCTTCCCACTTTGATGTTGGCGCGCGTAAGTGGCGTATCCACTTCCATCCCGTCTTGAGTCCACAGGACCAGATGTTGGAGCTTGTTAGTCTTTACGTCTTGCCCTATGGAAAGCCCCACGGAGGCGCCGGGCGCCCTTTTGGGACAACTCGGTAACTCCCTGGTCGAAGGAGGCCCGCGTCATTGGTGCTACGGGTCCAGGACTAATTTGAGTAGATCCTCTGGCATGTTTCTGGACCACAGTGGGTGGAATGCTGGTTGTACTGAGCTGTCAGGGAGTTTCCAGATGGTAAAGTGTACGGGCCCTGCTCTCTGCACTGACGTGACTCCTTGGGACGGCCACCCTCTGTCCCTGCGTTCCGGGGACGCCACGTTTGGGGGCATAGGTACAATAGATTAAGTTTGAACCCTTCATGCCAAATTCTATCCGTAGCGTAGTCCAGTCCAGAAAACAAGTGATTGGGTCCCTTCCTATTTTCTTTCTATTTTCTCTACAAGGTATATAATTGGTAGAGGAGATATGCAGTCGTACTGAAAATTCAATATCAGATTTTACCGGAAATACATGTTTGAGGAAGAATAAACATATATTTTTTAAAGGAAAATTTATTTGTGTGAACAGCATAATTAAAAAAAAAATGAAAAGTCGAATAACTACTTATAAGATCAGCTTCCAAAGATACAACACGAGGACTTCAGTATCCGACCCAACTATCTTTTACCTGAAGCATGTTTTTCTTGAAATATGATTTTTCTCAAATGAACTAACGACTTTGTTTAAAATAACACATTCAAGACATACCCAACAAAGTAGTTTGAATTTTCTAGATTAATATGTGAAGTCCTCATTCGCAGAACCTTTTGGCGCAGTATTTACTGTGTAAGTGTAGGAGAATCGTACTTCACAAACATTTACAGCTCTGTTAACGTATTTATTTAAAATAGCTTTATATAGCATTCGTACTATTTAAATATTTGACTGTCACTATTCCCTTTATAGCTCAACAGCTATTTATAATAAACTTTGTCTCTATTAAAATGAAGTAAATAAAAATCTAGCTTTCGTTATAACAACAAACTATAGAGGATAAAGAAAATCCTACGAACGTGATACATGGGGCTATGTGGGAGGTTTAAACTGATATTCAGGCTCTTTCCATCCCAGCCATAAATAAATTTATGGTCATATAATTATATACACATTTTGTGTTATCCAGAAGATCTGGTTTTCCTTTCCCAACACAGAGGCAAGAAGCCGACTAGAGGAACTTGTTTTACAAAGTGGGTCAAATCATTGTCGTGTAGACGGAGCTCAAGTATTGCCCAGGGCTGTTGTAAAATTCACTACGGCAGATACATCGATGGGCCACGGGAGTTTCGCAGAACTCTGTCACGCGACATTGCAAGAAAACAATAGAATCTTGCGTGATTCTATTGCACACGATGTTCCCAAACATCAGTAAGTTAAAAAAGTAGATCACAGAGACCAAGCGCGATGTTTTCCTCGTTCACTCTCCTCCTGGGATGATTTATCTCTTCCTACCCGACCTTTTCTTAGAAACCTCAAATTGAAGCCCTATAAGCTTGTGCATAAAACTCGCCTCCTTCACTGTGAATTTATTATCCCTGCTTCCGCCAACGCAGTCACGGAACCAATAACTCTTCAGAAATAAATAACACAACCACCCTTCTCTGCTTTATATTGAAAAGAAGCTCTACATGTTTCCTTCTTTTTAAGAAAACAAAAAGGCAGCTCGGTCAGGAAATGAATTAGAAGCTGATATTGCTTTCCACCGTGTTTTATATTATATTCCTTGATGAAATGTATAACAGGATGTTCTGCCTCGACGATGCTTGCCAATAATTTGAAGCCGTATGCGTCTGGTTCATTCTTGAGCACAGATCTATCTCAGTGTAGAGTGGGTGTGTAATGAAAGTAAGGATGACACCGGAATCTGAGTTTGTAATGTTTTAATAAACAGTACTCACTCTGAGAAGTTGCCCCCCCCCAATGGAAACTAATATATAAATATCAGGAGTTAATGTATTTGAATCCTATGCCACGCAGTTCTAACTTTGAGGTAAGTGACGCTATGTCTTGTTCCACCCGCAATCCAACCAAGAGTGTCAAAGATTATGCCCAGCAAGTCCTACTCAGCTTCAATGTTCTCCTAATCATCTCCCCTTCTGTTAATGACTCTTAAGACCCCCACTATTAGATTTTAGCATCTGCATTGCTGAGAGTTCGTAAGCGCAAATAATTTGACTCAAACACCAAATACAACTTAAGCTGTGCAAGATCCGCAAGGCATATCTTTAGATCTGTTTTCTGAGTCTGCCTATTTTTATCGTACATTTCTATATCCAACCCCTTTAACAAATATTGGGGTATTTGAAGCATTTATTTTCCCTCTTAGTACTGTTTTAGGTGGTTCAGATTTTCACCGATAATTTTTAAAACTTACTTTAACATGTGCATCCACTTTCATCCATAGTTCCAGACTCTCTGGCACGAAATAATCCTAATTGGATGAGGATACCTCACAGAGCAAACCACAGTTGTCCCATTATTAGCATCGATGTGTCCCGTTTTCTTGTTTCCTTTATTTACATAGTAGCTATGGTCCTGTAGCTTATCGATGGCATTGCTCTCTTCATCTGAAAAATTCATATTCTTGATGCCTCTGCTGATCTTCAAACGACTTGATTTTTCATTCTGGCCCACTGCCGGGTATGTCGCTCTGAACACCACCAAATGTGAAGCCATGGTTTCCATTCTTCGCCAAATGAGAAGCCGCCCCTATATTTCAGGAAGTAGCAAGCAGTACCCTTAGCCTGCAGATGCAGGAGCTAAAATAATTGGGAGTCCATATTGACTAACGCCTCACATGGAAACTACAGCTTAATCAGAAACTTACCCTTTCCTATTCTCGGTTATACAAACTGTACCCCTTAATGAACCGCAAATCCTCTCTCAAAAGCAACCTCACTCTATATTTCCATTGTCGGTCCGTTAACAACCTACCCCTGCCCAGTGTGGGGTAGCGCAGCTCCCAGTAAAATTCAACTCTACAGTTTCTTCAAAACAAGATATTCCACCCTGCACTGGGCACACTCTGATTTGCGCAACTCCATCGTAAACTTGATCTCCTCGCTATTCATCAGTTTATTCAGACGCAAGCTACAAACTTCTTCCGCAACACTTTACGTTTATAAAGTTGTGTTCCTTTCTCTAGGCCAGCGATCGACTCGGATGCAATGAGTACTGCAATGTCAGTAGAATTACATGAGTTAAAGGTTTCATTTATCGTCTACCTGCAGCACATTTCTTTCAAAGGAATGTTTTAAATCCCATTAATTTGTATTAGCGTAAATATTAGTATACTGCAGAACTAAGTACTGTGTAATATCTGGAGGCGGTATCAGGTGGAACTCAATCCCCGTTTTGTTTTGCGGTTTCCCTATCGTCCCTTAGGACTATCACCGTCCGATCAAACTCAATACACAAAGCTGGAGGGAGAAAGGAGGGGAGTGAAGCCAAGTTTATAGGATTAGTCTCCATTACATGAATTTGTAGGGAGAAAGAAAGAAGAGTTTCACAAACCTGTATGCGGGGTTTAGAGGATTAAACCTGGGAACATTTTCGTGCGTAAGTGGTCTTTTATTGAAAATGCCAAATTTACAATAAAAGTGTCACTGTAAATTGTGCATGACCACCAAATGTCAGATATATGAGAAACCTTACAGTAAAAATCAAAACACTCGTATAGCTAAGCAGAACAGATACTTTACAACAGTAATCTTGCAGACTAGTCTTTCTACAAATCAATTTATGTTCTCTTAAGCTTTCTGCCGTACCAGAAGTTTGAAAACGCCGTTTAAAATGTTTTCCTTTATGTATATGAAGCTTCAAGGAGAAATTTTAAAATGAACTGCTTCTTAACGTACTCATTTCATGCTGGAATATAGGGTTCTACAAACATGAAAACACTGCCCCACTCCTGCCCCACCGGTACTTTGAGGTTTAGGTTTTTAAGGTATGTATCTGCAGGAAATAAAGAAACCAGAATACTGGCTCCATGGCACCTCGCCCTGTTTATGAGAGTCGCCTTTTGTTTGCTAATGGTTACAACCCTTGCCTAAGGAGAGCACTTCCATTTGACCGTCTTATTCATCCTACCCCAAGGATTGATTGTTAAGACAACTGCAGTCCATCTGTAGTTTTAACAATGTGCAATGTTAAAGTCTGAAGGTGATGCTAAATATGATTACAAATTCTTTCGAAGGCTTATGGGACATGTGAATTTCACGCAAATGTGAGTCTAAAAATTAAGGGATGGACCTGAACTGTTCTTTGCCGATGTAAGATACGAGGTTTGAAAACTTTAACACTCCAGTACCTTTTTACTGTAAAATTCATATCGACTTCTGATATGGAAATAATTTACAAATGTCCACAATGATATCAGCAATTTGTGTAAGTGCTATAGCAAACATCTTTTTCCGTTAATAATGCCATTGAATTAGTAATTTGTTTAGGTGAAACGATTTTTCAACGTACACATCACAGAACAAATATTTGGTATTTAATTTACAGAGATAGTTTTGTATTTTCATAGAGTACCGCATATTAATTATATATACCGCATTTATTTACGAATAAAAAGTTATCTCCATCTATCTGGTAACATAAGTTCAAAGATAATCCTTGTTATTACAACGCGGCCTTTATGTTATGCAGATAAAACTTTGCTTTGAGTCTAATAATTTTTACACTTCTGACTTAGCTATTCTAGATGCTCTTCAACGGCTTAAAATGTTTCTATTATTTCTTAAAGACACTAAGAAATAGGTGACAGTTAAATTAACTTATCAGGCCAGACTTAATCATCACACAACTTCTTAAAAACCGAAAATATCAAACTTCGCAGACTTTTTCAAAATCTGGGCTCTTTGAATTATAAAATATTAAGCCCTTTTCAGTTGTCTTATGAAATAGTTTTAGAACTTTTATATCTCAAATATTTCTTGCTTCTTTTTTAGAAACTGCTGAAATTAATTTCTTTCCTCCACATTTCTTCCAACTCATCTTCCAACACATTTCGAAGACGCTTAGTCCAGAATTTCTTAAGGACCTTTTTTTATATATTCTCTATTTCAATATAGGAGATTAGTATATAATCTTCTATATCTACCTATCTGTAATCGAATGAGGGAACCAATGGTAACTAAACGGTGATGATTCAGTGCATACAGGCCTGTTTGTTTTTAGTACAATAAACTCTAAAATCATCCTAAACGTAAAATAAAACTTTTGCTTAGATTTGTAAATTTCCAGCACTATTTTTCGAGCATTTCATATACCACTATCAAAGAGTGGTGAATTATTAACAAATATTGGAACAAAAATTTGACACTGTTTTTTTATATTCTAAATATTAAAGGCAAAGCAAATGGTGGCGGGAACGTAGATTTTTTTTTATTTTTCTGAATACATTGCCTTAAGTACAAACCACTTATTCTTTGCTTTTCCTTTCTTTCTCTCTTTCCCGTACATAAGTGTAAAAAAAAAGCACCAGAATTACATAACCAACACAAAACAATCAACTTTGAAAAGATTTGACTATCATTTAGCCTATACATTGTTCTTATGCTTAACGAAATATTTAAATGAGTCCTAGTGTTTATCTACATTAACAAGCTGATACAGTAAAACCTCGTTAAACCGGACTCTTTAAATCCGACGAGTTTTGAAAAATAAAATTCTTGTTTAGCGTAGTAAATGAACACTTGTTTACAGATTATAAATTGCTATTCTTTAGTGGGTACGCTACTCGAGCTTCTTGCCAGTGGGCGAATTCATTGCACTCACCCCACCTGCTTGGGGCCCGCCTCGGCAGCGTGGTGGTAGCGTGTCTGCCTCACATTCAAGAAGTCCTGAGTTCGAATCTGGGTTCGGGTGAGTTACCTGGATAAGTTTTGCCGGGGTTTTCCCTTATCCTGAAAAATGAATGTGAGGTAACTCTAAGCTCTATGAACCCTGGATTCATTTGAGCACCATTTCACCCATTCTATTTATCGTCCGAAAAGACTTAACGTTGGAGGACCTTGCTTGGAATCAGGTTGGAAGAGAAACTTTAATAAAGCCATGAAAATAGTTGTGGCCTGGTATATGTGGCTTGTCAGGAAACACGATTGAAGCAGAAGAAAGAGTGGTAGAAGATTTGATAGAAATTTTTAAAAATACCGATCAATTACAGAGAAAGGCATTACTGCATCATGCAGTGCTAATGAAAATGAAGAGTATTCAGGTTGAGACAGTGTTGATGCTATTGCAGTACATAATGTTTGTGCTTTTAGGTGAAATTGTGCCGATAGTACTTTCTAAACTTCATTAAAATATTTCGTGAAATTTCTATCGTTTTTCCGTCATCTCTGGATAAGCCGGATTTTCATTAACTCGGATCGGCCCTTGTCCCAGTTGATCAGAATAAACGAGGTTCAACTGTACCTTATACGAATTTTGTAGAAGAATGAGCAGAGAGTCATACAAAATGGAGCAAATTTTTTATTAAGAATAGAAAAATTAATTCGTATGTATGGGAATGAAGAATTTTCATGTTTCTTTTCGTAGAAGGAGGGCAGCTTAGGGGCCATTTCTCAGAATTAGCTTGGTCTTGTGCTGATGTGCGACCTACCGCCGAAACAGCATACCGTAATTACGAGTACTAAATGCCGAATACGGCAGCTCGTGAATTTCGGCGAACACCCGTGCCATGGGCGGAATCTACAGCCTGTTCCTAGCCATAAGGTTTATGGCCATTCGTCTCCAGGAAATCCAGAGCTCCCGGCTCCAGAGTTCTCTGGAAGCAATTTACTAAAATTATGACATCTGCACAGACCGAGGCCAGCTCCGATCTTTCCGGCAGTAAACCCTGACGTTTACGATCCAGTAAGTTGATTTAAAAACTGCTGGCGAAGAAAGAAACCCTACAAAGGGCAGAAGGTGACAATGGAAGACAAATAAAATCCTAGGAAGAAGCTACGTGCTAATACATATTGGCTGCAACAATGTCCAAGTCACTGCAGGGAGATAAAGTAACGTGTGGGCGAGAACGAGTTTGCACACGTCTACCCCTTTGCATCCAGACATTTCTCTTTCCATACTTAAAATAGGTGTATTGTGTGGAATACGGTTAGGATGTGGATGTACCATTACAGAATTGCATTCTGAGGAAACAATCCTATCATAATGGCGTTTTTATGACACCCAGTTTAAAATATTCTACTTTTGAAGCAAATTACATAGAGTTCGAATACCTCACATACAAAATGAAGTTTATATCGAAAGAAACAATTCAAATTATAATTGTTTAGCACTATAAACCTTAAGAGTGCATTTAAATATTTTCTTCGACTTTCCAATTTTATTTAATGTACCATGTGCATGTACTGAAGCAAATGCAGAACCATTTCAGATGAGATTAAGGCTGGTGCTTGGGTACAACGGTGGCATGCGTAATCTTTGATCCAGTAGTGTGATGTATTTGTGTCCTACACATGTTTTAAGAAGTATTAAGACCATTTTTGAACATTAATGGAGGGACAGAAACGCCTGGACTGTTCAGATACTCGCTGTCAGAAATTTCATTGCTTTAACCTAAAATATAGCAACACCTATTCTAAACATAATCTACAGCATAGGGCATAAGCGATTATTGCTACAGTTGGAGAGGGCAGTAGAAGCCAACCGAGAAACATTGCATTCTGGAAACCTAACCGGTATGCTCCAAAACGAACAAAGAATACCAGGCATCCTAGCCCTGGTCAGGCTTATCAGCTTGTCCAGTCTGACTCAAATTGGTCACTCTACATGTTTATCGATAATTCTCTTCCTTTCTTCGCTTAAGGGAAATACATTATTCAACGATTCTCGAAATATTTTAGAATGTAGTATTCTGCTTATGATCAATGGAGCTTCGGAAATGAACTTGCATACATTAATACATCTTAGAAAACGAAAAACTTCAAATCACTAATGGAAGCTTTAGTAATATAGTGTATACCCACAAAATAGCTATAAATACACATCTTTCGTATTTTCTTCTACGTTTTGCCTTTCATTCCGGTAGCAGAAATGTATTTTTCGATACAAATCTGAGTCTCGAAAGTTTGGGTTCACTGTATGAGAGGGAGAGGGGGAGAGAAAGAACGCGATAGATTCAAAGAACGAACCTCTAATGAACAGAAACTCAGGATTTAATTTAAACATTTTCCGGGAAAAGGTTAAGAGAATTTTCCAAAAATTCCTTCGTCTTTTTTACCATTTAAATGTTTTTCGTTACTTTTATTTTCCCAAAACGACTTAAACAATATTTATCTGATAATTTACAATAAGGTATTTGCGTGCAAAATAAAATACATATCCTGACTTTTCTGCAAATAATATCTAAGGTCCTTTATTTTGAATGAATATTTTATAATTGATCAACCTTATGGTGAAAATATTATAGTATCGATAATGTTCATTGAAATATACAATTTTTATTAACCAGATCTAAATATCAAAGCATTTTCGAAATATTCATTCTTATGTCTTAAATTTAAAAAGGTCGAGTTGCCATACCTTTCTATAAAACATCTCAAGCATTTTATATTTTTCTTGTATGGGTTATCCATTGGTAAAGGCTGATTTACGATATGCTAAAGCTTTCATTTTATATAATTTGCATGCATATGATTCCATATGTACTAATTTGAAGTTATTTCTAGTTAAAGTTTGAGTAATGTAACGTGAATGAAATTTCTTACATGAATGTATAAAAAGTTATAAGAATTCGTAGTGAAAAGAGTCATGAATGGGCATTAGTTTTTTTCCCTTCAGGAAATGCACCACTCAAAACCCTACTTTCTTAAGTTTTCAGTTTGCTTCAAAATATAATATTTCTTTAGCAAAAATATTTTATTAAACATAATTAATTTTCAAGTTATTAAATTTAAAAAATGAAGTTAATGCTATAAACAAACCATAAAACATTCATAGTTCAAAAATTAATTTTCTTTTAAATATCAGTGTACTTGTATCTTCGGCAACAAACTGTCACAGAATAGTTTTGCTCGCTTTAGTTCAAGATAAAGTAATTGTTAAAATAATTACTGTTGTAAAGCTCTATCTTTTCATTTTCCTTTCCCTCCCTTTAACCATTAATAATTAAAATACAGTTTGGATAGTTTATATTATAGTTTTAATATTTTGACTTCTCGGAATATGCATACGTGAAAAGGTTCAAAGGTACCGGATGAAAACTCCTCCTGAAAATGTGAAAATGCTGAGAAAAATAATTTCCAAAAGCCCAAATTTTAAAATGAAACAATTGGATTCCAAACTGTATCCAATTATGCATAACGGCAATTATCAGGTGGTGAAAGTGAATTACATATTTTTGGACCATGAAATTCACGTGTCCAAATATTTTCACAAAATTTCAGGTATGCAGTTTTTAAATTCTAAATACTAGATTAGTCAATAGTTATAGCCTTGAAAATGCATGCTCAACATGTAAGAAATATTTAAAATTTTATGCAGATATTATTCTGTCTCCTCCTGATTAGCATATGATGGCCCACCCAAATTTCTAGTTTATCTTTAGTTCTAATTTATTGGCGGAAAGCTGAAGATATCTTTCTGAGTGAATTATTCACTCGTGAACTTATCACAGAACGGGTCACATTGCTAAATGCGTATGTGAAAGGCCGTAAGATGTCGCCGAAGCAATAAAGAAAAGCATTTGTCAACAAATGACATTTATTAATGACCTCTAGGTCAACTGCCGAAGGTCTTTCCAAGCTTGAACCCAATAACTACTCACATGCCAGTTAATCGACAAACGCTGCAGAAATCTGCCAAGAGGCCGTACATAAAATGTTTGAGGAACCCGCTAAAGCAGCCGATTTAGAGCTGCAGACAGAGCACGTTTTTCTTGAGCTCTTAGACTTCATTGTACTCCACTTAGATAAGCGGTTTTGGCTTAGCCGCCGTCTCGAGTAACTAGTACAAGTTTCCAAGAAAAAGCAGCACAGAGGAATTGAAAATTTATGTAGTCGTAGCTAAGCGCGGCATGTAAGCTCCAAAATATCCCAGGCATTGCTATCTGAAATGAAATAAGAAGCGCTTTGGTTTGATGGATGTCGTTCATTTTTCGTGACAGTGGTCGGCAGCTGCTGTGTTTGTGATGTACAGCTATTTCCGAGGTAAGGTCAGCACAGAGCAGTTGATAAAGGCATGAACACCTACCGACGTAGTGTTGGTTACGACTGGCCATAATGAAAGTTTTATTGAGTTTTATTTATGTATGCTCTTTAGATGCCACGTCTTTCATTCTACATTAGGCCTCAAAGACCACATAATTTTGCTCAAACCCCTCTTTTTAAGACATGCCATAAATCTGCGACATGGAGACACCGGCTTTGAGGAAAGCCATGGAAAGAATTCTTATTTCTGAAAAAAAATCCATCGCCCTCATCTGGAATAGAACCCTCGACCTCGAACTAGAGCATATCTGCTTCCTAGCATGTAAACCATTTACCATGGAGAACACAAGGTGGACTTTGACAATGTTTATTGATGTAAATATACAAGAATGTAGCAATCAAAGAACCACCAACTCGCATATTATCCAAGAGTGCCTAAGTGTGTCATTCAGTTACCGATACGAATAACTACAGTACGTCCGTTGGATCTCCGGCCCGGATGCGATTGCAGGAGGTGGAGGAGGAAGGTTAATAATACCAACATACAGTAATGAGCAATTGAAAACATATCCTCAAAATTATCTTTAGAATAAAAATATAGGACTATATTAGCTTTAAAACATTGAAATCCAATTTGCAATTTCATTATCATGCAAGATATTCATTACAACATCACTCTATTCGAATATTTCGTCCACACCTTTCACGCACACCAACTGCTTCTGTTGGTAGTTTTGGGAGTCTCTATATCAGGTGTTGTGGTCAGGAAGTTAAAACTGTCTGCTAGTGCCAATCAGCATTGTCGCTGCTAGCCGTGGCTTCCTAACCCAACCCCGTGTTTCCAGGTTAAATTTGTTTGGACCACGTGGCTTTAGTTGCTTGCGCTGGTGAACTTTCTTTGCTACTTTGTGAGTGCGAGAATTCCGATTTTTAGTGTTAGAAGTCTTATTATCATCATCGCTATTATAATAATATGCTTACTAGTTCGTGAAATATGCAAATACGTGAAATATTTAAAATACGTATGTTCCTCTGCTTGAAATTCCACCAAGCAACTGGCAACAGACCACTTCCGCCTCTCGAGAAATAACAGAGCCGGAGAACGGGCTGCCGAACTATACATACAAATATCAGAAGAACCAAGTCAAGAATTTCATACCATAATTTAGAATTTCGTAAATCTTTCGTCCGATACGTATATATTAGCATACCTCTGACGTTACTAGAGGAACCTCGGGCCGAACATTTGAGCCCCTTCCTGATTGGTAGTTGTTAGGATTGGGTTGGGCTCGAGGGGGCAGTGGTTCCCAATACTCGTGGGAAATCGGGTAGGTACGTCTCCGGACAGGGTTGAGAGAAGCCATTAATATTCCCGCGTACTAGCCAGCATAGCTAGTAGGTGTGCTAGATCACCAGGCGGCCCCACCGAGGTTATATCGGTAGCCTTCCCATTTTGGTGTTGGCGCGCGTAAGTGGCGTATCCACTTCCATCCCGTCTTGAGTCCACAGGACCAGATGGGGGGGGGGGCTTGTTGGTCTTTAGATCTTTCCCTATGGAAAGTCCCACGGAGGCGCCGGCCACCCTTTTGGGACAGCTCGGTAACTCCCAGGTCCTTGGTCCTACGGGTCCAGGACTAATTGGAGTAGAACCTCTGGCATTAACGTATATATTAGCAACGCCTTTTAGGTAGATATTGTCAGAATGCGTTATTGCAATTAGAAATAACTGACTTACGATATTATTGTGAGAAGCGCGGCTTTTAATAAAAAATTATTTGTCTTTCCTTCATAAAAATCTCATAAAAACAAAATTGTATGCACATTAATTCCAACATCATGGAACTCCAGGAGTCGGAAGAACATTAACATAATTGACTGATCCACATGAAACTATGAAGCCCGGGACTTAAGTCTCTGGAGTGTGGTCGGTCTACGTCGAGGCAATGTATCGCGTGTATACGTGCATCGTGCACTGAGTGCAAAGGAACAATGCACATGCGCCATCCGTGGCCTCGACATAAAACGACCACACTGTTCTTACTACATTAAGTCGCCATGGGGTATGCCATCTCGAAATGAATTTGAGATCTCTGTAGTTTGCCGAGAAAATGCAAGCAAGTTGAAGAATTTAATGTATTGACATGTTGGTCAGCAGCCAAGTCGGGTTCAAATCCCGGTTACGACATTGAATTTTTCAATCTAATTCTACCTTTGCTTTATTATTAACCTTGGTATAACAATTAAATATCTGCATAGAGAAACAAAAATAAACGTTTACACACCTTAAGTTGCCAGGTGCTCCTTACATCTCATTCTCATCCCGCTTGACTCTTTAACTTTTCGCTTCGCTGGTTTCAACTATTAAATTTGTTCTAGCTGGAAACAGCTCTGTATAATGGCGCGACCAAATGCATTTTCATTGTTTGTTTTGCTTTGCTTTTAACGTCCATTTGTTGAGTTTCTGTGTGCAAGAACTGTTTGTACTCCTTCCCCGATGATTTAATCCCACAGGTAGTTGCCTCTCAAACTCATGAAGCATGTATACCAGCGGAACAAATTTCCCTTTAACTTTGTAAACTGCGAGCCTATCCCATTCCATTTCCTAGAAACTCTGTGCTGCGTTCCCTAATGAAGGAGTAATAAATTAATGCTATTTTCCAGGAACGGCACTTTGCATGTTTAAATTTATGTATTAACGGCAAAGGGAATAGGTTTTGTGAACGCACTGTTGGTTGTTACAAAATAAAAGCGTTCATGTATTTCAATATTCTTTGAACTAACTTTCAGATTAAAATAATCTATTGCGGCATGAGAAATAATTTACAACACACACTCTGGTGTGCGTGTAAAATGCATGAACGGTCGCTAATTTAACGTTGTAAAGTTTGAAATTGAACCACGCCATATTGGTGTTCCTGTTAGCTACTGAAGTTGCTGAATTTTAAGTTCTCTTCCAATTACATGTGGGAGGTAGAGGAAGATTTCATTCCCCCAAAAATTTGACATTGAGATTTAAACGTAAATAAATGTGTAAACGTCCAGTATTTAGAAAGGCGTGGGGGCATGCCTAAAGTAACTCTAAAAAAGACAAGTCTATAATACAGAATGTTATATTTGAATCCTTTACTTTAGGTACACCAGCCGACAATTTTAAATGGAATTGCCCCACTCCAAATGACGTTTAATGAAAAATATTTGTTACCATGGTAGCTCAATAAAGAGCAATCGGGCGGAGACCTTAAGATCCGTGGTTCAAACCCCGGCTATGGCATTGAATTTTTCAATCTGACTGACCTTCGAAAATATTTTTCATTTTTTAAATGCCTTTAATAACTGATGAAACTCCTTATATTTGGGATTGGTATTGGTATTTCATTACGTAGGGGATTCGGTACGTAGGCCACCACGCTGGGCCCATTGTTCCTATGCCTCCAAGTTGGGCACCCCCGGGAGGAAGGATGAGGCGAAGGAGACAGAGGGAGGCCAAACGAAGGAGCCACGACAGTACAGAGGGCAGCTTACTTGGATAGACACCTGCCGCGACAGGCCAGAACAACGGACTTGCTCCCCTACAGCGGGATATCAAAGAGCCCAGCAGCCGAGCCCTAATGGTCCCAAGCAGACGATCTGAGCCCCAAAGGTCCCTGGCTCGCGGTACCGAAATGGTCCCAGCAGAGGAGCGGAGACCGGCAACCGACCTCCCGGAGGAGGAAGTAGTTTTCCACGGGGCATATCGTCGTGTCATGCACCGCCGAGACACCCACCGACACTTCTACCCTGAAACAGACCACCGGATGAGAGGCCCGGGTTCGATTCCCGTGGCCAACCTACCTTACCTATGGTTTTTTTTCGGGGTTTTCTTGGGTCGCTAGGCGATTGCTCGTCAAGTTAAATACATCCCCCGAATTTCCTGTCCCTCCATTTCATCTCCATTATCATTTGATATCTTTTTTTACGTCCTCCAACGTTAACTCATAACGGACGGTGAATGAATTGGGTGATATGAATCCAGGGTCCATGGAGCTTAGAGTTACCCACATTCATCTTGAAGAATAAGGGAAAACCAGGGGAAAAACCTAATCCAGGTAACTTACCCTGACCGAGACATGCTACTGTAGACATGCTACAGTATATCTGCCTCACGTTCAAGAGGTCCCGAGTTCGAATCTCGGTCAGGGTAAGTTACCTGGATAGGTAAGGGGTTTTCCGGGGTTTTCCGTTATCCTTCAAGATGAATGTCGGGTAACTCTAAGTTCTATGGACCCTGGACTCATTTGAGCATCATATCACCCAATTCAGTCACCGTCCGATATGACTTAACATTGGAGGACGTAAATTACACAAAAAGAAGAAATAATGGAGATGAAATGGTGAGACAGGAAATTCGGGGGATGTAATTAACCTACCCAGCATTCGCCTAGCGACCCGGGAAAACCATGGGTCAGGTAGGTTGACCACGGGAATCGAAACCGGGCCTCCCGAATGCGGACCACAGACGAAGCCGCCTGAGACATCCCACTCGGTTATATTTGGGATATGCGATTAATAAAATGTACCTGCATGGTGAATTTTCTGTGGAGCACTTTGCATTAAGCATGAGTTTTTTACTCGATTAGATGGACAAAAACTTAATAGGATACTCCATTTTATAAAGTGGACTCGCTTAGCAAAATAAAGCGAAACAGCTCCTATCACGTGATGTACTCCAACAGAGTTCGCATACTTCTTTGTTTGGTGTAGAATTCTTGTCTATCTCGCCTCATTCCAGTAGAAATCCAGTCATATCTAACTTCAGTCAATCTTCCTCACATGGAATAAATCATTTGATAAAAGCTGAGTTTGCTTTACTGTTGTGGACATTTTAGTTGTGATGCCAGTCTAATTATAAAGTGGTTTCTACCTATACCAAGTTATAGTACTAATTGAAATATACCATTTGTTAACTTTGTTGTAGCATTACCCATTTCCGAAGTACTTATTCGTTGCTACAGCCTCAAGTTTCTCCGGGTTAAACCACAATGGGACATCTGAAAGCGCGATTCTTGATTTTAACATTGCGAGAACCGTTATCATAAGAAACCTTAACAAGAGGCTGTTATTCCATAAACAACTGCAAGTTGGGGGCAATTTGGCTTACGGAATATGTAAAATAACCAAGGCCTTTTTGTAATTTACATCCTCCAACATTTAGTCATATCAGACGATGAATGAAATGGGTGAAATGATGCTCAATGCGTCCAGGGTCTATGGAACTTAGAGTTACCCGACATTCATCTTTCAGGATAAGGGAAAATCCCGGAAAAAACTTATCCAGGTAACTCACCCTGACAGAGATTCGAACTCGGGACCTCTTGAACGTGGGCAGACATGCTACCATCTACGCTACCCAGGCTGTCACCAAGGCCTTCTAAGAGTTTTCCGAGTAATTTACGTTTACTCTTAAACGTCTTTGCAGCTATACAAAATAAAATTCTGCATTTAACATTAAACAACTAAGGTTGTGTAATATAATCTATAAGTAGGGTTTTTTTTGTGCTCTGCTCTTGTAATAAGAATGCAACTTCATGAACAAAATGTAATGGGGAACTTTAAAGCTTGTTATTCTTTTTCCTATTATTTAATCCACCTCTTCGTGTGAAAATTCTCCAAATCATTTTATATGGTATCCATTATTTGGTCAAAGAAATTGTATACAGATATGCTCCATTGTGAACTTCAGCAGTGATACGGCAAACTGAATTTCTTTGTAACACTGACCGGAAGCCCTAGGTTATCAGCAGGAAGCGTTTATTATCGGAACCATGAGCTGAATACTCAAGTCTATCATTTAATTTGTGTTTATTTCAACTCTAAAACTTACCGTTGGAAATGTTACATGAATAAAAGAATGACACTTAAGGGATTACCTAAAGTTGTAATAAAAACTTATTAGAGATTCGCATCAGATATTTAATTGTGTCTTGCTTTGAATCCGAGTATTTTGCACTTTTGAAATAGTGTTTATAAAGGTAGAAACCATCAAGCTGCTGGCATTTATGCAATTAAAGTTCTTAAATGTTAATTTAAATGTTATAATTCATTAATAAAAATGTTTTGATAACACAGAGAAATTACTTTTTCAAATCGAACATTTTATGAAATTTTGTACCTTAGAAAAAACACAAATGGCGGCGACGTGGCTCACTGGTTATACCACTTATCTCTCATTAGAGGCGGCCAGGATTATAATAGATTCCAGAGGATCTCGTACCAGTATTCCAGAGTTTGACTCTCAACAAACATCTGACCACAAGTGCCCACTTGTAAGTTCTGGGGACGAGTAAACAGGGAAAGGTAACAATTTAGGAATGCTGCTTCTCAACTTCCAGGCGTATTCAACCTTCAGTTCTGTCCCCATTCCCGGGCATTTGCGTAAAGCTTAAGTTATACAAAGAAAAAATAAAATCCTAAGGTTTACTAAAAGCTAGCGCTTAACTTGAAGGCATTCCCAGTTCACCAGTATACGGACTTCTAAAACCCAATTGAAGGATGACGCTATAATAAATCGCGGAGTATATCATTATACTACCTTCCTTCACTTCATCACAGCACAAGCATTCCATTTCTAGCCATGATCAAATAGTAGAAGTGCGGGGAGGTCATCACAGCCAAACATTAGTCTTTGCAGGACTACTCCCAAAAGTAGGATTGCCGCATTAGGTCACTTGAAGTTTAATGATACCTTCGTTTCTTTACTTTGGAAGAGCATGAACCAACAACAGTCTTACAGAACTGGGATAGGTACAGCTAGCAATGAGTGAAAACATGCTTACAATTAAGATTCGATATTGTTTTATTTATGGCAGGGCATTTTACCCATTGTGGCATGTTCGTTAGCTTTTAACATGCACCTGTATGTGTGGATGTCATATTGCTATTCTTGGTTTCATAAAGCTAGAAATGTTTATAGAAGTGCTAGGCATGCATTCAGGGACGAAAGAAAATCAATTTCTTTATTCATAATTATTTATATAAAATAAGTTTGAAACTTAAAATGCCTCGAATTTATAAACTAGAAAAAAACATATTTTATTTTAATTTTCAGTTCAGTATAGTGTCAAATACACAAAAGAATGTCATATGAATTTATACAGATTGTATGACACAAACGAGGTACTAACTAGACTATTAATAAATTAATCCACACTATTATAGCCTTAGTCAATTTAAGAACAGAGCTATACAGGTTGTGTGATATAAATAGAATAATAACTTGCTTTAATAAATCCATACACAATAATAATAATAATAATAATAATAATAATAATAATAATAATAATAATAAATATAAATAAATAATAATAAATAATAATAAATATAAATAAATAATAATAAATAATAATAAATATAAATAAATAATAATAAATATAAATAAATAATAAATAAATAATAAATAAATAAATAAATAAATAAATAATAAATAAATAAATAAATAAATAAATAAATAAATAAATAAATAAATAATAATCTTTATAAAAATAAAGTTCTAACTAGTATTAATAAACTCATCCACACTGTATTAGGCTTTGTCAATTAGGAAACATTTCAGCATTGATTTAAAATTATTATATTTACGATTCTTGATAGTAAAAAAATTTACCTTAGTTGTTACCCCATACTTCGATCCCATATGAGAGGTAAGAGTAGATTAAAGAATAATATATAATTTTAGCTGTGGGCGTAGGTATGTATTTTGTTAGATATTTCTGAATGATTAAATGTTTACTGATGGTATTGACAAGTTTATCAAAATGTTCAGAGAAGTTTAAAGTACTGTCTAGTGTAACACCTAATAATTTAGCATTCTTGACCATTTTTACTGGTTCATTGAATGTTTAAATGTATTAGAAGATCTGTTCTTTTAGCTCCAAATATAATTCACTTTTAATGGGATTCACAAACATGTTCAGATTATAAAAATAATGGAATAAGTATAATACCCCTTAAAATCTTGCTGGGAAAAAGAACAAACGATACTTGTCACTTATTTTTTACTGTAAAAAGCATCTTGCTTCAATCGATGCATATATACATGTTATATATTTTGTTTTGTTCAGTTACTATATGGTTGCCTCCAGTTGGGGAAACCTGAATTCGGTAATAAACTCTATATGCACATATACCATACGCAAATAGAGTGCATTGCAGCAGTTTAAGCCATAATCAGAGCCCATTCTTACCTAAATGTCGGACCAACTCTTTTAAGTGTACAGAAGTGTTCCACCGTTTGTTAGAAGACCGTATATATGTAACAATACTTTTGACTAAATGCATTAAACAGAGCATATTTAAGCATAAGCTTTAAATATACAGTAGAAGTAGTTTTTAAACATAAGTTGGTCTATAATTTCCGTTGGGTCTTATACTATCTTGCACACAATTCTTCTACAGGCCAATGAGTGTTGATTTATGATATACGGTTCGAAAACCGCGATAGAATCCAGGGATAGGTTTACAAGCTTACAGCGTTTTGACAGAATCATGTCAAAAATACTCCTTATTAAAGTTAAAAGAGGTCGGAAGAGTATTTGCTGATATGAACACGAAATGCAAGTTTTCCTATCTTCAAAATCCCAATTTTAAAATTTTCCAAACCTTCTATTTACCCTTTTAGTTGGAAGCCTTCAAAAATAAATGTTCATAATAAAGCGCCCAAGTTGGGTAATTATCAGATTTTTCATTCTTGAGTTAGCTATTTTTTGAATTCCAGGTGCTTCAAAGCGTGTATTTATGGTGAAATCTCTGTATGGAATTTTTGGGTGGAATGCAATACTTTCTTCACATGGGTGAGAGGGTGATGACGGGACACTCAGACCTATTAAATTTGGCAAACCCACCTAAACGTTCCTCGATTACCGGTTTCAAGCAAGCAGCCTACGTGCTTTCTATCGTGCCTGTTGAGGCAGGTAACACATTCCTGGTAATGCCAACAATCGCTGAGGAAGGCGATATTCGAGCCAAGGCCTAACCAACGTCCGCTGGGAATTGCGTCATCTATGCTTTCACCGGACTCGATCCCGGCCCTTGTGGCCTGGCGGTCTCTTCCTAGAAGCGACTGCGGGTTGCTCAACGCCGGAATTGTTGAAGGCCCTTGCTGCTGGAACGGTGAGAACTACTTAACCATGCACTAACTCATTATTATTATACATGTCGTTTACGTAATACACTTTCTGACTTCCCTTTTTCTATCTAATAGCCTCGTATGAAATCTACGCATTATCGACTGCATTTACCACTTGACGGAGGAGTCCACAGCTTTTGATTCCATTGAAGTGACAAACTCTTGCGTTCTGTGCCTCACCATCATGAGTAGGTGGCTATTGTGTACTACCTGAAACTTAATTTCACTATAGGTGTAGGCTTTGAGATATACTGAACAACAAATAAGCATTTTTAGAAAATAAAGTTGTTGGTATGTGAGTACGTATTTTAGAGAAAGACAGAGGAGAGAGAGAGAGAGAGAGAGAGAGAGAGAGAGAGAGAGAGAGAGAGAGAGAGAGAGAGAGAGAGAGAGAGAGAGAGAGAGAGAGAGTCAGTCCAAAACTTGGTATTTAAGTACGATATATATAATTTGAACCATATGAAGCCATTAAGCCACATCGAAAGATGATGAAATAGGTGTAATGATACTGAAATAAATCCAGGGTCCATAGAGCACAGTTACTGTACGTTCATCTTTCAGGATAAAGGAAAATTCGGAGAAACCTTCTCCAGATAACATTTCCTGACCAAGATTTGAACTCGATAAGAGATGATAGGTGATCAAAACAGAAAAATGTAAGTAGTAAAAACCTGTGTTCCTCTTTAGCTATTGCATTTAAGCTCAAATTTCGTATGCATGTTTAACAGTGCTTGCTGTATACACAATATAAATTTTTGCAAATGTTTTTCATATATCTCCGTTCTTTTGTTATCATTACTACATATATATTTCAAAGTTACTGCTTAGACACACAGCAATTTGCTCTCTAAAGCAAACTAGGATTACTGCAATAGCTTTCATGTCTTAGATAAAAAATTAAAAATGGGAAAAAAGAATGTATGTACTTTTACTAATAAAGTTCAGTAATGGTCTTATTCAAGATACACATATCATTTTAGGTAAAAGGTAATTGGCACTGTTTACATGTTGTTGCAAAGTTTCACTACGTTTGGCCTACTGTTGCCAGAGGAAAACTTGTATAAAGCAAAGAAAATGTGGTGGAAAAAAATCAATTTAACGCTGTATTTAAAGGAAGCACTATCCTATTAAACAGTTATTAAAGTTCGTAAATAATATCAAATTCAGGTAAACCCATATATTCTTTTTAACCAGAATTACACATTTCTGTTTTAAAAATTGATTTTTGAAACCTCAGTAGCTTTATCTCTTAAGTTCAGTCTTAGAATTACGAGATGATTTTCACACAGTGAACTTATAGCTCAATGCCTTAATGCTTTTGACTGAGCTGCCATTTTTATACACTAATATAACGACAGGGAGTCTGGAATTGTCAATGAATAGCCTCCGAAGTTCCCTTATTGCGATTGAACTGTTGTGTAACTAAGAATAAGAGAGGCAAAAAATTACTTCAGAAAAAAATGTAGCTGATTAAAATACGCAGATTATGTAAAACGTGGTTTTTGTTATACAGTATTTGTTTTCTTAAGATTTCACGCTGTATGATTAAATTTTCCCAAGCGAAAATACTGGAAAGTTTTGATTTAATCTCTACCTTCTTTTCCAAGAACTTGATGCGGCTTCTAAATTTAATCCTCCGTGCTTCTGCTTAAACATTTGATTGCCATTTCTCTTGTTCTTTAATTCGAAATATTTACTAGCAAAACGTAAGTAAGGAAATTACTTTGAAGAATTAATCTTTAATTAATGCTAATGATATATTACGCATTTAAAGGCATTTGCCAAGTTTTGACATTTGTATTGATATGCAGTATTTGTAAAAACCATAATATCGCCTCGGTAGCGTAGATGGTAGCATGTCTGCCTCACGTTCAAGAGGTCCCAAGTTCGAATCTCGGTCAAGGTGAGTCACCTGGATAAGGTTTTTCCGGGGTTTCCCTTATCCTTCAACACGAATTTCGGGTAACTCTAATATCCATGGACCCTGGACTCATTTGAGCATCATTTCACCCAATTTATTCACCGTCCGATAAGACTTAAGGTTGGAGGACGTAGATTAATATATATATATATTAGTGACTTATTGTATTAGTGTTTCATTTTAATTTTAAAAAATCCTAAATTTATTTCCTAAATGCAAAATATTTCGCAATTAATATAGAATTAGTTTAAAAATTTAAAACCCTTAAACTTTTGTGCTAAGTAGTCCAGGTGTTTAATTTTGGGTATTAAATGAACATGATTATAGCAAAACCACTTGAAGCAGTAAATTACTCATGGTAAATAAAATTTAAATTGGGTAGAAACATTAAATTCCTTCTCTTCCTTTGCTACAGCTCTGCTAAAATCGTATGACAGAGTTAACCGATACGACATTTATTAAATTCTAGGGATACATCCGCCCATACCACTTTCAACGCAAAAGTAGTTGATCCACGTATCTCTGCAAAATGGGGTCATTTTACATCTCTCGAGAGAAGTGTCATACAGTATCCTAATATAACAGGCATTCAGAAAAGGGAAATTTAGAGCTTTTCCATGATAAATGAATGTATTCTTGCAACTCAATTCAAAGGAATTGTAACGTAGCTGCTAAATTTTAAGTCATTGCTGGTCGATCTGTTGTCAGTTCTTTTACACGCTTCCATCTGTACCTTCCTCATATTATAATTACTGGATGCGGAAAGCGTGTAGAAACGAATTAAGTGGCATGCCACAACAGGGAACAGATATTTAACAAAGAAAGCATCCAAAACGTAATGACTACTTGTTGAATTTCTGTAAGGTATTGGCTAAAAGTGTCTTAAGAGATGTAAAACCAGGCGAAGCGGTAGCTGTATGGTGATCCAGACAGGTAAAAAAGAAAACCTCTGCTTTACCTTTGGAAATTGTTTTTCTTCTCCTGTGTCGGATCGTCAAAGCTACGTCTGCGATGTCTTTTGTCCAAGCGACCACCGGAGGATCTGTTGTTAACCAGTGTAATTGCATTCCAGGTTAATTCTCTTTAATTACGAGCGACGTCTAGAGCCATTATGACGTAACAAACCTGTTTGACAAGGGGGGGGGGGACAAAGATGCTGTTGCGGTTACGCAGTATGGTATCGGTAATGAAACGTGATATAGACTGTCCCGTTCATTCGACCATATCCAGGAACTTTTTGCAACGGAGGGATGTTTCCTCGTACACCTACAGGATGTATAATGTGTCTGATTCATAGAATGAGAAGTTACATTGATGTCCATTAACTTCCCACATTGGTCGCAGACAACGGTCATTTAAGAGCAGTTTTAGCACATATTTCAAATTTCAAATGAAATTGGTTGACATGATCAGCTACCAAATTGGAGCGATCTAAAAATATAACTCCTAATGCCTTGAACAAAAAGGTATGTTTCAGGGAGGTATGCTATGGAGAAACAGGGTATAGATAGCAAAATACGAGCAAAAGCTGATTAGCCACAAAATCAAGGGTAGTGGAAAGAGAGCAGAGAATGAGAGAGAAGCTCTATGGCAGACCAAGTTATAGGGTAATGCTTCGGAATGCCCCAAAGCACACCCCAGTGGATGTGAACTCCTTCGCTCGCAAGAGGACAGACGCGCAATCAGCATTCTATTGAATTTGAGGAGCTATGATAGCTAACGGTCTGTACGTCACGGTAGCCAACGTTTCGACTGATGCTGAGCATGTAATTATCTCGTATTAGCCGGAGGATAGCCGGGTTGATAGGCCAAGGTCCCACAAGGTCTATTCCTTAGTGTCACATTAATGATAGAAATGAGGACACTATTAATGATACAGGTCAAAACCTCACGACAGATCAATCAGGAAATAAGGCTTAAATGCAAAATGCAGTAACACGGAAATGGAGGTAAAAGGATGGAGGAATCATTAAGTGTCGGAAGAATATTTCCATGAGTAACGACCAAATCGTGAGACCTGTTGGATTTGTTACCATTCATATTTCTTTCTCCCTCCAAAACATCTTAATGCTAGATTTGAGTAAGAAACATGGCAAAGTTGCCAAATATGCAGTTACATGCAAAAGAGACATACACCTCTTCCCGAAAATGCTTTTACAAAATTGATGTTACCTTCTATAATGTGCACTAAATGTAATGAGGTGAACATGTACTCCACGCGTCGTCCTGCAGGTGCAGAAGTCGGGCACTTACGACACCGGAACTCGCCCCTGTTACCGATAACATCTTGATGTACACACATTTTACCTATATGCTTGAACAGATGTTGGACTTGATAACGCTGCCGCTCTGGGTTCCCGGAACAGCTGGTTTCCAAGGCCATGTCTTCGAGACCTACTTTGAATACAGAAGCTGTATGAATATTTTAATAAAAATATATTGGAACAGGTGTCCACTTTTCTCGGAAGTCGTTATTCTTTTAGTTATATAGTAGATATACAACTTCTGCAATTTCTACATTTGTATATGTGCCAATAGGTGTAGCTGAAGGGGCCAGTATATGAAATGTAGAAGAAAACTACTGTGCCATTAGACCCTGGACTCATTTTAGCATCATTTCACCTTATTTTATTCATCGATATGACTTAAGGTTGGAGGACATTGATGTAAAAAATGCTGCATTACGTATTTCCACATTGCTTTCTCCAATTGTAGTAAATGCATTAGGAGGATTAAATGACAGTCGCATCTTTTAAGAGCTGGTGTTTATGTGAATGCTGTGAAATTCCAAACTTTGCATGACCAGGAGCGAGATCGAAGAAATGAATGGCTATCTACGCAGCACATTATCAGCAAATATTTTTATGGTGTGATTTCTGAAACACTTATGATTTTGTCTCAGATTTGACTATATAAACTGTATTATTTACATAAAAAGGCGTTCCTCTGTAAAATTTATATTTACATCAGAAGCAGCCTTTGTTTGTCATAAGCATGAGGAAGATAAGGCCATCTTCATTTAATTAATTGTTTATTGTGCATATTACAAAATTTTACAATTTACAACTTTTGGCTACATTTATTTGTCTGTACCTTGTTGCTCCCTTGGCTTACATGACACCCTGGTCTTCTGCTCTGCCAGGTAGCTCTTAAACTCCACACCTCCTTGTTACTTAGCCCCTTACTTCACCCCCCCCCCATCTTCCTTTCTTATATTCTTTACATTTCTTACCTATTTTTCTTTTACTGTCTGTAAGAACTCACCAATACCTCTTACCTTCTTTTCACCCTTTCCTATTAACATTTTATAGCTATCCTTTTCTTTACTTTCTCCCATTTTTACTCCATTTTACTCGTGAATATCTATGGTATATTTTTAACCAGGAAAATTTAAACTATACAAATAATGTTTAAAAAATATGTCGCTTAAGACAGATGTTGACATGCTATTTTGAATTGTAAATCTTTCGTAAAGTTTAGTTTATTATTAATGGTTTCAAAATTTGATAAAATTCGGTACCAATAAAGAGCTATAGTATGCTAAACTATTTTGAAACAAGTTTATTTCGTTATGCCAGTATCTCAAACTTGTTGATTTTAGTAAATATTGTTAAAAATATCCTGAGAGCACAAAAACTAAAGAAAAGAATTGATATGGAGGATATTCCATGGTATTTTTCGTGTTGCAATGTTAAAATACTCTGATATTCATTAAACAGGAACAATTTAACTCAGGTATAGGATTCTTAATCCTACTTTGTCAGGTGATATACATATTTCTCCTTCTTCACTGCAGTTCTCTATCCCAATAATAGAAAACTGATGTACCCAAATTGACTGCATTCAATACTCAATAGGGTAGAGTGGACTCTAATATTTTGTAACATGCAAAGATGTTCCATACAAAAACTGTAGGAATAGATTACTCTGTTTCCTTTTCATTTAAGTTTATCAGGATATTACATTTATACTTTAAATTTAACAAAGAAAATATCAACATTTCCATCTTCAAACCTTAATAACTAACAATGAGTAAAGCATTTAATTTAATTTTTATATTTAATGTAAATCTTGCATACAAAACAAATAAGCATTTCCTGTTTTCAAAATCATCTTTATACCACTGATCCGATAGGATATCTCACATTAGTAAACATATGCTGTAAATATACACCATGCGACCAAGAGACATACTTAAGGAACGCTCTAAGGCGATTGGTGAAAGAAAATTCATAACCTCTATAAGCATAGAACTCTATAAGCAGCCATGCATTTTCCTCCATCAATCAGCAGTCTAAGAGCATTCCGTTAAACTTATCTATCTCGCTTCCCGTATGTTTATAATAAGATCGTTCTGTTTTGATACAGATTATACATACGTTATGTCACAACCTTTAATAGCCCTCCCTTCTGGATGGCCTCCACAGTCCTCCCTCCATACCAGGTTTAAACACTGACTCCCTCCATACCAGGTTTAAACACTGACTCCCTCCATACCAGGTTTAAACACCGACTCCCTCCATACCAGGTTTAAACACCGACTCCCTCCATACCAGGTTTAAACACTGACTCCCTCCATACCAGGTTTAAACACTGACTCCCTCCATACCAGGTTTAAACACTGACTCCCTCCATACCAGGTTTAAACACCGACTCCCTCCATACCAGGTTTAAACACCGACTCCCTCCATACCAGGTTTAAACACCGACTCCCTCCATACCAGGTTTAAACACTGACTCCCTCCATACCAGGTTTAAACACTGACTCCCTCCATACCAGGTTTAAACACCGACTCCCTCCATACCAGGTTTAAACACCGACTCCCTCCATACCAGGTTTAAACACCGACTCCCTCCATACCAGGTTTAAACACCGACTCCCTCCATACCAGGTTTAAACACCGACTCCCTCCATACCAGGTTTAAACACCGACTCCCTCCATACCAGGTTTAAACACCGACTCCCTCCATACCAGGTTTAAACACCGACTCCCTCCATACCAGGTTTAAACACCGACTCCCTCCATACCAGGTTTAAACACCGACTCCCTCCATACCAGGTTTAAACACCGACGCCCTCCATACCAGGTTTAAACACTGACTCCCTCCATACCAGGTTTAAACACTGACTCCCTCCATACCAGGTTTAAACACAGTCCTCCCTCCATACCAGGTTTAAACACTGAAAATCCGAATTCACGCATGAAAATGACTCGGCGGTACCTTGAAGTCGGGCTTTTAGACAACAAATTTACAGCAAACATGAAAATGCAATAGCATGTAGTAACATAGAGCACAAAAGAACAGCATAACAGAGAAGATGGCCCATGGAACCCTATTTTGTAAAAGAGAATATACAGAAACTAGTGCTTCTGTTGGCTCTTAGAATCCTATTTATGATGCAGTGACTAGTTTACACTTGAAACTGTTCTAATAGCCAAGTTAACAGATAGAAAAGTACCATTATTAATATAGAGATACAGAAAACGATACTGGTTTACATGATCTTGCCTTTCCAAGACTTCTTTATTATCATTGAGATTTACACCTACTTGTCGAGTTTTTCATGTGTGGTATTCACGAAATTTTGTGCATTTGGTAGTGTAAACTTGAGACAATACTTGCAATTATGATGAAGGGTTTTGGTCATGAAAGAAAAGTATTAATGATTTTACTTAACTTCCTCCATTAAAGCGTCAGTTTTTGTGATTTTATGAATTTATGTCCATGCCAGTTTAAACCATATGTGGGTGAAATTACAAGTCATTGTATCAGATATTGCTGTACCAAACAGATGCAAAATATCCTTGTAAACATCACACCTGAAAAAATGTCAAAAAATGTATAATTTAAACTACATGCTGGAATCTTTCAATGTGGCTACAAATTGTTTATGGGTTCAGTAAGGTAAGTTTCTTCGGTATCGCAGGAGAAATTTCATGCTTTAACTAGAAACCCTCCAGATTGAATTTCATTCGAACTTTACGTTGGCTGAGTCTACTTCTCAGAGATTTAAACGCCAGTGATCCAAATTAATGCTTTTGAGCGAAAACTTTTGGGTCTGTTTGTGCTCGGGGTGTTGATCCATTCACCCGTAGGGGAGGGGATCCAACCCCTTCAGTTGCTGAAGTGCAGGCGCTGCGGACGTTACTAGAGGAACCTCGGACCGAATTGCCGAGCCTCTCCCGTCGGGGAGTTGTTCGGATTGGGTTGGACTCGAGGAGGCAGTGTGTTCCCGACACCCACGGGGAATTGGGCACCTCCGGCAAGGCTACGGCCGCCCGGAGAGGGTAGAAGGTTGCCTAATAAATCCCGGGTATTAGCCTGCAGAGCTAGTAGAAGGTGTGCTAGATCATCAGGCGGCCCCACCGGTAGTCTTCCCTGCGGGGTTGACGCGAGTAAGTGGCGTATCCACTTCTATCCCGTCTTGACGTTGTGCTCAGCGGGGGGACTTTTTAAGAAATCAGGTATTGCCCGATGGAAAGAGCCCCGCAGTATCCATCGCTCCCGGGTAGGAGGCCCGGGTCCTTGGGTCTACGGATCCAGGACTAATGGAGTAGAACCTCTGCACTTAACTAACTATTGATCCATTCACCAGATGTGTCCAGTTTGTCTTTGGGTTCCTTCAATCACCAAAACCGGAACACCCAGCATTTAAATTGTTCCAAATATCACTTAAGGTCAAAACCATTTCAATTTCTGAGAAGTACACCTAGTCATCTAACTTTTCTGATGAGATATTTAAATATAATATGTACATATATTTACTAACCATACGATGTTGGAGATATATCAAGTCAAACTACTCCTTGACCAGTTGCTGGATGATGGTTAAAAAGCAAAGCTCGTATCTCACAGCTTTTGTACTTTCTTAATAAAAAAAGGTCAAGCAACATTCTAAATGCTACCCGACGTCATGTATTAGAAACTATCAAAATGGCCACCTATTATTTTAAAAATACTTAAATGAACTTTACATTTTGGCTTTGCAAAAACCGCTCCTTTAGTACCAACCTCTGATTTTATTTATTAACCAATTGCACTAGTAAATCTGCGTCTCGAGTTTTCAATCGATCATTGCTATATTTAGTAAGATTCTTTAAAACAAGTGTTTTTTCGCACGTTCAGTGAAGAAATCTGACACCGCTATGCTGAACTATGTTTACTCTACATTTTCGCATGTGCCGTCATTCTTTTTTCTGTCAGGAGGAAAGCTAAATAAGAGGCGTAAGAAATCTCATCTTACAAAGAAGTGCTAAATGGCAAAAACGCCTGCTGAGCTGCCAGTAATTTGTATTACGTAGGAACTGTAATTCAGGCATCATTTATTTCTTCATTCCAAGAATTGAACTTATGGTATAATATTCTCTAAGCTTTACTCTACCACTTTGTTTAGTTTTCTTCGATTTATTTTATATCGGACCATAAAACAAGAATTGAAATAATACGAGGGTCGGCTCATAAGTACCGCGCCTCACATTAAAGAAGTAATTTTTTATTTCTCAATATAAACTCCAGAAAGGCTAAAACATTTGTCATATCGGTATTCTAATTTAATTAAACCATCTCTGTACTGCGATTTATCGTGGACTTCAAAATACTTTACCGCATAGATCACCTCGTTACTGTGAAATTTTCGTCCTTCAAGAAATATTTTGAGGTTTGGGGACAGGTGGTGGTAGTCACTAGGTGGTAAATCTGGCGAATAGGGTGGATGTTCAAGCAATCGAACTTTAATTAGAGCCAACTGAAAAATTCAATGCCACGGCCGGGATTTGAACCACGGATCTTCTGGTTTCCGCCCAGTCGTTCCAACCCCTTGAGCTACCATGGCCAACGTGCCGACGCGACATTAAACTCTCCAATTGACTCATATTTTCCCGGTAAACATATATACCGGAGTAATATCCCCCATATAACGCAATAATGTATTTAAAAGAATTAATTCTGTAAGAATTCTGTAAGAATTAATTCCTCAATATAACATTTCACATCGAACTTTAATTCACACATTTTTTCCCATTGCAATGACTGAAAAATGGGCCAGAGCATTTTCGTTAAGAGACAAGCATTTTTTTCTTTGCCAACTGAGGCCTTTTTCTTTTCACCTTATCCCTCAAACGTTGTAGTAAGCTTACGTAGTCACCAATGATACTTTCACCCTTTTCCAAGTAATCAATAAAAATAATTCTCTGTGCGTCCCAGAAAACACTCTCCATAACCTTGTTAGCTTACAAAATTGTTTTTGCCACTTTTGGAGTTGGTTCATCTGGCGCAATCCACGGTCTTGACTGTGACTTACTTTCCGGAAAGTAGTGATGTATCGAAGTTTCATCCATGGTAATAAGTCGTAGCAAAAATTCTCTAGGATTTTTATGTTAGAGCTCCAAATTCTTAACAGAAACAATTGCAATTTTTGATCAGGCATCAACAAACGCGGCACCCATCTTGCACAGACCTTGTGAAAACCTAGAACATTACTTAAAATATTACTTGCATGTTCTTTTGATATATTTACAGTCTCTGCTGTCTCAAACAAATGTACTCTGCGGTCTTCCAGCACTACTATTGATCTCTAGAGTTGACGTCGACAGGGGTTCAGAGCGAGGCTGATTACTAATTCGGGTATATCAGCGTAAAAATATTTTTAACAATGAGATGCTTGCGCAAATTTTAATAAGTTGTCTCATAAGTAAATTCTGTTTTTTTGTAATTTTTTGGTGTGTTTTGGAAAATTTATTGGGTTTCTTTGGTTTGCAAAGCTATTTACAGGATAATATAGCAAGTGTTGCGAACATTGTGAGCATGTATTAGTCTTCAGTTGTTAATAAATAATCATAGAATGTAGATAAAAAAGTTTGAACTTAATAGTCCTTCTAAAACACTACTGGAAACAAGATTATAAAGCCACTGCCACAGCTCGAAGAATATGTAAAGTGAAAGGAGAACTTGTCCTTATTGAGCATGTGGTACAACGATGTTCCAACATTTCAACAATGGAGATGAAGACACTAAAGATTTACCACCAACCGGAAGACCTAAGTATGGGACATTGAGGATACACGCCAACGTTTGCGAGAAAATCCGCAAAAAAGTATCCGTAGGCTTTCAGAAGAACTTGGTGCATCAAAATATACCATACGTCGCCATATTAAGACACTTGGAAAATCATACAGAAACAGTATATACATACCTCGTGAACTGGCACCTTAACAGGCTGAACGTTGTAACCGCAGTATCAGACAGCGATTAGGAGGTGGCGAATTAATTGAAATCACGAGAATTAAAAAAGAAGATAAATTAATGAAAATGCTTTGCTAAACTAATATAAAATATTGTTATATTAATATGAAATTAGAATGAAATTAGAGTAATGATTAAAATAGCGGTTTAATTAAGAATAAGATGGGAAGAATATAATTTAAGACAACTAACATGCTAGAATCCATGTAAGGGAGAGAAAATATTTCTGTAAAATCTGAACACAAGTCGGAGAGACAGGAAGAGGTGACCGTTAGCCTCTTTGTTTAAGGAAAGGTTCAATGTCTGAGAACTATAACCAAGAATGTGTAGGAACAATAAGGTTTTCAAGATGCGGTCAAGCGTAAGACCTAAAAGGATTTACTTTGCTGAGGTGATAACGATGTATACCGTTACAAAGAGCCCAGGGTAGGCGTGACCCAACTCACGGTGGGATGTAACGTCAATGAGTTCGATGAGTTTTGCTAACCAATAAAGAAAAATCGAAATAAAATGAGAAACCAATAATAATGTAAGATTTGAGAAATGGGGAGAAGGGTGAGTTATTTTGGTCATGTGATAAGAGTTAGAGTGGGGATCAGAATAAAGTACGAACTGAATCGCAGAGTAGACGAAAAATCACTTCAACAGTCATACTACGAGGGGAAAGATGTGTTAGTGCGCGTGAAGAAGAAGTAGTAAAGATTTCTAAGTCCGAAATGTAGGGAAGTCAAGAATAACGCAACCAGCGTAAGAGAAGCAGCAGAAGAAGTTTATGATAGCAAAGTATTCGCCGTATAAAGAAGTAAGAGAACTCTGTTAGGAAGTTTAGTAACAGGTGGTCACCGCTACAAATCAATCTGAATCAACGAACTTAGTGAGAAATTAAATCATTTTTGCAACGAACCAGTGTATTATTGAGACAACTGAGCAGCCAACAAACAACAAATCCATTTCCTACAACCATTCACCTGAGGATAAGAGATCTCATAGCTCCAATTAGAACCCAAATCAAAAGTAAACACCAACCAATTGAAATCTGACATGCGGGTATGCCGCAATGTAGAGTGGGTATCTGTCGTCAGCTTATCCGTAATTCCATGGATGATAGATTTGTCAGGAGAATTATCACTTGTGATGAAAAATGGGTACATTACCAAAACCCTGATGCCTCGAAACAGTGACTTGATCCCCGCCAAGCTGCCAAAGTCATCGTGAAAAATAATCAGTTCGGTCCCAAGGTAATGTTTTGTGTCTGGTGGAATTTTGAAGGTGTGATTCACCGGGAATTTGTTCCAAACGGGTGGGCGATTGATGCGGATCCTTGTTCTCAACAACTGGAACAAGGTCATGAAATTTTGAGACGGAGATACCCAGCATTAGTTAACCGAAATAGTCTATTGCAACAGGATAATGCAATACCCCATACTGCTCGAACAACTATGAAAAAAGTCAATAATTGGGAGGAATCGAACTGCTGCCACATCCAGCATACAGCCCTGATCTCGCGCCGTCAGATTATCATATTTTTCTATCCATGGCCCATTTCTACGTGGAAGAAATTCACAACTTTGAAGCAGTGCAAGTGGATGTCATCGAATTCTTCGCATCAAAAACCAGAGACTGGCACCATCGTGGGATAATAAACCTTGCTGAACGATGGGTCAAGACCATAGAATCTTATGGTCTAAATTTTGAAAATTAGTAAATTGCTTGTCAGAACACATTTCAAGCACTTATTTTTCTTAAAAAACGACATTATTTATGAGACAGTGTAATATATATCCAGGAAAGCTTCAGAGGCAGAAAATTCGCACTTTAACGTTACTAAACCTTGCTGTAGGGCAATAAAATGTTGTATCAACAGTATTTGCGTGGTAGTGGTGGTTAAGGGAGATATGCACCTATTGGTATGGCGTATTACTTTTAACTGAACTAATGTTTTATATGCAATTTGGACTTGCTATAAACTTGCTACTGAAAAATTTAGATATGGATAGGAAAACGCCTACACAAATTAAAAGACTGCTGTATGGGAGGGTGTGGATTTTATGTCCCAGGTATAAGACCAGTCCCCACTCGGCATCGTGAGGCAATTGAGGAGCTGCAATAGGTGGCGAGTCCCGGTCAAGAATAGCAATTTTCCGGCTTGGAAAGTTGTACTTACCACATCTCCCCACAAGGCTTGGACGATCGCCCACCTCTGCTTCGCGTATGTGGGCGTGAGGCTGTTAGTCGGGTTGGCAGGCTCTGGGCCGTGGCTATTATGGCGTGGATTATTATTACTACTAAATGGGAGAAGATTCTAAATGAGAACACCATGTTTACTGCTTTTATGCACAGCAGCTAGAAGTACAATATCCACAATTAATTTTGTTGATAAAATATTGCATTTTATTTTCCTACTCGAGTTTCATTTTGCATTTTTTCCTTCGAATGTAGATATTAGGAAGTTATGTAACATGGATATTAACTTTATCTATGTAATACTTTTCGTATTGTGTAAATTACCATTATAGTTTGAAGGCAATTTGTTGATACATTAAGTGTAGCGCAAACTCGCTGTTGAGTTATCCTTTTTTGGAACAAATGTAGTAAGCACATTTTCTTCTGCAACTAGTACTATGTTGAACTCGAGCAAACAAAAAGCAGACATTATCCCTAGGGAGCTAGGCTTAAGGGCTCCAGCTATATGTTTTAGTCCCGACTCAAGGATTACCATCGTTTATGCACTTTACCAGGGAAAAAGGCTTATTTTATTTGCTGTCTTTCTCTAAAGCGTAGGGTTAAAAAAGAGAGGAAAGAAATGTTTTATCTCAAAAATAGGTTTCTAGAACCAAATGGATATAAGATTGCTTCTCAGGAGATCTGGTTCAATTCCCAGATGGACCGGAGAATTTTTATTTGAATTCAAGTATTTGTCAACTCTCCGTATAATCTGGTTAGTGTGTAAGTGGGAGTGAATGAGTGTTTCAAATTATAAATGATTACAATCTCAATGTTAAAGAACCTAGAGTTAACCACACAAAAGCTCCTGACATGACCAGAGATGTTAAGGGGATATACAAATAGAAAAAGAAAGGACGGCAAAATATTTTTTTATAATAACACATATAGAGGAAATGAAAAGAATACTTTTGCCTTCGAATCTAGTATTTAAAACCCTATGATCATATGGGCGACTGACTTTGGTATTATTTGCTCAACGATATTACTGTAGGTGGCTGCAGGTTTTTCTCTTAGACATTAGAGTACCCTCATTTAATAGTTATACCGGACACTAAGAAGATAAAGTATATTCTTGAATAAATAAAACTGCCTATCATCCAGCCGGGGATAGTAATTGGGGTACCTGGCTAGCTTCGAAACACTTTTCTTTTCAAAAGGATTTAAATTGTATTCATATATATTTGTAGCGAGTTTGCGGAGTGAAAAATATTTAAGTTAGTGCCAGCCCGCCCTTATTGATCTCTAAGGAATGCCGTCTTTCGTAGTCTAAGGGTAACATGCTATCCTCTGGTTCCGAAGGTCGCGAGTTGAAACCCAGGAGAGGACGATGGACTTTTTCGGGCGGAAAAATTCTTAGCACGCTTTCTTTGGAAAGTAAAGCCGGACTCTTTCTAAATGCTGGATGCTGAGTCTAATATTAATGGACCTCTGACGTTTCTGTTCGCAAACTTTCTACCCCGGTTTCCGTGGTGGAAGCGACCACTGCAACTGTAATAAAGCAGCAAACTTGCAATTTGCAATTAACTCCTTCATCCTCTATGGCTTTTATTGTGAGATAGGCCAATTCACTGTGCGTGCTACATTATAGAATAAATGCCATCCTTATCACATCATTCAAGGTTTGGATCCTAAGACCCGCTCCGTCCTCATCAGTCAGTAGCTCTCCATCTCATCCTAGGTCTTCCTATACTTCTTTTACCAGTTGGAACGTCAAAATTCTAAGGAATCTGTCCTTGTTCATGCCCTGTATATACCATCTCCAGTTTTCTTTGTTCTCGAGATCTTCTCGGGAAACAAGACAGGTGAAAAGACGTTTCGGGAGCGTATATCTCTCATCATCAGGATATTTTAAGAAATATTATAACGGCAAATGTACAACTGGATATAACACAAATATCAACAAAGACAAAACACTATCAATACTCGCAATACAGTTATACATTTGTGGTTATAACATTGCTGTTATCTTAAAATATCCTGATGATGGGAGAAATGTACGCTCCCGAAACGTCGATTTCTAATCGTCTTTTAACCTGGCTTGTTTCCCAAGAAGATCTCGAACATATTCGCCGCCAGGAAAGCTTCAGGTCTTGTTATGTTTCTTTGTTCTGTATAGTCCTGTTTTATGATCTAACAGAGTGTCCAGGCACTGATCTTAAAATTCTTATTTCTGCTGATTAATTTTTTTCCTTTTCTGGTTTCTTTAACGTCCATGCTTCGCTTGAATACAATAATACATGATCTGCCATTGTTAAACAGTTTAATTTGCGTTTCTCTTCTAGTTTTCTTCTAAGGGTTCTTTTACAGCGATTATTTCTGATCCCAAGTAGATAAATGCTGCCACCTGTTGTATAGTTTTCTCACTTATCACAATCTTGCTTCTAACATGTTCCTTTCTTTTCAGTGCTAAACCTCTTGTGTTATTTAGAGATATTTTTAGATTGTATGATTCTGACATTTTATGTAATATGTATACTTTCATCTGTAAAGCATATTCTGATTCTGGAACAATTACTTGGTCGTCAGCGTATAATGCAGTGTCCATTGTTCTTCCATTAATATTAAAATGCTTACTAAAACTATTCTGCCAGTTACTTTTGACATCGTCTATATAAAGGTCAAATAAAATTGGAAACAGTGGACACGCTTGTTTTGACTCCTTGAGTTACTTTTAATGCGCGGTTGCTAATATTAAAAATTTCATTAATGTTTATGGTAGGACCTATAGGGGGTGAGAAAAAGTATGGAACAATGCTTGTAACTTAATGTTATAGTTTTGTGAAGTGATTTTTTTTTTTTAGAAAATCTGCAAGATATCCATATGGTTTCATATTACTAGGATTGTGATTAGGATGCAACTTTTTTTAAAGGCGACATTTTTTTTTTTCGTTTCTTAGTCCTCAAATACAGGTTGAGGCTTATTTTGAACTGTAATTTAAATTTATTAGGACTTACTACAGCACATGGAATTTAAACCAAGAAAATACATTCATAACAAAAGATGCACAAAATGGCCTCCATTTACTGCCAAAGCCTGTCTTTGAAATTAGTTACTGTTTCCAACAACATTGTTCACATAATCAGCTGCATTTCTTGCCTAATTCTTTGCTTTAACTCTTCCAAATCTTTTGGTCGGGCCTAGTAAACCCTTAACTTCATATATCCCCACAAGAAAAAGTCCAAAGGATTCTGGTTACGAGATCTTGGCGATATTTCAATTCGTTGTCTTTCTTTAAGTTATGCCATGACTAATTACTTTCAGTAAGCATTGTTGTCCTTATTAGTTTAGCTTTTGTCTGTATTTGTTCATTCCAAAGCCACATATTGAAGTGGCCTACTGTATTGTTTAACTCAAAACCTACTCAATTTGAACTAATGATGCGTTTTCCTTGGCTCAGTACACATGCAGTAAGGTTCTAATAAATTTAAATTGCGGGTTTAAAGGGTATTTGTATGTTCTGAGACTTGAGGAATGGAGGAGTGCAGAGAAAAGAATGTTGTCATGTAACAACAAAACTCGCACCCTTTATTTGTAATCATAGTAGCGTGGGCATGTTCATCTTACAGCCTTTCTAAAAAATATGTAACTGCATAGTGGCAACAGCGGGGTTAAAGACCTTATGCCATACTTTTCATTCACCCGATATACATTTCTTTGTTAATTCTATTAAATGTGCAGGCACTCCTCTCTTTTCCATTATATCTCATAAAATATCCCACTTGAATAAATGTAAATCGTGAAATATACGCATAAACAATTTAAACTAATACTTTATTTTATTAGCGTAGCGGCATGATGTGAAGGCATCCTCTGCATAAAATTACCACTACCAGATGCTATGCCTTTATTACTATTCTTAAAAGCGCACTAAATGCAAGTAATCGTGTCTGTAAATGTAACGGAGAAGCGTAGATATTTGTGGAGAACTCTTGGATGTTATCCTTTTGTTCATTGTTTCCTTTCACAGAAACACAGGAACCAGGTCGTCGATCGCCTTTGGGTGCCATTTAGCATCGTTAACAACATGGCTCAGAGACGCCTTCCCTACGTGACGTACTGCACAACACCTGGATTCGCTTATCCTCTTCTTCGTACACGTAGTGCCTTTACTTTACCCGCCAGCAAAGTCCTGGACGATACAAAGTCGATATCGTAATTACACCAGAAATTGTTTTCTTTACACAATAACCTATGTTAGGTAGAAGTATCGGATTACAGCTGGAAGTTCTTCGCAGATATGTCTGCGTACTGGACGCAGAAAGCTTTTCAGAAAGTCGTGCCCTTGTGGAGATTTTGTAATTTAAGCAGTGATATATTGCATGACTATTCTCTCTATAAATGCTGTTCTTCTACGTACATCTTGTAAATAAAGATGAACATTTGTGGCATTTACTTTATTACATATTTTGTTGAAGGTGCAAGGGGAATATAGGATTACAGTAAGATTTGAGCAATAGTGAAATCTTTTTAAATGCTGGTCATATTTGAAAGCTTTCAAATTTCATTTGTTTGCAATAGCCGAGAGAGGGAGAGCGAGAGAGATAGTGGCTGGCTTCCTAATGAGGAACGTGTAGTTAAATATTTGGAAGTTCAAAGTAATCGCTGGGAAATATCCTGAACATTACCTTTCCAAATCTTAGCCTTCACACGGCTAATGTGAAAGAACAATTAATTTTTATTATTCACGGCCGCAACAGCTGAAATGGAGATGGGAAGGGCATGTTTCCAGAATGTAGCACCTTCGATGGACGCAACGAATGACAATGTGGGACCCCAGAATAGGACGTCGAACCAGGGACACAGTGGTCAATGCAAGCTAAGAACAGAGCTACATGGAGGACACTGGAAGAAGTAGTTACCAGGTGTTATAAAATAAAAAGTGTGTGTGTATCATAAGTAAATATGTACAACAATGGTGTATGTGTTAAGTGTGTGAAGTAAACAATGACAGGACATGAAAGTACGCTATTACTGTAGCGCAGCAACTGCACAAAGCTCTTAGGAGTTGCAACTCCAATAAACCTCTCAATTGCTACTCCCTACTCAACAGGAGGACTTCGCCTCAAGGGATTTACAGGATTTGCATTCATTCATTCACTCAACTGACCTAATAGTGGTCTGAACTATAAAACCTGGGACTTAAAGCACTTACAGCATAGTAAGTTGCCATTAACGGCAGTTGTCTGATATGTATACGAGAACTTCTAGTGGGTTCACCGGAAAAAATAGGAGTCAGTTGGAGAATTTAATAACATGCTGGCACGTTGGCCATGGTAGCTCAATGGTTAAGAGCAACTGGATGAAAACCGGCAGATCCGTGGTTCAAATTTCGGCTATGGCATTGAATTTTTCCGACTAGCTCTACCTTTCCAAATTTCGGAAATTAACTTTAATAAAAAATGCCTTTATTTAACCAGACCCACACTTTAAGTAATGTTTTGTCAATTCCTTCAGGTTTACCAGACATGCAAAAGTTGCTTAAGGAGCAAGATTTCAAGTATATAATTTTTATTCGTTAAAGGATTTTAAATATAAATTATTTTTATAACTTTTAAAGCCATTTTGTAAAACAACCTTCTTTGAAACATTTTCTTTGTAAAAGGTAGATTTAGGATTATACGGGTTTTGCTGTAAAGTTTCCTTATTTTAATGGAATATTGCCTAATTTTGAATAGCTGGGAAGTCAAAAGCTTACTTCTCAGGCTGATTGTAGAAAAAAAAAAACATTTTATTTACCATGACATTATTCCAAACCAATAATATTTAATAAAAACTATTTTTAAGAAAATAAAACTTAAAGCTAAATTCTACAATGTAAACGCTATTTGGGACAAGGGAAGGGAAGGGAAGGGGTGGGAAGGGAAGGGAAGGGAAGGGGAGGTTGTTAAAATCATGTCGTAGTATTGGAAGATAAAGTAATGTTAAGTTTACCAATATTTACCTAAGTAATATGTGCATGAGCATTTTTCAAGAGGGAGGACGATAACTATTGTAGATAAGCCTCTAATTAACTAAAAAAAAATCAAACAACTGGTCGCGCCGTGGCTAAGTGGTTAGACCGCTCGATACTCACCAAGGCGACCCCGACCGCAAACAGAGATTTGTGGTGGACGACGCGGCGGGTTTTCTCCGAGAATTCCGGTTTTTCCCTCCATATCTTCATTTCATGTATCATCGGTCACCGCATACGGTGCCTGTATATTAAAGGCGACATTTTATACTACACGCAAGCATAACTGATTCCATTAAAGTTTACAGAATAAAAGATATAAAGCCTTTGTTATAATTCAAGCCTGCATTGCCTCTTTAATTAATGAAATGATTTTAGCTCACAATGTGGTCTAGTGGACAGGATGTGGCAAAGCGTAATGAGATTTTTTCTTGGCATAATTCTTAAAAGTTCTACATCCGCTCCCTGCGGAATGTTAGTGTTTAAATTCAAACGAATCTTTCTCAGTGAAACTTTAGAGCAAGTTTAGCTCTTGTTTGTATCAAAAGGGGACTCGCTTGCTTCTAAACCGGGAAAATCAATGCATGTTTATTGCTACATTGTGGATTCCCGTGAATTTAAAGCAGACTTCACGGTTACACAGAGGCTAAAGCTGTTAACCCCTAGCTTCCTTCTATTTGTAGCAGTAACGTTTTCCAAGAAACAGCTACAAACAAGTTTCTTTTCATTAGGTTCTTCCAGTTTAATAACTAAAGAAATCTGGAACGCAGATCTTCACAAGCTCTCTCGAATATAAAGTAGAAAACCGACATACAACAGAAAGCTTCCTACGCTAGTCTGTTGCAGAACAATTTTTTTTATTTGTTACATATTACTCTTTTCAAAAAGCCACCTAATTTAACCTAATTATGCTTTGTGTAAACAGCAAAGTTGGTTACAAACCAAAACTTGGTACTTTAATTCAGCATCTTCCAAGATAAACACTAAGGTTTTGCTGCAACGTTATTTTATATAAAGAAATTGAATTTTTAGAAAATATCTTTGAAGTCCTCTTAATTCTCAATGACGTTTGCATAACTAAACTGCAAGAGACAGATAAAACCTTATTATGGAAAAGAAGTAGAATTGTTGCACCTTTACGTCGAATACTTTTTATTCGCGCATTTAATGATCTCCCAGATATTCCTTTTTGTTGGTGTACCTTTTCGAATACTTACTCTTTTAAAATAGGAAGTTCTCTCTCTCTCTCTCTCTCTCTCTCTCTCTCTCTCTCTCTCTCTCTCTCTCTCTCTGTCATGCAAAGAGAACAGAATTTCTAAGCCTTTACACAACAACCCGCTCTTAAAGTTTAACTACTGTTTGAAGTTAATGTATTCCCGAAATTCCATGGTAGCCACAAGAAAATGTGCAACAATGCAAATTCTGAAAATGAGGGAATTGTTCTTCAAGGGGTGAAGTAGTAATTAGAAAAATTTTGTCACTAGAAGGGGAAAAGATCAGGATAAATATAGGAATTATTTAGGGAAAGTTAAAGAGAGATGGCTAAGAACAATTAAGTGAAAAATGTAGAGTACGATAGCTGAAATGGCAAAAGTGTAAAAAGGAATAGAGGGCCTCCAATACACAAAAACCTAGGGTTAGGTGTATGGGGACCGAATTATTATTCAATGGCGGGCAATATGGTAGGATTTTCAGGATTTAGGCATATATGGCGTTTTCCAATATGGATTTTATAATTGTGATCTTGATTTTGTATTTCCATTTGATGATGTAAAAGGAAAGATAAGAAATAAATTACAAAAAAATTATTTCACACATTAGCCATGTGTCATGACAATGTGGTTCAAACCCCGTCTATAGCATTGCAAATTTTACTCTGACTCTGCCTTTCCAATGAATCAGATTACTTTTATATTTAAACTGAATGCTTAATCTACATGTATACCTGAAATTTGACTGTAAATTGCTATTTTGAATGACTAACTGGGCCAAAATAAATGCATAACTAGCTACTCCGAAGAGAAAAATAGCATCTTTAGCTCTCGCTGGAGGTCAGTAATGTCTTCAGAGTCCAGAAGTGCCCCTTTCAACCATCTGTGAGCGTCTACTATTATTATACTTGAGACTTTTGAAAACCTCATTGTTTATGGCATGGTCGTAAAATAAAACATTGTAGTACATTGGAAATAATAGAATGCCATAGTGTAATTATTGTATATCAAACATAGACAAAACTCCATCTCAAAATATTTGTCTGGACAGATCTGTCCTTATGCTTAGAGAAAAGCATCACATCTGATCCCAATGCCAGAAAGTTTCCTTGCCGGCAAAGAATGAACAGGAAAATCCGCTACAACTACCTCAAAGCACTGAATTTGAACAACTATAAATAACATTAGTTATTTTAATTAAATACTGAGTACCTTACAATTCATAGCTAAAAGATTTTCATATGTTTACAGCAAATATTTACACAGGCATAGTTGGGCTGCTCTAATGGTTATCCAGGCTTTATATTTGTTTATAGAAACGTCTCAGATAACGCACTGATTATTCTTAATAGAGAGGAGTACTGGTCGTGTGCTAAGCACCATCACTTCAGCCAATGGAAAACGTAGGAATCACACATGACAGTTATGTACACTTGGAGTAAACGGTGAGTTATCTGAGAAGCTTCTATTAACGAAGATAAAACCAGAGTAAGGATTTGAGCAGCGCGACCATAGTAGAAATAACGGTAATTAGAACACAAATTACTTCTATAAATGTAATGAAACCGTATGGGGTCCTCGCAGGTCCTAACTATTAGTTTATTGATCGAAAAACGTGTTCAAAATACACACACACAGAGGAGTAGGGAGAGATAGGGAGTAGGGAGAGAGAGCGCGCGTCTGAAACATATGAAGTCGGACAAATGCCAAAATCAAGTCAGCAATCACTTTTCAGGGAAGGAATACGAAGGTTTTCACCAAACATTTTCCTTTCCTGCCAAACTTGATTCGTTACTTTTTCCTTGGTAAGTGATTCTAAGATTTTAGTTAAAATGTGGTAAATTCGATACAAGGACATGAAAAAAAGTAACTAAATTTCTTAAATTCTCTGTGCATTCACACAATTTTATGCAACGGAAAATCTAAGACGCAGTCAAAGACTTGCAACGAATGGGGGGGGGGGGGGGGGGGTAGAGTTCATTAAATAAAACTTTTTACGAAATCTCTTTGACACTTGAATTTATTCAGCTTTCTGTTTAATGAAGCCTTTATAGCTTGATGTTTCATTAAATCTTAATAGGAATAGTATATAATACAACGAGACTATAATGGTAGTAATTAAAACACGAGTACTTAATTATGATACGAGGGTTTTAATTACCATTATAGTCAATAAACGACTTTTTTATGCTCGGTTATGTGTCTAAATTAAAGGTTTCATTTCTGGTTTGAGTGATATGTTACAATCGTCATTCCTTTATCTAAAGTGAGACGTACGTAGTCACGGAAATATTGATTACTTCCCTATAAACAGCTGTTAACCTGTGACACAGTTTAACCTAAAAGAAAGTATAGAAAAACTGGACCAAATTGAATTTATGAAAATATCATTTGTAATTAATGCTAATGATAATATGAAAACAACTGACTATTTCAAATATAGGTTATCTATTTTCCAGTTAGTGAAATGAATTTGCGGGAATGAGCTTTGTTAAATAGTTAAAGTTGAAGGTGAATTGATGTTTTGAAACAATTCTTCAAAATACACTAGGAATACATTTTCTGAGAACAAATTTATAACTTTTGATATTCTTTATTCATGAATTTCTCGTACATCCTTCTTGACTTTTGTGGCAACACGTTATTGGAGTGCTTTTGCCGCAATTTCTGAGGGTGAAAGTTCAATGTCACTGTTACTAGTGTCAGACATTTTGACTTTTTTCTAAGCTGGCGCTAGTACCGTTGTCGACCGATATAAGAATAATCGATACTAGCGCTTTCACGGTGTTACGTGGCCACTTATTGGTCGAATACCAATCTTTAATGAACAGGTGTACTTTAATGCAAAGTACTACTACCAATCGTATAAATACTACAGTTTGGCATTGTCGAGCATAAACATTTTAATATGATTGTGACTGTGTTATGCGTGATTTTACTAACAGATGTATATTTTTCTTTTCAGATGTTGGTTAGTGAGGCAAAAGATACCGCGAGTTCGGTAGTTAAATACGGATCTGCACTTGAATCCCACCAGAACGGTGCTTTGGATTACACCCAATATGAAGATGAATCACCTACAAGCAACTTGGCAAGAGAGAACAACGGGGGTCGTGGTACTTTCCTGTGATGTGGTATGTACACAAACATCACTGATCATCTCCTGCACGTTTTCAGGAACGCGTAGCTTCCTGGTAGTAACGGATAAAGGGACAGCTGTGTAACTGCGGGAATTTCCCTGTTTGGTAGTCGGTTCCGGGAAATGTATACTCCAATCCCTAATAATGCTAATTAGAGTGTGGAGAAGGCGCCTATGAGGGTGACCGGCAACCAGATTTATGTTACATTACTGTTGTAGTGTAGAGGATTTCTAAACTTAATAGTACCTACCTGTGGACCATTAACTACAGAGTCCTTTACTCTATATATACTAAATTGACTGTGCTCCCCTCACGAAAATGTGGCGGCAAGGAATCTGTTTTGACATCAACTCTAGCGTTTTCTGAGAGAGATTACGGCTAGAGCTTCAACATATCAACAAGACTTAGGTCTCGAAAACATGCTCTTGTGTCAGCAATGCTAAGATACTATGCATTATTGCCGTTGCCCGCACGGAATGTATTGCGCTTGTAGCACGCAGTAGTTTGAATATACCTTAATGACTATTTGATGTTTCTGCCCCATGCTTAAAAATTTGCCTTTTAAGTGTTGTCATCAGCGCCCAGTATGTTTCGTCCTTGTGGTTATAAATTTAGAGCGTGAGATGATAGGTTATGAATGTATTGGCGATTGTGCAGCTTTCTATAATACCTTGAATTAATTATCGCTGTCACAAAGGATTGTTATGTACATTACATATTGTGGAGCTGTGTTAGAAAGCTAAGAAAGGGATTTGAAATGTAATTTCCCACATTAAGGTACCTAATTCGTAGAGCTAGGAAGTTGAGGAAGAATACGTGTGTGAAGATAAGGTCTGGCAAATTAATTATAGGTCGTCCTAAGCGAGAAAATGGAGGATTTCATTTGTTCTTTTTTGCCTTTATAGTTACTGTTTTTAGAATTTTTATTCATTTTTGTCTTTTTAGTTTTTTTTTCTTTCCACTTTTTTCAGATGACAGGGTTCTTCCTATTGTATTCAAATCATTAGCACCAGCAGAGAACCTAGTAAACTCTGTCTAAATTTCCAGTTATTTTTCTGCCCACAAGATTACACTCGTTTCAAATACACATCAACGAGATCCATTGATATAAAGAGAAGTTTTTCAATGTTTTCTCAACGTGGTGTTAGAAAACAGACGATCCTTTACGCCTAATTTAGAGATGACTTGATATGATATATTGCAACGCCAGCTGAGTCAAACTTTCTGTAGTTGAATATCTGTAATCTGAGGGTGGTTAAGCCAATATAATTTAATGATATCTATTTCAATTTCTTTCCCCACAATGCCCATTGCTGGTTGCTGAATCAGAAGCAGCATTTCTTGCATGTAGTTTCTCTCGCTCTGTTGCATATCACTTCTTTGTACTTTCAAACCCATTCACTAACTATCTAATTGAAAATTAATTTATTAATTTGAGTATCACTTATTTACGTCCTTGTTTACAATCTTTAGGTTGTTTTAAGGATAATTTTTTGTCTTTTAAAGGTCTTCTTTAGACAATTTACAGGTCCCCAACTTCCCAGCCCTACTAATTGTAAAGATCGTGGTCGATACAATCTCCTGATTTAATTTATACGATTTCTATATGTGGGTCATCTTGGAAAATAAAGTTTTGAACACCATAAATTGAGAACTAAAAGAAGCTTTACAACAGAAATGGAATCCATTTTGTATATTGATCTCTCGAGTTTTGTACCTAAAGTGGAATGTCTAATGTATACAAAGGTTCATCTCGATTAACACGAATTAGGCTAAAAAAATAGAACTATGTAAGCACAGTTTGCAGAAGCCATATAAAATACAGTGGGTAGCCAAATACTCAATACGTTTTACCTCTGACTTAACTTCCCTAGTTTTACCACTATCGTGGTATTGGGGTTCTTCTTCCAGTATCTCATCCTTTAGGCATTGGGTTAAGGTCAAAGCTCTAGATCAGATAGAGATCTCACGATGGGTGGTCAGCCCGATGTCTGGTGTAAGAATGAGAAAAGTAGATGACAGAATGAGGGCGAAATGAATGAAAGGAAAATGGTAATAAGCAATTGGTGGTTTGATGGAGGAGGGAACCGGAGATCCTGGAGTAAACCCGCCCCTACGCCGTGTTATCCACCACAAATCTCGCATGCGGTCGCCTGGGATCGAACCCGGACCTCCTTGGTGAGTCAAGCGGTTTAACGGTTCGGCTACGGCGTGGCCTTACCTCTGATTTACCAATGAAACACATTTATTAATGCGATATGGATTATCAGCTTTGCTCATACTTGTTTAGTGAAAGTTCCATTCCTAATGGAAAATCGATTCTCTTTAAAACTTGACTCTGGCCATAGTTACTTCGTCGGAGATTGACCCCGGTTGGGTAGTCGATATAAAACTACCAGCGTTACGTCAGCCCCAACTTTCGCTTTTGCTGCAAGTCATCTTTACTTTATATTGGCTGTTTTTCCTTTTCGTTCCCAGCCAATGTTCCGTGCGTGAAATCCGGCTGCTTTGAGCACAGCTGTCGTTGACTAGGTTCTGTATCCTTCTCAGAAGCTTATTTACTAATCGCTCAGGCTACCTTCCTTTCACGATGCCATCTGGTTACGGTGCAGTTCACTGTTTTCGCAAGGTGAGGAAAACTGCATTGACATTGAACACCGGGAGGGGACATTACGCCACATTTGTGCAGTGGGTGACTGACGTCAAAGATGATTTGCCGCTTGGGTCGCAAGAGGATAAGAGTACAGTTTCTGAAAAGCTGACCGATGTGATTATGCATACATTACTAATGACACCGAAACGTACATGCAAACAGAAAATAACGCCAAAGAACGTGTATATTAAATTATTTCACCGAAAACAATTGAAATTCAGACTTTATTTGCCGACGCTGTAGACTGGATGTGAAATAAGCTTAATGGTCTCTCTTCTACGTGCCACCGGAAGAAGTCAAGCCAAGAATTTTCATGCCCAAAAAATATTACCCTCCGACGGGTTTGTATCCAGAATATATGTTGAAATGAGGTAAAACAAGTAATGGGTACAATAGCTATCCCTCTTACATCCATTCTGTTAAAGTTTTAATTGAGAATTTTGGATGAAAAACGTTACACAAGCAAAGAAGAATAAAGTACAGAATACTGCTGTGGCGATGTAAATAAAAATGGAATGAAAATGTAAATTTGATGAGTATGGTTTTGGAAAGCAGGCAAGTTGATTTAAATATTGTTCCACAATAATATTAGTGTTGTGAAAAACCAGGAATGTTGCATTCGATGCAAGTATAGTTCGGAAAGGTTGACGTTACGATGTTACGAATGAAATATTGGAAGGGTTTGATATGTGGACTTTGGAAAGGAGCAAAAAGGAACAATATTCATAAGTGGTGTTACTGCTAATTTGTACACATATTTTAGCACGTCAGGACTGTCTAAGGGTATTTTCATAAAGTCAGTCTTATGACTGACAACATGGTGGGAACGCGGTGGGTCATGTGGAAATGAACAAACAGCTTTCTACGTAAATTATAAGGAAGCAGTTCTTTGGTGGCTCCCCAAACACAGCAATTAACGGGGACACGGTCAGTGCACAATAGAAACATGGTAGGTTTTGTGGTAACGTACCTGTAATCAGTGTGCTCCAAGTCTGCACAGGTTAGATTACGTTATGTGTAATGTGCAGTCACTTGCTTCCCTCTACAACAGACCGAAAGCATTTTGCGATCATAATTTATTTTCAGGATAGTGCTTCAACAACTTGACATACCTTCGCTTCATAGTGACGTTATCCCACAGTATATATGGATACATAAATTAATCACTCTGCTACATTCGGAAATATCGACTCGCCAGGTTTTCCAGTTATCATCGAGACCTTTATTCCCAATTATGGTAACTGCCTATTGACATCAAACTTTACAAAAATTATCTCGATATATATTGCTTATTATTAATGCATCTGCCACTTATGTACTGCATTCAACCAAAAAATGCAGTTTAGGGATCAAGTGAATGAAAAAAATCCTGTACAGAAACAGGTGTGGGTGGGTGTGGGGGTGCTGGGAGTTGTGGGTGTGTGCGTACGCGCGTGTGTGAGAGAGGCCCCAAAAACGCAACATACGACAGACATCCAGCTTGATATTCGAAGGATCTAAGAAGAAAATCATTCTCGTGTAAACTTACCTTTTTACAGGGTAAAAATAAAACCATCCTTTTTATTCAGTGAATTTTATATAATTTATTATAACATAAAGGAAGAGATAAAAATCATACTTCACAACACATGTACACTTTAAGAAACATTTTTGTAGCATTGGCTGTATTGAATATTTATTTGATCTTGAAGATTTCTCAAATTGAACTGCCTTGTAGCAGGCACGTGTATAGCTTAATGTGACATTGCTTTCTCCTTCCAGATGAGTTCCTCAGTACCACAATCTTGTGATTATGCGAGTACATACTTTGTTTGCCCTTTTGTGCATGCATTCAAGTTCATATTGCTGAATGAACTTATATCTAGCAAAAGTTTATCGGGAATAGATAAATTACGTTTTTATACACTGTAATATGTGCATAGAGGATTATATAAAGTTGTAATAAATAGAAAAAGTCCTGTAAATGTAACATCAGATTGCTACTACTCCAGATAATATTGTTTTTCATTGGTAATTTATTAGATAGTCTTATTTTACAGAAATATGTTTAGGGCTAGTCAACCAAAATACCATAGGCATCATTGTAAGTTTAATTTAAACTTGCTTTCGTATAACAGTAATTGCACGAAGAGGGAAAAAGAAAGAATCAAAATGAAGACAAAGGAGCACAAAAATTGCACAAAATTAATAAATGTATTATAATTTAAAAAAAACATTTGTTAGCACTTATTTATAACGTCACTGAGAGGAACTGTGAAATACGTTTGGAGTCAAAAGTATTTAAATGAAACATTTTTAATGATACATTTTAGGCAGAGAATAGAAAATTCAGTTTTTGTAATGTAGGACATGCCTGACGTAAGAAGAACTCATAATAATGGGTAAAAGTTCTCGGAATACAAACTCAAGTTGTTAAATTGGTAATAAGATATTACTCGTGTTTAAGAATATATATGCACTTAAATTAATTCGTCACAGACACTTGAGACGAATGGGAATTAATTGAAATTGAAAGCACTTGTGACTTAGTGATACATTTAGCACTGAGCAAAATATGTAATATGTATTTATACAAGGATGGGTCAAAAAGTAATGCCTCCTATTTTCTTTCTCTTTTAATTGAAAAAAAAAAAAAAGAATCCAATTTACATAGCTTCAAAACTACATTGACGATTAATTTGTCACTATTTGATATAATCTCCGTCCTTTTCCACAGTTTTAGTCCACCTTTTAACTAGGGCATGTATTCCAGTGTGGTAAAACACACGGTCTTGCTTCCTAAGCCATTGACGTACGGACGTTTTCACAGCCTCCTAATGTTCAAAATGAATCCCACGATGAGATTCCATCAGATGGAAGTCTGATGGTGCCAGGTCAGGACTGTATGGGGGAGAGGTAAGACTTGCCATCCCAATTTCTCAATTTCTGCAGTGGAAATGAAATGTGTAGTATTTAACGCCCGCTTTTACTACATATGGCACCGCAGGCGATGACGCTGTTGATACATGAGATGAAGATGGAGCACCGGGGGAATGAGATGGCGGGGGAAACCGGAGATCCCGGAGAAAATCCGCCCCAGCGCCGTGTTGTCCACCTCAAATCTCACTTTGCGGTCGTCTGGGATCGAACCCGGGCCGCCTTGGTGAGAGCCAAGCGGTCTAACCACTGAGACATGGCGCGGCCTTTCTGCAGTGGTGTAACGCCTGGTGTGTGGTCTTGCATTGTCATGCAAAAGAAGAGCATCCACCATAGTTTTTGTTGGCCGAACTCGGCGAAGATGTGCTTTCAGCATTTTGAGAATTCTGACATATTGGACAGAATTTATTGTGCATCCCTGCTCCAAAAAATCAATCATAAGCACACCTCTGCATCCCAAAACACTGTCGCCATAACTTTCCCTACCGACCGCTGAATTTTGAACTTTTTTTTCTTCGTTGACGTTGTGTGATGCCATTCCATTGACTGCCTCTTTGATTCAGGTTCAAAAAAAATGAACCCACGTTTCGTTTCCAGTAACAATTTTTTCCAGAAACTCCTCTCCCTCCAAATTGAAGCGCTGCAAGTGTTCGGAGGCTATTGTTTTTCTTGTTTCTTTGTTTTGGGCGGTTAACATTCTTGTTACCCAACGTGAACAAACTTTTGAGTAACCCAGTTGTTGAATAATCGTCATTACACTGCCTTTACTGAGGTAGGTAATGTGACACAATTCACCTGTTGTTACCCGGCGATCACCACGAACGATGTCATCGACTCGCTGAATGTTGCATGGAGTCACTGCAGTCACCGGGCTGCCGCTTCGCTTTTCATCTGCCAATGGCGTTTGCCCTTCAGCTTCGTTACAGCGACGAACCCATCGTCTAACAGTGCTGACATCCACCGTTGCATCAGCATACACATTTTTTAGCCTTTCGTGAATGCGAATTGGCGTTTCACCTTCCGCAGTCAAAAATTCAACCACAGAACGCTGTCTAATACGAATGTCGATGTCATCCATTTTGCAAGAGGATGCAGTGCTGCCACCTGTTGACTTAGGAAGTTACTACTCCAGGGGCTTGGAGAAGGTTTGAGGAATTGCGTCAAATTCGAAGTTTTCACATGGCTTACTTATTTAAGGAAAAAAAACAGGCATTACTTTTTGACCCACCCTCGTAATACACGTATAAATGGCATTGCTTTTATCAAGGTACAATTTGAGTGGTAAGAGTTCTTGTATTATACCTCTTTGAATGAAGGTACTCACTGTAGATTTTATAACTAAGGGGATTTTAGGTCTTATTTCGTCCATGGGTTTATCTCACCCTGGGCTTATTTCGTCCTATGTCTGTTTCAGGAGTGTTCCCTCTGCAGCCTTGGTTCAATTTTTATTTTGGGTTTGGGAGAACCAGCATGATCGTCTTTTTTATGTTTACAATGGTTATTTACATGTTTATACATTTGGTATAAATGATTATATAATGGGTTTCTTGTTTTATTTGTTTTTTCATATATATTTTATATTTTTTATTATATTTTATTTTTGTAATTTTTAAAGCTTACGTATACTCTAAAACTAACAATAAGTTTCTGTGCTTTGATGTCAAGTGGAAGACCATTCGCTTAGTAAATAACTAAACAAACTATTTATTTCGGTTCGAATTCTCCTTTTAACTAAGTTATTTAATATAGGTATCTTTTGTACATGCAGATAAATTCTGAACCTCTCATAGAACAGTTTAATTTGTTTTCATTGTTACATAATTTAACGCATTTAAATCATCATTGACATAATTTAATTAGTACAAATACTTTATACAGTTTAATGCTTTTATTTTTATTTTTAATTTCTGTAAGAAGTGCCGACAAAACGGAGAGTAACTGTCCGTAGAAGTGAAAATAACTAAAACTGCACTTCTTCACTCTTAAAAGCCACAGTTTAAAACGAAATAAATTCCCTGTGTACAGAGAATTGTCTTTGCAATGTTGCCAACCGAAGGTTTTAAGAGAATATGTGTAAGCTACTCTTGGTCACAAAGTTGCTGTTAGATGCTACTGCATACTTCTAATGGAGATTTACTTAAATTATAAGCTTAGATCCAAAATATAAATGAATTATTTTCGTTTCCAAAATTAAATTTATATTTTGACAACAAGGAACAGGATGCGACTTTCAAGCGGGATGCTGTTTGTCCCTGAACACTCCCAGGCCAGCACCCAATGGGAGTCCTGTCGTATTGTCATATTGCACTCTGCGTAAGTGGGGTACGACGAGCGCCAGTAAACCCGTCTCTAATAAACACTAGTTGCGCTAAGAGAGAAACTCAAATTTTGCAAAAACTGAACCACGAGGAAGACAGTGAGTAATGTTACTAACATAATCGTAAAAACCCCATATTTTTAGCTCAATTAATTTTCGTAATACAAATAAATAAAGTGCTAATGTATTATAACGAAACATCGCGACCTATGTAAGTACTGTAATGACCATTATCATTGGTTGCTGTTAGGATTGTACACATATCTGTAATTACTCAGAACTGAAAGATAAACCTTTGACATGATGTGCTAAAAGAATTACTTTGAACAGGTCAAGGTGTTCGAAAAATGTGTAAGAGTTGCTACTAAACTGTAATTCTTATTGACCTTTGGACCCAGCAACGAAAATTCAGCACGCAGTAGCAATGAAACTCAGAAAGGTTCGAGAAGTCGAGAGACCTGACAAAACCCAATTTTTGTACGTCTAAACCTTGCTATGCATAGCGAAAAATCAGTAGTAACGCTTCTTACACAACACTGGCAAGTTCCAGTACAATATAATATTTTAATCGTAGCATGCATGCCCTGGCCATTATTGCAGGGTTGCGTGTGTGACGTCACTGAGCCATACCGATAATTATTACGCTGAGACATGACCCGGCATTCCAGAACAATTATGTACCTGGAACACACAAACACACGCAGTAATGAGTTTGCATCAACAAACAGGACTGCATCTTACTTCCACGATGCAAAGGAAAGTGTTTGCCCTAAACTGCCGCAGTTTTTACCTGGCGTAAGCAATATATTGAATTTAAAAATAGATCTCCTTACATAATGTATTTGAAACGGTCCAAGCACCGATGATGCATTATTTGTATAGGTAGCACTTTCTGACTTGCATAGGTATCGTATATGGTCAGTTGGTATTGCAGTACCTGGAAGTTCCGGTAGAATCTACCCCTTTTTACAATGACACTGGTTTGTAATAAAAAGGGAGGGGTATGTAATTCGAACACAGCACCACGCTAGACAGTAGTGGGCTCTTTGTGCTTCCAGATTACCCCTGGGAGAGGGATAAAGTGACTAGATCCGATGTGCAATTCCAAGAAACCATTACATCACGTTGCCCTGCCTTAGCTACCCACAGCCTAGTAGCGCTGGAAATGGATCTCGCAGCTCTCAGGAAGTAGATCGTCACGAAGAGCCGGGGAGAAATCTTTACAAATTTTACCGTCCTGTCGCAACACGAACCACAGAAGTCTAATCACACTACTCGGGAACAGATGAAAGAAAACAATGGGGGCAGGAAAGGGACACAAAGTTTGTGGTAGAAGGGAAACCACCCCAAAATTCGTCTATCAACCCGGGGAACAAAGAAAGGGTAATCCAACCCGAACCTTCAGAATACAAATCTTGCACGTTACCATGAAGCTGCCTCTCCTGGTAGAGAAGCTAGGTTTTTTATTTAAAATCAAACGGAGCACATGGCGTTTCGCCTCTCCCACGACCTTGCTGGATTCCGCTACTACCGGCTGCCGTTGTGCGCGGAGGCTAGCGGTGTGCTCACTCCACTCGACAGTATTGAACAGGCGCTTTTCTCTAGAGCAATGCATTGTGTGTAAAATTATTATAAATAGGAATCACAAGCCGTGTAAGCAAAGAGTATGTACAAACGTTTCCTGATGAAGTGTTTCCTTCCAGCTTTACAATTCACGAGATTGTGAAAAAATTCGAAACCACTGGTGCTGTGGCAAACAAAAAACGAAATCGTAAACTTACGGTGTTATCAGAGGAAAAGCTAGACGACAAAGGCAAATATTTTGTGCGTTCACAACCAATTCCATCGCAAAATTAGTACCCCAGATGAACATTTCAGTTTTCTGCACATAGAGCCACTAATTTATTAGACACAAAAACATATAAATGTAAAAGTTTCCGTGTTTTCAAACAAGATGACCCAGTATCACGGATGCATTATTACCAATGTTTTTTTTGTCATCAGTGAATGACGGTTTAATTGATCCACAGCTTCTGTTCTTCGTGGCTGCATCTCAATGGTCGTGTCAACTTATAACACTACTAGACCTCTGAAAATCCGCACCGTGTTCGAGAAATTACTCATTATAATTGGAAAGTTGGAGTTGGGTGTGCTGTTAGCGCTAGACGCATAATCGATTGATCCAATAGATACCAGTAGAGTGTAGATGCAGTGAGATACCAAAATGACAGTTTGACCCATTTTGTCTTGAACTGACAGAAGAATTGAAATCATATGATTTCAACAAGATTCTGCTGTTGCCCATATAGAAGAGGAGTCCATGAATGAAATTAGGGAAGTGTTTGAAAATAGTGATTACTGCTGGCGTATGACCCTCTCGCTCCTCCGATCTAACAGTGTGTTAGTCTCCGACGCCTGAGACGCAGGGGGGTTGGCGAAGGTTTCCCACACCCTCCCTGGACAGGTTTATGACTATTCTTACAGACCATTCAAAAACATTCTGACGGCTTCTACTTTTGTGAATGAATCTTCCCGATTTTAGTGTACAGAGTGAATAGGGCACATGCGTTTTTAACGGTTCTGCTCCTTGTGTAGTAGGCGTTTTCTGCCACACATATTCGCTGTCCTTGTCCTACTGTGTAAGGCAGCACATACCTTCCAGAGACGTTCTTTGCGTTGCTGGACTGTACTTGTGGTGTAAACTGAAAGACAAAGTTTACAAGACAAATCCTCATACGTTGGAAGAACTAAAACACAATATTACACATAGAATCAGAAACATTACAGTGGCCCAACTTAATCGTGTGAATTAGAATGTTTTCTCTCAATATAATGCTCGTTTAGTCGAATGTGGACATTTCCATCATCTTCATAATGTGTTATACATGCTTTGTGCGTGGGTCTATGTAGGAGCGAAGCCGGCTGTGGCACACCTAATCACGCACAAGCGAAATGCCGTGCGACCGTTAGGTTTTAAATGAACAAACTGTATTTGCGAACGCATTATAGCCTCGCATCTGAGGACAGAGTTCGCTAAAATAAGGTTAGCACTTTCTTCGGACCAAGCTGTCTATAAATACTGCATTACCACCGTTAATGAGGACATCTCTATTGTTTACGATGGAATATTTAACAGGAGCTTGCTATGCACTTTGCATATGAATATTCAAACGCACCTCATTAATGCTAAAATATGCTAAAATATTCCGTGTTGTTGTATACCCTAAATTTTGCATTACTGTCTTTCGCTGACTCAGACATGATTCAAATAAAATTAGTATTTACGTAATTTAACACGGTGGTTATCGCATCTAGCTTGAATACAGATGCTGCCTTTATTCATACACAAAGCAAGAGAAAAGGAGTGAGAACGAGGTATTATTCTGCACACAAAGGCAAGCTACCTGTTGATATCGACCATTTTATTCACGGTCGTCTTGCTTTGATGTGGGTCACATTTCACCTTCCCAAGATAATCCAATAAAATACATCATGCAAAGTGTTCTGACTAGAGAGCGCTATTCAAGTAATACCGTGTTTACTAAAGGAAATAGAAGAAAAACAAAAGAGGATATAAACCATAGAGAAGGCATTGTATACTAAAATTACTAATGCTAAGAAAATGATGCCTGACGCCGCATGTCAGGGCAGTCAACACTGTAACTTGAGTCTTGGATATATGTGTAACCGAAGAAATCGCCAGATAACTTATTTACAAAGAGGCACTGCTTCGGTCCTTTTATGGGACATTATCATGTGATATATTTTAAACTATTATGTTAACAATGAAAATAAATAATTGCATTGGTTCTTAAGTGTGTTCCTATGATGACGTTTACTGTCTTACTCCCTCTAACTTGAAGGCATGGTTTTACGAGTAGTTTTAAACTCTGCTCAAACACAGTTTATATCAGTTAAATGTCCTTAGTTCTGTGGTCGTCTTCTTGTGCCAACTGCGTGTGGTATAACTATCCCTCTGCTTTGTTCTTCGGTTGACCTTATTAGCGCAATGTTGCCGTAAAGTCTGACCACCCCAATATACGAATTCACAAAATACATGCCCATATTAAAGGAATCGTACCAGAATTTTTATAAATGGTTCCAAAAGTAACGTTCTGATTGCAGAGGGTGCGTTGTATTACAATCCAAAAGTTAGTACATGAGGCGAGATCTTGCAACCGCTCCTGATTCATAATTGCAATTGACAGCAATGTCCACTTGTTCTAGTTCTAATCTTCTTCTAGTCAAACTTAATCGTGCTACTGAGCTCTTGCGTCCTAAGCAATGGCGCAATTGTTTGGGCACAGTAATCTGGTTCCCAGTAGTGGAATGCTAGAGGATTGGAGCGTGAAACATCTGAAGATCGTGAAGAAGTTGTGTAGCCACGATAATTAACAACACTGGGGAGACATGAAATTCACCACACAAGTGTAAGTGGGCGTAGGACAGCAGTCGGTTTGGTCAACCCAAGAATGTCTACCGTATCAGACTGTCGTAGAAACTTATCCAATGATAAACGTGAACTTCTTTAACGTTAAAATAAGACCTGAAGCTTTCCTGGCGACGAATATGCTCATTTTCTTCTCGGGCAACAAGCCAGGTGAAAAGACGATTAGATATCGACGTTTTGGGAGTGTGCATCTCTCCCATCATCAGGATATTTATAAAATGCTACAATCACAAGTGAAACACTGGATATAACACCAACATAAACATAAAGACAAAACACTATCAAAATTCCCATTACTGAACAAAATACTGTTTTCAGTATTGCCAGATGCCAGATCAGGAAATGGCGCGAGTATAGAGAATTGTCAAAGAAACGTAACTGATTATCAAGCTGTATGATCTTTGCTTCTTAAATCGACGGGTTTCCATTTTAAGGCCGGTTTCCAAAAGGAACTGAACCCAAATCCAGCATTACGATTAAGCGTGCTCCTTTCAGAGGAAATGGCCAAAGCCTCCTTAATTCTCCGCTCCTAGTAACTGTTGCATATTGCCAAGATGGTCGTCTCCCGAAAATTGGCTCTATGGTCGTTATCAAAACAATGCTTTGCCAGCCCAGAATTCTCAGGTAATGGAAATCCGTCGATTTAAGAAGCAAAGATCAATACAGCTTGATGATCAAGTTAAGTAGTTCCTTTTCTTTGACACAGTTTTCTATACTCCCGCCATCTCCTGACCTGACATTTAATTTACTGAAGTCTTTTGTTCAATTATGCGAATTTTGATAGTGTTTTGTCCTTACATTGCAGAATGTAGCAAGGGAGGGAAGGAAATTCTTGTCACCTAGCAGTTTTCCTAACAGACGAAGAATTACAACTTGTTGCGGAAGAACCTGAGACAGTTGAGTAACAGTAGACAAAATATTTTGCTGTTATGGTTTAAGTGTTATTCGACTCTGTACTTGTATCTTAGGGATATTTGAAATAAAGTATTTTTCTTCAGCTGAAACTGTCGTAGTTGATACTGAAGAAAATTTTTGCGACTCCATGTGTCATTAGAGAAAGCATTTATAAGTTCAGTAATTTGCAGCTGTATTATATTTTTAAAGCAACTCCTTTTGGATACATATATTTGGAACCACCAACACAAAAATATCATAAGTTCCAGGCCCACCGGTTTGCCTCTTGAATATCGAAGTTTGTCTCAAATACAGTTTTGCCATTTGTTGAACTGTACTGCTACCTTCAGCGCTAATGGTTTAATGTATATTCACTAATCCTGTTACAAGTAAAGCACCATAAATAAAATGTTTGGTCAGGTAACGTTTGACATTTGTTTCACGCAACAGATGTAATACATCAAAAGCCTCGAGGCAGGCATTGTCCCCGCGATGTTCAGCTTCATTACTGGGAAACTTCTTCGTGCTCTGCCTCTTTTGTTCCCTCCTTTCTGCGCTTATACCTTATTAAAATTCTCTGTGTGCTTCATTTTCCTCCTCTGCAAACGATCCAGAACTAACGATTTGCTGTACCAATATGATGGGACAAAGAAAGATTATTAATAGCTGCTTTTTCTTTATTTTAACGATTCACTGTAAAAAGCTACAAATTTTTAATGGAAAGCCAGTTTCTATGAACGGCTCAGCTATAGATACAAATTGGAGACTATCCTTAATGGCAGGACGCAAGTGGAGAGAGCCACCTACTGCTTCACAACAAATCATAAACTGAAAAGATAAAAATGCATTTTGGTTAATTTTAAGTTCGAACTCAAGTTTGCCTTTAGTCCTAGAGGACTGAATAAGCAACTCTTAGGGGATTTAATAAAAGTACAGTAAAACATCGTTAATCCGGACCAATTTTGACAAAACGTGCTGTTCAGCGCAGTACATGAAGACTTATTTTACAGACGGTAAATTGCTATTGTGAGTAGGTACATTCTTGCCAGCGGCCGAATTCATTGCTCCTACGCCACCTTCTTGGGACTAGCTTGGAAGAGAAACTCTGATAAAATCATGGTAGAAGTTGTGACCTGTTGTGTGTGACTTGCCAGAAAACAAGATTGAAGAAGAAACAATAGGTGAGGAACAAGATTTCATAGACATTTTAAAAAATATCGATCGCAGTTCCAATGTTGACGATGCAAATGGACAACGATTGAGGCTATAAACAGATTAGAGGAACACATTATTGCATCATGAAGTGTTATCGACAATGAAAATGAAGAGTATTCAGATTAAGACAGTGTTGATGAACCAGCTTTGGTTAATGTTTCACGTGCAAGCAGTAGCAAACAGAAAAATTGATGGTTTTCTTCGAGAGTCAAGCCGAAACATTGCCAAATGAATTTCTAATTTTAAACCGGATACGAGATAATGTAATCGATACACCAAACTGAGACAGCAGAAGTTCACTGCCTCTTTTTCTACTTACTAGTTCGTAGGTCTATTGGGTACAGTACAAATACATAGGTAATTACAGTGCATACAGTAGTTTATAAGCAGTAAAAATATTTGTTATATTTTACATGGTTTTTTTTTTTATCGTTATTCCGTCACTCTCCAGATAACCCAGATTTTCATTAACCCCGGATCGACACTGGTCCCAGTTGATCCGGGTTAGCAAAGTTCTACTGTACTTTTAACCACATACTTGATATGCTGTTTTGAAAAACTCTGTTAACACAGGCATTGATATTGGAACTTGCTTTACAGCCAGCAAGTATCTTGATTAAAAAATGTCTTAAGATTTGATTGTAGTTCACATTACAACAATTTTCGTCTGTCAAAGTAATGTGCAAGAATTGGAGAATAAACTCCAGTACTGTCCTGTGTTCTCTTTATATGGAACTTGAATGCCCGGGCGATACCTGAATGACAATCACCACATTGGAAATTAATTGTTCTTTCACACTGGCCGTGTGTAGGCTAAAGTATGGAAAGATAAGAGTCAGACTGAAAAAATTCAATGCCATAGCCGGGATTTGAAATACGAATCTTCTGGTTGCCATCCGGCCGCTCTAACCCTTGAGCTTTAATGGCCAACGTGCCGACATGACATTAGATTCTCCAACTGACTCGTGTTTTTCCCGGTAAACCACTTAGGAGTTCTCATTATGGTTAGAGCGGCTGGAGGGCAACCAGAAGATCCGTGGTTCAAATCCCGGCTATGGCATTGAATTTTTCAGTCTGACTCTATCTTTCCATACTTTAGCCTACACACGGCCAGTGTGGAAGAACAATTAATTTCCATTAATTGACCTAATAGTGGTTAACTATAAAGCCCGGGCCATAAAGTACTTACATGTTGTAAGTCGCCAATAAGGTAGTTGTCTCATGTGTTGATGAGAACTCCTAAGTGGTTTACCGGGAAAAACACGAGTCAGTTGGAGAATTTAATGTCATATCAGCACTTTGGCCATAGTAGCTCAGGGGTTAGAGTGGCTGGACGGCAACCAGAAGATCCGTGGTTCAAATCCCGGCTATGGAATTGTATTTTTCAGTCTGACTATCTTTCCAATCACCACATTACTTCCCTTTTCTACCATAAAATCAAATCACATTTAAACCAAGTGAGATGAAAATATTCCTCACGTTCATTTATTATATTTAGGGTTAGTATGCGCTTGGAAGCATGTAGGATGGAAACATTCGTCAAGTCTTCAATATTCTCAAGTATTTGACTTGCTTGTAATTTTTTTGTTTCAATCTGTGGATGTCATAGATTTATAGTTACTATCCTGTCCTTGTTTGAAGTTGTCGATGATACTTTGGCATAGTACGCAATTTCCTGTTTCATTATATTGTGGGATATTGCTATTCCTTTATTATAGACTTTGAATGTGGCTCAAAGTGTGACAGTTACCGAACACTAAGAGCTTTGGCAACAAGCTCGTAAATTTGCCTCGATAATTAATTCCTGTCACATTTTCTAATGATGTTCCCTTGTGCTGGCGGGTTCAGACAGATGCAAGAAAAAAGAAGAAAGGGGGGAAAAACCTCAGGTCTCTGAATCCATTATTCAAGTACGTTACCAGCCGAAGTATCAAATTTTAGTCTGAAACTTTAAATTTGATCTTAAAGAACTGCAATTAAAGTAAATTTGGGAATTTCACTTTACCTTTATTGCTTCCAATATAGGCTTTCCCTCTGAACTGCCGAGTTTCTATTCTGCAGGAATCAGAGTATTGGTAGTGTTTCGTCGCTGGTTTTTTGTGTTCTCAATTTAGTAGTTATAACATTTCTTATAAATATCCTGATGATGGGAGCCATGTGGGCTCCCGGAAAGTCAATTTCTAATCGTCTTTTCACCTGGCTTGTTTCCCGAGAATATCTTTAACAAACTGCTTAGAGTTTGAACTAAACTAACATATGTTCCATAACAGATGAACAAAACCCTACTAGAAGAACAAGTGATAGTTAAAACAAAAACATTCAGTTTTTTGGTATTAGGATTTTGAGATACTCGTTGTTCTTGGTTCAAATTTTCCAATAAACTTTTAAAGTGCTATACCAGCATTCCTTTATTTATCGTCATATATGGCTATGCTTTGGAAATTGTGTATCTACACGATTTTTTTTATCTGAACAAAGTAGAGGAACAGAAGAGTAAATTAATTTACAGAATTATTCATATTCGTATTCACGAATTAGTGGACACAGACAATAACATATCAACACGAGTCTAGCTAACTTTTGAACGAGATAATTTTTGTTGAATTTTTGGTCATTAGAAAAGAATCTCAGGAACTGTGAACCTTAGAACACCAATACAAAACCAATTTATATAAACCTAAATCAAGTATCTCTGTTTCATCATTAAAGATTCTTCTTCTTCTTCTTCATCTTCTTCTTCTTCTTCTTCTTCTACTTCATATTCTTCTTCTTCATCTTCTTCATCTTCATCTTCTTCTTCATCTTCATCTTCTTCTTCATCTTCATCTTCTTCTTCATCTTCATCATCTTCTTCATCTTCTTCATCTTCTTCAACTTCTCCTTCTTCATCTTCTCCTTCTCCTTCTCTTGCTCCTCCTCCTTCTCCTTCTCCTTCTTCTCCTTCTCCTTATTTACAATACTTACAAGAAGAAATTACTGTAACTTTTAAATGACGTGAAATCAAAACTCATTTAAGAGAAAAATTCCTGCAATTATTTATTTCGATTAATATTACGCGAAACTTTGATAAAAGATATATAAAAACAAGCGATAGTGAGCAGAAAAATCATAATTCAACACATTTTACAGCTATAGCTAGGCTTTAATTCTTCAAATGCTAAATCTCCGCATTATTATGTTCTAATTGGTAAATGCGTGCATTCATTGCTTGTACGAATGATGTGATTGTTAGCTCCATCTGGGTATGATTTACTACTCAATTAGGAAACGTCCAGTATTCATTTAGTTTTAGAATGCCTTCACCTACAGGCGCAGCTAACATACCGGTGTCAGTAACATTAAGTTTCTAAATGGCAATGTCACATGAAGCGGTTGCCTTGAAGGTGGCCGGAGGTTCACTATCTGGCTGTGACGTGTTGTGGAAACCCATTTCTGAGAATTGCAAGTTCAAAGTTTTTATCACCTGTGTTATCACAGGAACCAGATGTTTCACTGTCGCATTTGTCTGTCTGTGGCGCCGGTCTTTCTGTATTAATTGTGCCTCTGCTTTGTTCTGTTAGTTTAATAAATTGCGACAATTCATAACTGGGTTTACTCGCTATTAAATTTAATCTTATTAATGCTACATTTGAGTTTTATTCAGAAATGAATTACATCAAAGAGTTACACTTAAAACAAGAACTTAGAAAATTCCACATTTTAAACTGTAATGCATCAGTCTTCAATTTATTTAAACCCATAAAACTACCCTGTTTAATGCACAGGTAGCCATGTTCCCTAACACAGGCGCTTTGTTTAATCGTGGAAGGGTTTGTTAATTAATACTGGTGGATCAGATTAAAAAGGCAGCGAACGGCAAAATAGAATTGGTCAGAAGATCGTCATGGATCATCGCGGAGGAATCTTTGGCTGTGACAAAAGACTGTATTTTCTACTTCAAAACAATAGAAAACTTGCTTCAAATTATAACTCTTAGCTTCCATTAAATTTAATAGTCGACTTAATTGGTAGTCTACATCTTCACACCTGCTCAAACAAACCCTGAAAATAAACGATCTCACATTTTAACACTAGAGCAACTGACAAGAGATTCACTGAAGAACAGAGCCAAGGCACACACATCACTTCGTCATGAAGCTTAATAAATCATTTTATAGCCATTACTAATACGTTCACCTGAGAAACTGTTCACTTAACAGGGGCATCCAATGTAACTCAATCAAAAATTAAAAGAAAATTACAGAATAGCTTATCAGTTAGTTCACTATACTAATATTCTAGTTGGATATATACGATTCGTTTATATGCACTAAATTGAATTCGCATATTTTAATACATTACGTACCACAAGCTTATCGGGAAGTCGGCTTCTATCTTTTATTCTTCTTGTCACATTTTTCATCTTGCTTGAACTGTTTTTGGTCATAGCTTCCCCCACCGTTTCTCGTAGGTTTCCTTGCGTAGTTATCGAATCACTTCAAAAACACCAAACCTATATAATATCCAGTTTTCTTTTAGAAACTATTCCAAATTTTATTCCTTTCCCTCTGCTTTTTAAGGGGGGCGTTTTGGAAGTTGCATTCACGTTTTGTCTGTTTCCACACATTGGATATAGTTCCTTTAGTAGCCTTAACCACATTGCTCCTATTCTTGACCTAAGCAACGCTTTCCTTAGTTTTTGCACAAATATCCAGATAAATTTTCTCTACTGCACACTTTCACTAGCTTCAGTAATATTTTGAAATAAACTTGCAACATTTTGTGTCACAATTTATAATTTTATTCCATAATTCCTGCCTACTTCTTGTGCGTTTATCTAGATAAATTGCGATCATTATGCTTTCTCTCTGGCTATAAACAGACTTTGGCAATATTTCCAGTGATATTTATTTTGCCCTAATGCTTTAATGTAAATAAGCCACCAAATCTTTCATACAAACTCTTCCCAATTCAACTGGAAATACTTCAGCAGAACTTGATGACATATCAGTTTCTCGTACATTCTGTGGATCTTGTCAGTGTCTACCAACTTATCATTTGCTGTTCTTCTATACCTAACCTCTCTTGACGTAGCTTCATATTTGTACATAGTAATAAGCCGTAGTGTATTAGTAACTAACGTCTAATACCATATGCCGGCTCTAGAACCAGGCTTGCCAGTTCTTTGGGAAGGTACACAAATATTTTGCAGGCTGAGGTACATACATATGCGTCTGTTTATGCATTGAATGTCATAATATACGAGTACGAAGCATGGGCAGGTGCAAATACTTGTTTATATAGTCAGGTAGAATTGAACTTCGTTTTGCAATGCCAAGGGATGTAGGATTTTAGGCTGCGCAAAGTGATCCTTTCATTCTTGTATGGGTCCGTGGGTAAGTAAAGCAATGAGATGGCTGACATGCTTGAAAAGAAGGCTCCAGTGTTAATTTCATAGGACCGGAAGACTTTTGTGGCATATCTCTAAAAAGTTGTAAGTACGAGAATTCAACTAACAAATAGTTTCATCTTCAATTTTGGAGTAGACAAAATTGCTGCCAGATAATTCAATGGATTAAGCCGGATCCTGGCAGTAGGTAGAGTAGGAATATTTTGAATTTAAGTAGATTTATACTCTGAAATCTTGCTAAAATTAGTTCTATTGAAGGCAGGTGCCAACTGGTACCTTATTATACTTATAATTTTGATCTCTGTCGGCTATTAAAGACCAACACATTACGTAGACATTTCAATATAATGCAGGAAATGTGGAAGGACCAGGTTAAGAGGTCCAGAGGGTTCAGTAAAACTACATGCAGTCTTCCCACTCATTTCTCCACCAACTTCCTGTGTTTGGTGTGCCCAGAAGCTAACAATACAGCTGAAGTAAGTATAGTTTTCATGAAGGTACACCCACAAATTACAGTACGGTATCTAAGGACGCCTCTGTGCAGGGAGTCACACCTCCCAGGGTTCGGTGTATTCATCATTAAATGTTATGACATGAAATTCATGGCGCCTCAAGTCTCTCGCATAACGCTACATCGCCCCATCTTCTATTTGGCAACAGCTTCTTCTAAAACGATTAAAAAGATAGCATCTTGTTCTCATTATCCTCGTGGGATTTTACATCAGCTTACTTCCCGCAGAAGTCGCATTAGTCCATGTGTGGATCACTTCGAGGAAATGAAGACACGTTTACACATTACATGTAACGATTAACCTGTGAACCAGTTCTCCCATTATTGTTATTTATTTTTGTGATGTGTAAATGAAACTTTGTCTTACTTCGTGCACATTTTCATCTCTTTTGCTTATACAGATAGACGAAGACCCCTGTTTCGGCGAGGGACCGTTACAAGTGGTGCAAGGTTGAACTGTAGTCCAAAATAGTTCCGCAACAGGTTTCTAGTTTTTCGCTGTACTTGAACTCGACGAGAAATAATCTCAGACTTCAGTGGCAATTCTTCCTGCAATCCTATGACTGTCTACAGAGACCCAGGACGCTTCTGCACTTACTGGTATAATTTCGTGTCATACGACAAGAAATGTCATATGGCATAATTTTAGTGGTGCTTCTATGTAAGTGACGTGTTGCGCGCTGTTTACAGCAGGGAAATCGGTTCTATCCACCTATTTCCACATTTGTTTATGCCAGTACGGACCCCCGTCTGTTATACTATTGTTATTGGCTATTTAGCTCTGGGATATGAAACACGTCATTGTTGGGGTGTACATTCCATAAGAAAACTCAAAAATACTGGACAGTGCATTTAAAACCCTTTAGGAAATTGCTTCTTGTCTCTACTCTTGTAATTTTCTGACGCAGTATCTCAAACTGACCCTTAGTACGCCTTATATAAAAGTTCCAATCCGTAAATGATAAATGTGATTGATGAAACTCTTTCGTTAGGAGTGATACTACAAATCACAATAAGTCAACTAACTATACGTAGTTCTGAATTTCCCAGCTTAACACAACTATCTCGCGAAAGTGTGACGTGCAAAAAAGGACCCACATGAACAGATAAACAGATGCCATGTGATTGTGTGTAGTGTAAACTGCAATATCATGAGATGTGTTTTAGATCGCACGGCATAGTGTACGACAGTCGCGTTGCGCTAACAGAAACACAATAGAAACTGCAAGTTATCGCCGCAGACTGCTTCCCTTAACCGCACAAAAGCTGTTCCTGTACCGAGCAGAATTTCATCTCGCTGCTATATATGAAAGATCCAGTGCATTCTAATCTTAAATATGATGGATGGTAGGTGCCGGTAGGTGTCTCATTCTTGAGAGATACCATCTGGCTCGTCACAAGTCCATACAGGTAATTGTACCTGTGCTTCCATACTTGATGGGCATATAGAGGTTCGACACATACCCTCATACCTTAGGGCCAGGCTGCCAGGACAAATGTTACTGGGAACCTTTCAGTCTATATCTGTGGCTGTAAATGCAGAGCATTCATCACTATCGATTTCCAATTTTTCTATTGTTTTAGGCTTAAAGCGCGTCATGGTATTAAATTCCAATCCAATGGCGACTAAGGGCAGTCGAAAAAATAAATATTCAATTTTTATTGTTTGTTGCAATGGTCATATCGGCGGCCGTTCTCCTTTGGAACATATCGCCTATTAGCAATGGTGTTGACTCGTATACTTTGAATTTTTTATATTCATTAGATCACACACACATTCGCACCCCTTTTTCATACTTCCAGACTCTGGGGAAAATGGAGGAATCAACTTGGTTGGAGGAAAATTCCCACTCCCAGCCGGGAATTTAACCCGGGACCCCTCGCACGGCCTCTCTGCCGACACAGCTGCGGAGCCAGCCGAATATTTGGGTTGTCGGGCCAGAAATTTGAACCAGGGACCTACAAAATGCGGGCTATAGACCGCCTAAGCCATCCCACTCTGTTTATATTGTATTAGTATCCAACAAAATACTCAAAATAATTCTTTGAGTAATTATCTACATAGCATCCAACAAATTAACTGGAAGCTGGGATGTTTGTAGTTGATTAGTTCTCAGGTATCATTCAGCAATGCTTACACAGTAGTTCTCCGAATCTGGTATTTCCCTTTGCCTATTTTGTGAAATTTTATCGCCTTATAAACGCTTATCTTATCAGGTTAGCACATCGTTGCACTAACATGATCAATGGTAGTCTCTTAAGGTACGCCCAATCCATAGTTGGAGCATACTAAACGCGAGTAGGAGTTACATGTTCTCTAATTCAATAACGCATTTTCAACATTTAACGCGTTCTGCGTTTGTTTCGTTTTGCTGAACGTATGTTAATTTTCGTCTGTTGTGATTTCAGGTACTGTTACATGGTAAAACTGGCGGCATTCACCAGCCTCCGTAGCGTAGGTGGTAGCGTGTCTGCCTCACGGTCAAGAGGCTCAGAGTTCGAATATAGGCCAGGTAGATTATCTAGATAAGGCTTTTTCCGGGGCTTTCCCTGATCCTGAAAGATAAATATCGGGTAACTATAAGCTCTATGGACCCTGGGCTCATTGGAGCATGATTTCATTCATTGTCCGATAAGACTGAACATTGGAGGACGTAAATTAAGAAAGAAAAAGTTAGCGGTATATTACAGAAGGATTTGTTCGGCGACTCTAATTCAGTATTGAAATTTCGCTTCTAGAAATGCAGGTTTTAAGGACCCCGAATAAAGAGGCAGCATTTTTAGAAGAAGCGCCTTGATTTCAAGAAAATCTTTCTCCATTCCAAGGAATTCTTTGTCAGCCATTTTTCGACCTCTCAAAAACAGCTCTTAATATTTTGATTTAATATTAAGATACTACCAATGGTGTTAATATTATTTATATAATATATAATTAACTAATGTTAACTACATTAATGGCGTATTAATAGATTAATTTACAAAACATTTCGATTATTTCTTGGATTATTTCTTCATTTCGTAAAAAGTTTGATGCTCTCCGACGTTCTGGTTTGTTACTTGTCTCCTGTTATTGAAAGGGTTATAAAAGAAATGGTAACTGGTGGAGAATGAAATTAAAAGATCATTTTATACTTTTGTCTGCATAAATGCTGGTTCACAATAACCCCAGAACAATAACCAAAATGGAAATGGAACGGGAAGCAAATCGGCATTAAGATCTTGATTCACAACAGCCCAGTAACGAGAGTAAAAATGCATATCGATCAAAATGGAAAGTCCACTTTAGCTTTAGGATTTAATGTGTTTTTAATAGACCAATGACAATTGATAATATCAGCCAGTATACGGATTTGCCAACGTCAAGTTCGACAAAGCAAATAGGACCTAAGTGTACATCCATTACTGTTTCAGATTCCTCTGCAGAGTCTTGTAGTATAAAACTTTCATTCCTTTACGATTGAACGTTATCTCTGTTTTTTGCTGTTCTTTGTAGTTTTTGCTATTTTTGTTGAATAGCCAGCTTTGAGTTTTCACTAAACTACATGTTCCTTTCACTAGAAGAGTCGTTCAATGAATCTGTGAGTGTCAGGTTCTGAGTTAAAGGCGCACATATAAGTACAAGTTCTTTCAGCTTCATATTTCCTGCTTGCAACTTGAGAAAGCGCTAGCGGCTTTTCTTATCACAGCTGCCCTAGACGAACCTGTACAATGAAGAGTCCAATAAGCACAATATGGAGATACCTACCGCGCCCGGAAACGAGAACGAGAAACTCAAATCTTAGGCAAGGCTGCTTTCCATTAACTATGAATTCTCCAATTAGAATTACGTATTTCAACTTTTTCGATCTCGTACTGATTATCGTCCTTGGTCGTTATGAACCACCCATAAGCTTTCATCCTTCTTTACATGTGGCATTATTAGCACAAATAGGCAACTTTTTCGTAAATTACTAAAGTGATCTTTTAAGAAAAAAGAAGTATACGAATATTCCAGAGTTTTGAAACGAAACGTTTTGTTTCTTATGTATATGGTGATGAGGTGGAACTGATGCTCTCGAAGCACAACGTTGGGAAGCCATATGAAACGAAATTGCTTTATGTGCATGGTCGTTGATTACCTAAAAACTGGATCCTATGTTCCCAGTTGCGATGGATTCTGGAACTAACCACAGCTCTCGTTTTAGCATTAAGATGCATTTTTCAGGGTGTGGTCACGGATGAGAAGCGATGATGTATTTGTAGGAAGATTAAATAATTGTTATAACTTTCTTTTCCAAAATTATATTTTAATTTAATTAGACAATTTAAATTAACTCTTTGAAACACTGAACAAATAATCACTATTTTGAACGTCGATATTACGTGTTTTAAAGCAACTGTATTATACAATGTTTTCTCAACCGCGTCCTTTCTGCAGACTTACGGACTAACACACTCGTCCGATCTCTACGGCTGCTAAATGCAGGAGGACGCGAGCTCAGGCCAATTTCAAATTATTATTGGTCCTGCCGTTGCTATGGCAACTCAACATCTTTCTATTAGTCCACGTCACATCTAATTATAACAATGTTCGTTGCAATATTTAATATTTTCATAATTTTTCTTTTATATCAATTTTTCACACTATTTAACACTAAAATTATATTTCTTTAAAATCTAAATTAATATTGTTATTAAAATCATTAATATTCAGTTTCCTTTTCTTCTTTTTCTCTGATCACTTTCACACTTTCAATTATTATTTTTAGCCTCGTTCCCTATCCCTACAATCACAAATAATTTTAATAAAATTAAATCTAAAATAACTGTTTCATTTTTTAAGAAAAGACCACCAGAAATATTGGACTGTGTGAATAGTCCTCACTATTGTGTTTCAAATGGGATGATATTTGTCCTTGAGCGCTGCCAGTTGAACAACCAATCGGAGTACTGCGTTGTATTGCATTCCTCCTGTGTGGTGTATGACCAGCGCCAAACTAATCAATCTCTAATAAATACTTTTCGCGCTAAGACAAATTCAGATTTTTGCACACACACACACACACACACACACACACACACACACACACACACACACACACACACACACACACACACACACACACACTCATATCGGACGGTGAATGAACTGGGTGAAATGATGCTCAAATGAGTCCAGAGTCCATGGTGCTTAGAGTTACCCAACATTCGTCTTGAAGGATAAAGGAAAACCCCGGAAAAACCTTATCCATGTAACTCGCCCTAATCGAGATTCGAACTCGGGACCTCTTGAACGTGAGACAGACATGCTACCACCACGCTACCGAGGCGGGCAAAAGATTTAAGTGTACGTTCTGAAACAAAGTCAATAACAAATTCTCAACATGAGGGACAAAACGTAAGTTGAAATACAAACAAAAGTTGTTTAAACCAACGCGTCCTGTAGCTTAGTATTTAAGGATATGTAGGACTGAAATTTCATAAACATTTTCAAAAAATCACCTTTTCCTCTTTTTAGTCTATAAAATAGTGTAAGCCTTTCAGAATCCAAAGAATGCTTAGATAGCATCCGCAAGCCATTTTTAAATGCTCTAATCTAGTTTGAAAGTTACGTGAATGCTAGTGTTAGATATGAATTCTAGTACTTTATCCTTGTTTTCTCGCTATTGAAAATTTTATCAATTTTCATCATTTAAAATACGCCTTGCGTCGCAGTTTTAGTGTTAGACTAATGAAATTTGCTACACACGTTCATAGAGATACAGTGAATAGAAATTGCCGCGAGTTTTATTGTGAGGTGCATTTAAGCACGCTTTCTTTACTTTAAAACACAAACGCCTCAAATTTTGGGCAAAAAAGGCCATATTTATAGGTTTAACAATTTCTGGAGCCTAAAGCTGAAAAGCCACAGAAAAACCTAGGACAAATAAAAAAAAAAAATGGTCGTGTTTGGAACCTGATGTTAAAATATTAGACCAAAATTTAAGTTATTTTGTCGCATGGGACCTTTTAGGTGATGTAAACAAAAATAAATTTGACTATATTTTCCATCAAAGTGAAATTGATAAAATTTTGGCGGTATGATATTTGAACTAAGTTAGATATGTGGTATAAATCTTAAAAAAATCTGGCGTTATTAGTTCAGGATCTCAAATTTTCAGTCAAAGGTATACTTATGAAACACTTTACAGGGGTGCCCAATACGTTCAATACAGGTTCTAAGAGACCACGGGAAATCAGCTTTAACCATGGTGAACTGCCTTGTCTTTTGAAACTTGTGCATGACCTTGTACTGCCTACATAGAACACTCATGATTTTTTAGTTCCGATCAATGTTAGGAGAGACCTAGTCGTGGAAACGAAAACACAGATTCAGAGAAAGCTCTTGAATAAATCAGAGATGAGTGTCACGCGACCAATATGACAGTTAAATATTGTATTTCTATTGCACATAAGAGCTTTTGCTTTCACGATAAACCTTAAAAACTCTGGAAGACGTACTTTCTGCAGTCCTTTGAGGATTTGCATTATTTCTGCGAATAATTTCTTTATATGTTCTTTACCATGCGCTCTCTACGATGAAACGGTTCTTTGTAGAAATGTTAACACTACATTTTTTTTTTGTAGTTGTAATTTACGTCCTCCAACGTTAAGTCATATCGGAAGATGAATGGAATGGGTGAAATGATGCTCAAATGATGAGCCCGGGGTCCATAGAGCTTAGTTATCCGACATTCGTCTTTCAGGATAAGGGAAAACCAAGGAAAAAACCTTTTCCAGGTAACTCACCCTGACCGAGATTCGAACTCGGGACCTCTTGAGCGTGAGACAGACATGCTACCACCACGCTACCGAGGCGGGCCCAAAAATTAATACTTGATCAGTCTAGGTCGCTATACATTTTCTACATTTTCCCATGATATCCTTTAACATTGTCAAAATCAAGGTGCGAAATGTGGTATTTCTTTTCACTTTTGAGTTATGCTGTTTGCACTTAAGAAACAAGTCGGAGATTTCCGCAGAAATGCTGATATTAAACTTTGTGTGGAATGCGATAACCTATAAAATTAAAGATATCTTACCAACATAAATAGTAAATATGTTTTATTTGTTATAACACCCAGACAGAATCAAAATAAGTATTATTGAGAATATCTTCTTACCTGTAGTACAGGCACGAGTATTATCGGGTAGAAATGAGATGAAATGTGTAGTGTTTAACGCCCGCTTTTACTACATACGGCACCGCAGGCGGTGACACGGATGATACATGAGATGAAGATGGAGCAACGGTGGAATGAGATGGCGGGGAAACCGGAGGTCCCGGAGAAAACCCGCCCCAGCGCCGTGTTGTCCACTACAAATCTCACTTTGCGGTCGCCTGGGATCGAACCCGGGCCGCCTTGGTGAGAGCCAAGCGGTCTAACCACTGAGCCACTGCGCGGCCCATCAGGCAGAAACCGTTGCTCTTGATGCATTTATTAAATCAAACGAATCTTATAGTTAAAACCAGTTTTAACAATTACTTACAGTGCTTGTGATAACTTGCACTATCCTATAAATTAGTTTTTACTAGTTAAACTGATTCTCATGAGTTTCAAATATTTGATACTGAACAGCCCAATCTAATAATGGCTTCTACTTCAGCCGGTGGTGACCGTCGGTTCTATAAAATGGTGCAAATTAATAATGGCACCCAACAGCCTATCTAACCTTAAAAATTCTTAGAATTTTTTTATTTCATGTTTAACCATTGAAATTGCATAGAAGGCGAATAAAACGAACACCCAAATGACTTCAAGAAAATCGGTAAAAGAATTTCAACAATTGAATTCACCTCTACAGAGATTCGAGCACTGTCCTAATAGAAAGCAAACATGCTACGTCCACATCCCAGATGTGGCTATCCAATTTTGTCTTCAGCATTTGATTTTGAGTTGTCGCTAGGTGGTAGGCTTCTAACAAATTGAAGGAAAAACCACTTAGGAAATGAAATCAGAAGATAAATTGGATACAAACTGAGGAAGCGTTGATTTACTTATAAATCTATTCACTACATAACCATAGAACATAACATAGGTGGCTTTGTCATGTTTATGTATTTCTCTCGGGCTTTAAGCATGAGCATTTAACGATATTATGATATTATTAAAGGTAATTGTATATTTCATATTGGATATGACACAGTATGCATCAATAAATAAGTAAATATATTTTTTAAAAAGCGTGTAAGTAGATATTGTTACTACGAAGTTTTGTATTCCGTTGGATTATAGGATCTTTGCTTCTCTGACTTTTAAGATGCATTAAGACCTTTTACGACAGACAGAACGTAATTTTAAAATCGTGTTTGCATCGAAATTAGATGTATTCAATCTATATAACTAAGCGATTTATAATGATGTCTTTGTATTCGCAGCAATCTTAAAAACACGCGTTTTTGAGTTTGTTTAAAAACAATTTATCCGCCACCATAAGAAAAACATTTTACGCGATACTTTTGTAACTGTATAGTAGCCCTTCTACTGTTAGGCATGAATAATCTATGCAAAGTCGAATTATCTTACCAGAGTCAAAATAGCAGGTTAAAATTTGCGAGACAAAAACACATTTTCAAGGCATGCCTACTCTAATATAGTGTCAAAGACATTTTGACTATCAGTTACCTGTAGATGGCTTAGTCCGATGTTCAAATTTTCTTTAGTTATCTGAGAAACAAGAAACATACGATCTCTACAATAGACTAAGGTGATTGTGGTACGTGTTATTTATCTGAAAAAATTGTTAAAATAACTTCCTCGCATATATCCCTAACAGTTTTTGAACTGCATCATTTCCTGTCGTAAATTGCAGATGACTTGTGAAAGCAAAATGAGATTTGCAATCCGAGCTTCCCGAATTTCTTCAGGTATAAAACTTTCGTCGCCTGAATCAGTCATTTTGACATACAGTTTACCATTTGTTAGTTTCACATCACCGTATTTAGGATTCCTCACTGTTTAAAGCCTCCAATATCATCTTAACCTAGTAAAAACAACGATTCTAAATCTTTTGTAAAACAATTTTTAATATTTTTGTAATTCATAATTCAAGTCAATTTTTTCTTAGGTAACGGATAAAATTACGTATGGACTATCAAGGTTTCATGTTATGTTCTTGAAATTTAAGCCCTCGGCGCTAACGTCTCGGGCGTTAAATTTTTTTCACTCTCCAGGTCCATAAATAACGAGGGCTGTTCAATAAAGAGTGATCACATTTTTTTTAGACAACGTATCTTTACTCATCCTCATAATTTTGATGGTCCTTCTCAAAATAGTCTCTCATGAATGCGATGTACTTGTCCCAGCGTTTCTGTCAGTCTTCAAAGACATGCTGGAAACCACATTTTGAGAGATCCTTCAAATTGCCTCAGCAGCCTTCACCACTGCTTCTCATGATGGATTATGCCTTTCGCGAAAGCGTTTCTATAATTTAGGGAATAGAAAAAGGTCACATAGGGCTAAATCCGGACTATAGGGAGGGTGAGGGATGCACTTCACGTTGATTTTTACAAGATATTCAGCAACAACATTGGCAATGTGCAGCCGCGCATTATCGTGGTACAGCATCCAGCCAGCCTGCTTCATGGAAATGTGGTCTTTTGCGCCTGATATGGACTTGCAATGTTTTCAGGACATCCCTGTAGTATTGTCCAGTTACCGATGTGTGTACAGGTACAACATGCTGATAAACCATTCCGTGAATATCAAAGAATGAGATGAACATAACTTTCCCAGCGGAAGCAATAACTTTTGCTATTTTGGGAGTTGGTGATGAAGGAGATTTCCACATTGAGCTTTGCTGTTTGCTGTCAGGATCAAAATGATGTAGCCAAGTTTCATCAGCAGTGATTACGTTTGAAAGAAACTTCGGATCTTCCTCTAACATCAACTTCAACTGCATGTTACCTCCATTGCAGCGGTAGGCGATACTGAACATGTCTGAACTTACCTGGTTCTCGCAGGCGAGAACCAGGAGTACCAACAATGAAACTACTACGGCGTGTTTGTTTCACATTAAGCTAACAGAATATAATAAGGTTGAATTTTAGTGCGAAAAATTATGATCGTAACAAAATTATGATCATTCTTTATTGAACAGCCCTCGTATTATGATATTAATAACGATAAATGTTTAAAACATCGATAGAATGACTTAAAACAAGATGGAAAAGAAATTATTTGTATATCGGGGTCATTGACTTTGATGCAGGTAGCACTGAAAAGCTGAATTCCCAGGTCTCTTTAATTATTTCAGAATAAGTTTCTTGTATGTACACTTAAAACCAGAAGTTAATAAGCATGGTTAATGTAAATTACTCTGGCCATTTTTCAAGAGTATCTTAATTGCGTCTTGACGTGGTAACTAGAATAACCATGGGCGACTCCTTCGAAGAAGACATTAATTTGTATAAGAGTAAGCCCCTTCAAAACTATTGTTAGTCTTCCACCTCTGTGGTACCATTGTCTCGGGATTGGCTAACAGGAAAGTGCATTATACTTTGTACAAGGCTTTTACCGCGCCGACTTTCACGTCCATTGCCACACCTTATGGGTACCGACAGCGGCGATTCTGCTAAGTCACGCGTTCTTCTTCAGGCGAACAGCAATGAGGTCATTTTTTCAGAAATGGTCCAAGGATTAGGAGGCACCTTTTGCTATTCCTTAGAAGAAAGCTATTCTAGTTATAACAGTTTATCAATCATACGGACTACTGCAAATAAAAGGAGAGAACGAAAAATGTATATATGACACGTATTTGGCTTGTATTACATACACTTAATTAAATGATACAAATGCAAAATTTTAGTAAGTGCAAAGAAAAGACAGAAGTACTTTTTGTGTCTATTCCTTCTAGCCATAAATTAGTGTCCCTTTCTGCCACGGTACACCTGCATGACTGCATCTATAGTCCATTTGATAAATTAGACTGACATTGCAATCAAAGTGTTCACAGCAGTACAGCAAACCAGCTCCTATCACGTAAGGATAGGTTGGCTAAAGTTAGATATGAATCGATTCCTACTGGATAGAAGCGGGATCAAAGAACTCTACTCCAGGCTAATAAAGGATGTGATTGCTGCTTTCATTATTATATCAAACGTGTTTTATTTAGTTAGAAAAGGTCAATCTAAATCGATGACAGCTATGCTGTTTCAAATAATGTGAGTGAAAATTCCCTTCAGGCTTCACAAAAAGTACCGCATTTTGCAAATAGTGATAATTTCTTGCAGTATTTTTATACAAGAGATCACGGGAAAACATTGTACATAGAAGTTGAATTAATAATAGTAATAAGTGTCGCGGTGTTGTGGGCGTTTAGTAAAGTGTGCTATGAGTCGGCAAGAGTTGGAAATCTTGTATATCGAAATGATCTTTAATTTATATTTCAGAACAAATATTAACCTTTTAGATACTAACCTACAATTTCTAAATAAATCGAAGAGACATAGATAGTTGAAGTTAATATAGAGCTTTACTTTTTGGAAAAATTGGGAATCTAAAAAAATTATTTTGAAATATATGCGAACTTTTCTGAAATTTTTACAGTTTCTGCAAAGAATCTACATTTTTATTAGTATTTAAAGAACAATCTTATGTGTTAGGCCCACAACTAATCTCAATTCACGATAAATCCTAAGTTCTCTATATTATAAAATTGCTTCTTCTATGCAACGTCGCTCACAAAGTGATTTTAAATGAAACAAATGTGAGGATACAACGTTTAGTGGGAGCAAATAGGTTAATTCAGTTATAATAAATTATATCTCTTGTGGGGAAAAACACGGGGGAAAAACACGGGGGAAAAACCCTTAAAACTATGAAATTTTTCCCGAGAGAGATTTGTTATAGGTAAAATTTATATCCTGACGAGTGTTACATCTTTTCTGAAATACGAATTTTTCTATCTGTTAGTAGAGCTTGGATTTTTGCATATTTGCATGTTTTATTCCTTGATAGTTAAACATATGCAAGTAAGTAATAAATTTACTCCACACTATAAGAAAATTATTACACAAGTTTTATAATGCATATAAATGCACACTTAAAGGGTTGCTGCAAATTTAACTTAATTCGATTTAGTAAAGATTTTCATAATTGACTTTAAAATTTGTTATTGGTAATATCTGTGTTAACCATGTTTATATCAGGACTAGGTGCTAATATTGAATACATTTGAAGATTATTATTGCTTTATCAACTCTTAAGTCAATTAGTTTTAATAATAAGAATTCTAATAATAAGAATTTGTGCACATTTATGTATATATTTTATTTTTTCAGCAATGATTCGCACAAATATTTCACCCCGGTATTTTAAGAAGAAAAGGATACGAGAAAATGTCTCTTTTAGTGCTCTGTTTGTGTAGGACTTAATTATGCCCCTACATCTATAAACGGTCGTGGATTGATGGAGATCGTACTCTTTAACAGAAATATAGCACTGTACAAGTGTGCTAAAACATCAACTTTTATTTGGGTATTATCAGAATATTTTGAAAAGTCAATGCGATTTTCGAGTTATCGATTGTTGGTTTTAAGTAAAATAAGCCCATATTTTTATACCACTGTTATAGGTACCCTACAACAAAAATATAGACTACGCAACATCTACAAACATCTGCTCGTAGAAATAGAAAAACATTTTAAGTGAGAATAATCGTTTCTTCCAGAAAACAGTGACAGACATTTGTTTATTGCTATAAACTAACACTAAAATAAACTGTAAGAGAGACTAATAAATATTAAATAATCACTGCATGTGTTTAAGAATTTACTGTAAATGAGAAAGTTAAAATAATGTACTTTATTCTCAATGCAAATTATAAAGTTTTAAATCATATTTAGCGAATTTTTAGAGCATAGATGCATGTTTATAGTCATACTTTATAGTGCATATCAACCCGAGCTCTACTCATATGGTTTTCTGGTTATAACAATTCATCGCCCACCTGTGTGTTGTAGAAGTAGCGTGTCTGCCTCGCATTCGAGTCGAATTCGAATCTCGTTTAGAGTCAGTTACCTGAATATGGTTTCATCTGAGGTTTCCTCTTATCCTGGAATACGAATATCGGATAACTCTAAGCTCTATGGATCCTACACACATTTGAGCATCGTTTTACCTACCTATTTCATTAATTGTTTAATATGAACATCAACTACAGGGTATTAAACTTAAAAATAAACGGCCGGATTAAAGAGAAATTCAATAGGTATTTATAAATAATACAAGGAGTTTGTTTTTCATATCAGTATATCAAACTCTGATATTTTTAAAAAATTGTTTGAGCGGTCTCAGAGATAAAACGAAACATCTTACGTAAAGGAGGGTTCCAAGGAGGGAAATAGAATGCAAATCGTGTCCCAGCCTTTGAAGATGCTGTTCTTAAGGAAATTTAATGTTTATGCAAGTTATCCCTTTGAGTTATTCTACACACGCGCGCGATGGCCCTTTTGTTTCTTTTTAAAGAAAAGGTGAGGTAAAAACGATGTTAAGAAGCACAGTTACGATGAATTGCGATGTCAAAATTTCGAGAGGAATCCAGTATATCCTTTGTCAAACGTAGGTAATAGGGGAAAATAAAAAGGGAGGCCATTGTATTGCTTTATCACATTCATTACAAAGATGTAAAATTTGGAAGAAGATTTAAGATGATTGATGGCCAGTTTTGATCTTATTTGATCTTTCATAGTACTGGTGCTCTGGACTGCATAATTTCCTCTTGGTATACTTTGGCCCTAAGGTCTTGGTATCCTTAAAACGATTAACCTTTGCGCGTTCCTCACTTCACCGTTTGCTCTACCGCCTAGTGGAATGAGAACTGTGCCTAGTTCGAAAAGGTGGCTGAAATTTAATAGAAAACCGTAAAAGTGTTGAACAAGAGTAATACTTATTTCCTGTTAGAGGATCCATTGTTTTCACTACTATGAATTAAAACGACTCCGCTGTACATATCCAGTATAGAGCTGTTGTAGCTCAATACAATTAAATATGTGTTATTTATAGTGTACACCTGATGGCGATTAGCGCTGGCGTAGCCAAACCATTCAAATTGGAGAGAGCACGTCACGGTCTCTATTCTTAAAGGGACCATATTAAAGCGATTGTCTGTATTTCACAGAAAATCAGTACATAACATCGCTTAAAGCTTAAATCACCTGGTGCAGATGAACCACCTGGTACGTCTAACGCTGACAGTTTAACACAGAATTTATTTAATGTTTTCTCACGAGTCTTCGAAAGCTGAAAATATAATTCTTAATAGTCACATTGAAGAGGAAATATCGCCACATTTTCAGATATTAACAGCTACCAACAGCTTAGAACAGAATATCGCTACTTGCTTTTAATAATTTCTTGAGTTATAGTGAATGTTTGTATCTTTGTTTTATATATGTTATTTTTGTACGGTAATTCATTCCTACTATGAAAATGTAATATAAGTATTGTTAAGGGCTGTTTGCAATCATTTTATATATTTTTCTACTGTTCCCTAGCATGAGTTACGGCTCTGGGAACCTTTTCCGATAACAATAAAATAAATTTAAAAAAAAGTTACGTTTACGTTTGCGATTCTAAACTTCGAATGTTTTGAGGTACCTACACTGAATATAATTTTATATCATATTGTTTATTTTAAGTTACACGGTAAAGGTTTACTGTAGTGGGGTGTGTTGAAGTGTATTCTTGATTTCAATGTGCCCTCCTCTGTAGCGGAGATGATAGCGTGTCTGCCTCACGTTCAAGAAGTACCGATTTCAAATCTCGGTCAGGGAGGAGTTATTTGGATAGGGGTTTTACCGGGGTTTTTCCCTTATCCTGAAAGATGTCAGGTAACTCCAAGCTCTATGGACCATGTACTCATTTGACCATGTACTTCATTCATCGTCCGAAATGACTTAACATTGGAGGACGTAAATTAATAAAAAATTGATTTCAACGCCAGATGTTTGGGTTTCGATTCCCGGTTGGGTCGGGAGATATTCAACCGGAATCATTCTCTGCCCTTCGCAGGGCGTCAAATTGTGTGGTTCAAAGCGACAATAAAGTACAATCAGCTGTTTGTCAGCTCCAGATATGACCATAGATATAAATTTATGGGGCTATTGAAGTTACTCATTTGAAAATAAGTTTCGGGGATATATTCATGACACATACCCTATTTTATTTATTTTATATGGTGATAATATATCAGCATAAGCTAGATTGTTTTGGGAAATGCATAAATCCTTAACGTAAGTCCATAAACTTCATTTTACATGGTGTATAGGGATTTTTAGATCTTAGAATTTAAATAAAAAGATGCAGCTCTCTGCGAAATATATTTCTGTGAAAAAAATTGCGTAGGAAGTTACTTCTTAAGGGTCAAATGACATTCAAAAGTAATTCGGTCAAAATATAACTTTTCGTTTTATGAAAACCAGAACTACAAATGAAACTATTGTGCTGTAATAATGTTATTAAAATGATTTGAAATGTTAATAAAGGGTTTACACAGCAATATTTTTATTCTGCAGTTCATTTTAAAGTGTTTGCTCATCTGAGGATCAGATTTACTTCAGCGTGCAAGTTTTGCACTATAGCTCTCTCGCCGACACACGATATTTTGGGAAGTTTTGGCACAAGAATGAACAAAAATCTAACTTAAAACAATGTATACATTATATTAGTTGGGGGGGATAATGTCATAATAATAAACAGTTGTTTTGTTTTGGCTGCAATCAAGCAAGTTTAACCAGACACTCATGACACACTGAAGAACAAGATTTCAGTTAAATTCCCAAGATAGAGCGGGGTGCCCCTGAAGCCCCCACTACCGCCCCCAGAATGATTCATAGCAAGTGTACTCACCATTCTATGCTCCTATAGCCCTTGACGCAGCAGTGAAGACTTTTAAACTTGTTGATGACAACATACTCTCGCGTGCTGATCTCTTTGGTGAATTGGAGCCACGTGGTGTTGGTCCTGAATGTATTTTCTGAGCAGTAGTCCACGATTCCCTCAGTGCTGGGGACTAAACTCACTGTCATTATTACCAGAGTGAAACATAATAAATTAAACATTGACTGTCTTCTGCCTATCGAGATATTTGACTGTCTTGCCTTCCACATTTTGATTAACGCGAAATAAAAGTCCTAGATACTATTAATATTTCTTTAAAGAACTCTTAAATAAAAGTTAGGAAAACATAGAAAATGTTTTTATTTTACTCTATTTTCACAGCAATTAATAGAACATAAACTAAATGCGTAAAAACACAAAATCACTACAGCAATACATAACTGGCAGCTGCGCGCAGAATACGACTGTCAGATGTCTTATTTCTTGCTTAGCTATACGACCCTATGCTGCCTCTCTCACATTCGCGAGAGAACTGGCTCGCTATACCGAACGGGAAAATTGTAGAAACCGCAACAGTCCCCACTTCGCGGGAATTGACGGTTCGTGGTTGTTCGCGCTGACTCGGGAACTTCCGTGACTTGACGCAGGTAAATACAGAGATGTGCGCATACTAGAGGAAATGATTATTAGTTTGGGGGATTCCAAGCTGAAAACTGTATGTATGCATGCATGCAATACTGGGATTTGTTCAAATACCTACCTAATTCTATCAATACCGAAGTTGATCGAAAATTTCATATATAAATTTGAATTAAAATAGCTTACTGAATGCATTCTGAATGTTTATTTTATCTTTTTTTCTAGTCCGAAATATAAGTTTATTTTTATTAAGTGGTATATCGTACAACCTTCTGCAATTCATTGATATCGAATGATCATTGTCCATTGTTGCTACTACCATAACTACCACCACCAGTATTAGGTAGTCCTACGACGACGTTCTGAAGGAAAAATGTACATTGTATAATGTGTTACCCTACTTTAATCCTGATGTAAACATCTGGGTGGAAAGAGTGACAGAGATAGAGATATTGGCACAGAAAGCGGTTAAGCTGTTGATTGCTTTAGCGAGGTTAATTGGCGTTTTCTTTTATTTGCATGCGTACGATAAACCCCTCCTTTAAGTACAGTACTGCAAGTAGTATTCTGATCACTGCTCTGCGAGAGCTAATTTCGGAGAGAGAAAAGTATGCAGATGTTTCGATTCTTATAAACGTAATAGCCCCACATTTTATCTTTCTGCTTCACTTATCACATAGATTTGTTCTGTACAATATATTCAGATTAGAAAGAAGACAGGTAAAATTATACACACTATTTGCTTATGTTTAATTATGCTGCATTTTATTTAACAATTACTAAAGGACACTGCTATTATATTTTTACATCCCTATACCAGACAGGTCTCTCCCAATGAGGTCTGTATGGAGTTGAATGCTGATTAAGATGTTATTGTATATAGTGTAGTGTAGAGTTGTTTCTGATATTTAACACTATTTCCTGTACATCTCACGTACCTCACAAGCCTAAGAACATATGCAATTTAAAATCAGTAAACTTTTCATTATGGAGCAGGCCGGTGCTTCAACCGAAATAAAACACAATCGAGGCAAACCTTTAAAAAGTGGCGAGGGGCGAATGATGGCGCATTGTTTCGCGGCGCTTAAAGAAAGAAACCCGGAATCATCTATAAAAACATTGAGAAAGAAACTGTTGATCTTCTTGGTGTTTCATAAATGGTGTTTCGAAAATTGCGTAGTTGAAACAGCGCGTGGAGAAATACGACGATTTTAAGAAAGTGCTATACACAGTAAAGTTCAGAAATGAAGCAACTCATAGATTTAATAAGTTAATGTGTAACCCAGCTCTATTTATTTATTGTCTATATAAGTTAGCGCTGCTATACATACTGCTAGTGTGGGCATGTACCGTCTAACACGTGGCGAGTTGAGTCAGCTGCGCCTTGTTGTTTACAGCAGGATTAAACTAGCGTGAGATAGAGTATAGAATTGCTTTACTCTGACAACCGACTTTATGTAAACAAATGACGTCAATACCTTGCCCGCGGTACATCAGAAACAAAGCATACTATTAAAAATTGTACCTTAAATGTAATCCCCTCCGCAGTGAAATCCTAATCCTGTCTACCGTTTCAAGGAGACAAGAGGGGCTTGAAGAGGGAGAGGAGTTTGTACTATTATCTGCTCCGGTAGTGGATCTGTTTACTACGAAATGAGTGTATGAGAGTGCATATGAGTCACCCATGCTGCCAGATCTAATGCTCGTTTCAGTAACTGCAGTGATAGGTATTAATGCATGGGAGAGTTATGTGACAACCCAGCAACCTTAACATATCCGGACGTTGCACATTCCTTTGCCTTGCCTTCTTGTGTAGACTGGACAGTACGTATATTTGTAGATATTCAAGAGGTGTATGATTAAAACGACGCTTTTGATTATAATGAAATAGAAAATAATATGAATAGTAAAACAAAACAGTTGTAGCTTCCGTTTATACTGCATCCTTCTTAAGAAAAACACTTTGTATTACTTCACGCCCACGTGCACAAGCGTGACAGACGACAGTGACACTTTGGCCCATGTGTTACGCCATATTACATTCAAACAAGTTGTACTGTATGCCCACGACAAGAAGGCTAGAGGGGAATGAAGGGCAGAGGAGCTTGAACTGTTTATCTGCTCCGGTAACGGATCTGTTTACTAGGAAATGAGTGTACTTGAGAGTGCATATGAGTCACCCATGCTGCCAGATCTAATATTTGTTGCAGTAAATGCAGCTATAGGTATTATGTATGGGTGAGTTATGTGACAACACTTGTGTATTTTGAACGAATCTTCCATCTTTGTCATGTTAAGAAGGGGAGCATACACACCGTGCGAACAGCAAGTGATTACGTTACACATTCCTCTAGCTTGCCTTCTTGTCCTGGACAATCAGTATGCACAAGAGTGCCCGCCTTAGTAGCGTAGATGCTAGCATATCTGCCTCACGTTCAAAAGGTCCCGACTTCGAATCTCGGTCAGAGTGAGTTACCTGGATAAGGTTTTTCCAGGGGTTTCCCTTATCCTAAAAGACGAATGTCGGGTAACTCTAAGCTCCTTGGACCCTAGGCCCCTTTGAGCATCATTTCGCCTATTCCATTCATCGTCCGATATGACTTAAACATTTAAAGGCCGTAAATTAAAAAAAAATACAAGAGTAACTTACCAGTAGGTTTTGTTTCATAGGTTTTTGTTCGCGGAATTGCTCACAGAAAAGCGTGCTTCTTAGGACGGCAAGAGTATAATTCGTGTGATGTCCACCTCTTCTCTATCGTACATTAGGATAATGAGCAGTTTTTCTCGTCACAGCTAATACGAACGTGAGGCTAACGCGGAGGGATACAAAATATTTTGTTTATATCATGTCCGTCTTTAAGGCTGCTTTTAATTACAAGTCTAGTGCAACATAACCTCTCTGGTTATCTACTAATTGCAAATTCATGTATTTAGCTTTAGGTATATTATAATATTCATGTAAAAATAGGTCTATTTTAATATCTACATTTCTGACCAGGAACATCCCAAAGGAATATAGACATAGTAATGTGCATGAAATATAGAAAAAATATAACTCACATGAATCAGTTTTTGTTATTAATGAACTCTTATAAGAAACAAGAATTTAGAATCCTAGAAAGTGCTTTATAGATGCTGATATGATATTTCACCATGAGAAATTTAATATTTCGTGAACGATTAATGCTATATCAATGACTTCTAAAGTGCTGTGCACTAAATTATTTTCTGTGTTGTATTAGCTACACCTGACATAAGTAAATTTATTGGAATGAAAAGCTCTGAGGGCATTGACAAATTATAAAAGATACATAAGCTATTAATCAAAACCCATTGCCATTTTTAAAAGAGAAATATAGAGAAGTTTTCTTGAAAATTTTAACCTGACATAGTGTCGGACATAAAATCTGGTAGTTATCAGACTTCTCTGATGCAGAACACAAAAACGCACAGTTCCACAGAGCTCTGAGTTGAAATATGGTCTTGTTCTGCTTAGGGATAACATAACGTGTATTTTCGGCGAAATATAGATATGACTTTATGGACTTTTGTCTACCTGTTATGGGTAAATATTAGATTAAAGGAAAGCATTTTCAGAAATAAGGTATATTTGTACGGAGGTCTCCAGGTCGAAAATTGTTATTCAATAAGTAGAATGTTTGAGAGCTAATAATACTACAGTTATGTTACAGTGGCAGAAACAGCAACTCCGTTCATGTTGCTGCAGTCGTTTGTTTTCTTTCTCCGTGGACGCCTCACTAGCATGGGATTCGTTAAAGAATTGCGAAGAATTCATATATTCCATGTTGAAATATCAAATACCAAGTCCAAATAGAGAAATAAAACTAAATGTAAAAAATGTATTTCTATTAAGCTAAAGAGCTGCGATTTTAATAGACTTTAATATCAAAACCACCGGCAGATTTGGAACCAGTTGTCCACCTCTCTCCAGCGTTCCTCTGCATAGGAATTATATTTTAAATCGCAAGGCGAAATCTGAATTTCTCTAAACTTGATCCTTGGCTAGTCCCCAACAATGAAGTTCAAAAGAGATGCGGAAACTTTAGCTACCAAGCGATTTACTGTCGTTCCACTGTCTTGAGAGGTGTTATTCTACCTCCAATGTAAAGTGAAGAGGAGCGCCATCTTTGTGAAAAATAGTTCCTGCAGGATGTTACGGAACGACATACAGCTCCAACATAGGCTCGACCAGTCAGGGGTTCAGCAAAAATCATAAAATAGGTTTGCTTCAAATTTGCATCCAAAATCATCATTATCTTACTGTCGGGAATGGGATCATGTCTTTCAAGGTTACATTCCTGACGAAATACGCGTTGATCGTGCTTCACACATGAGTGCACAAAGCAGATTTTTATTTGCACTTGGGTCATATATTTTATGTATCCAGATAGCTTTATTCCGGTTACTTTTTATTTTCCTACTGATTACTCATCAACCCATGGTGCGACAGCCCATAGATGGCCAAGTCCTGCCAACCCGACTGCCGGCCTCACGCCCACATAGGCAAGGTAGAGGTGGGCGATCGTCCAACCGATACAGGGAGAAGATGTGGTCAGCATCTCGGCACCCCCAGCCGGACAGTTGGCTTTCTTGACCAAGGCCGCTTACCTATCGCAAGCTCCTCAATTTCCTCACGATGCTGAGTGGGCACCGGTACTGTACCCAGGACTTAAAATACGCACCCCCAGGGTGGGATCGATCCCGGGTTGCATTCCGTGGCAGGGAACCAAATCATGATGCCTTAGGCCACTACGCCACCGATTACCCATTACCCACTAAAATATTGCGCTCCATCTAAATTGGGTATGGAGTTTTCAATGCCATTAAGCGGTTTATTGTCTCCTGAATAAATAAATGGGCATATAAAGCATTTTTAGAAAAAAGGTATAAGTATATTTTGTCTGACCCAGTCTCTGAAAAGCATAATTTGACAATGAAAGTCGGTTGAATACCAAAGTTGGTATTTAAATTCAGCATTTTAACACAGATGCAAGCTTAAAATGTTCACGGGGATTTCACAGCCTAAGCTATCTTTACATACCTTGTTTGTTATATTTTGTTTGCTCGAAAATAGAATTTTTAATTATTTTTATTAAAATACATGTTTAAAACGTGTTTAAAAAATAAAATATAGGCCAATCTCAAATTTTCTGCGAATGACCTGTGAAACCTAAATATAACGTATGTTATGAATGCTTTAAGAGTTGCACAAACTTACTATAACAAAAAATACAGATAGATTTGGTTTAAATACTTTTTCAAAGGTAAGTTGTTCTTTATTTCGTGTAGTTATGCAAGGAACTTGGATCATCCAACACATAACTATTCCGCTTTTTGAAACTCTGCAATAAAATATGCTAATTTGTAAAGAAAGTTTATCTGGATATAGAATCGTAGGCTTATGTAAGCATATATGATAGACTCAGTAGAGAAAGTCTTGTAAATGCAACGCAGAGATGTTTATATTTTGATGAGCACCTCTTTGCTTACTTTTTGTGTTATTTCTGTAGTGTTTTGGATGCATCAACACGGAGATGATTAAAGCAGTCCACCTTTGCGAAGCGTTGGCTTCCAGGAACGACAACAAAGTGTTGGCACTTAGCCCGAGTTGGTCAGAACGTAACTGTTACAATGTAAATGTGTGGAGATATAAAAAACCTAGAGTCAATCGCGAACAACCGGTTCCCCTTGATTACACTCACCTCGTATGTAAATCACTGACTCATCCAACTGTGGCAAAACATGAACTACCTTGAGTAACTACTGTCCCGTATCCTTCAACTCGCAAACCCCCTAGTGAGCGAACCAGACCATCCGAAACTGTCATTTGTTTAGGAAAATACGGCAGTAGATAAGGGCTACCAGATGAAAATATTCATAAAGTAGTTCAGCTCGATTTTATCAATCCAGTTATGAGGTGATTCATTCTAAAATTTCAAAAGGGAGTAGGTTAAATAGGGTGCCAATGGTCATTTAAAGCAAACAAATTCAACATTGATAATGTTTTTTTTTTATTTTATTTTATTGAATGATCGTTTAGCAGTACATGCTTTACAGATCCTTGTTGGCTAATTGAATCTCTATGAACTATATAATAACATGTAAGGAAAACCAAGTTGGCTCCTATTATCTTCTTAACACTGTGAAACAAGAGAAAAATAAGTTAATTAAAACAAACAAGTAATCAAAGAGATATGAACAACAGTCATTGTGAAACAATATTCATAGTTTTTTCAATCAGAGTCACTAAGGAGGAGATCCTGTGGGAGTCATCTCTTCAGGCGCGTGGGCTGGCGGGTTCGCACGCCGATGTCGTACATCACAGCTCCTGGAACATCTAGCAGGTTTGAGAAGAAGCGAGAGGCGATCTGACGTATGTATTGGTGAAGAGGAAGGAGACCAAGTTCTTTATGCAGTTGTTGATTTCTTACGTACCAAGGGGCATCCGTGGCGATGCGCAGAATTCGATTTTGCAGGACCTGTAGCCTTCGGAGATGAGTGTTGCTAGCTGTACCCCATACCTGGGAAGCATATGTGATAAGTGGCCGGACAAGAGATTTGTAGAGAAGCAGATATGATAATGTTTTAGGGAGAAAGCGTCTCAAACTCATATAAGCAGGTAGTACAGTATATCATAGGAAAGAAAGTCTTCGGGGGATGAGACGCAGGGGGATTGAAAAAGGCTCTTACACCCTCACTCGGTAGTTTGACCCCCATGTCAATTCAGTTACAGACCATTCAAAAACATTCTGATGGCTTCTACTTTTTTGAATGAATGTTCTCGGTGTTCTTTTAACGGTTCTGTTCTTTGTGTAGCATGCGGTTTCCGTCACACACATTCGCTGTCCTTGTCCAATTGTATAAGGGGGCACATTCCTTTCAGAGACTTACTTTGCGTTGGTGGATAGTAATTTCATTCATGTTTGACTTTGTTTAGTTCTCACTCTGTCCGCTTCTATGATGCAGTTCAAAATGTCCCGGTCACTTCACTTTTTTCGCCGCGTAGTGGGTATTGAAATGTCTCCTCTTTCAAACGTAGTACTTCGGACTATTTAACACAAGACACCTCTCATTTCTCGCAATAGCAGCATACGCCGTACTACTGAAGTTACCTCACTCGGAGAACGCGCTTTGTTGCATTAGAAATGCACTTGCTCACTTATTTACTCGCAAACACACTGACTTACATAGCCTCTGAAATTTTTCTCAGAACATTTTAGTATGTTCTGAAGGTAGGGAGGAAGATAAAATTCCAGAACAATAGCATTATCTCTCGATAAATAATCCATTAGTTGCTCTGGATGAGAGGGGGATTATCTCTCCCTAGGCCAGTGCCTTCTATCGATAAAGGAGGTCTATAACTGGTTGTAATATCGAGAAGTTAAAACCAAGCAAGACTCGTGCGAAAGTGTCTCTGGCTCTTGTTCCGGGGATTGCAAGCTAAAATCCATGTACCGGACTCTATGGTCCAGCTACTTGTCAATTCAGAAGTCCTAGGTTTGATTCCAGACCGAGACTGGAATGTTTCCTTAACGCTGATAGTTCCCTATCACCCTCAGCAGAGGGTATGAATGTGGTATTAAACTCCTTTCTTAAGGAAAGGCTACATTTTTACGAGTGTTAACATTATTAATCGCTTAACTAACGAAATCATCCTACTATGGTCATAGAAGTTAAACGGGGCTATAGCACAATGTTAAAAGTAATATATATATATATATATATATATATATATATATATATATATATATATATATAATTAAAATTAGTAATTAATATGGTAAGAAGACATTGCACAATACAATGGAACTCGAAACTTTTTCATTATTTTTGTAGCTTATGAAATAAATATAAAGGCTACCACTGCTTATAAACAGCTCAACTTCACTCAAAAATTGAAGGTTTTCACAAATAAAGAACTTTTGATAGTTCAGACAGAGGTGCAAGCAGATCATGTGTTCAAGGGGACGGGGAGAGGTGTAGGTTAAAAGCTTGTTCATAATATTTCTTTTTCTTTCACGGTTTTAATGTTCCACCAATAAATGTAAAGATTTTTAACATAAAATATACACTGTCCCTACCTATGTCAATATTACAAGTAAATTCGATAGTTAAACTGAAATTGTAAATGCACGAACGTGGCTGACATGCTCACGCGTGTCCATTCTATTCGCATATTTCGCCAAACAGTTCTTCAACAGAATTTCATGCAAGTAATTTTTGGCACTCTTCACATGCTTAGTAAATAATGTTAACTACGCAATCGTTCTACAATAACTTTATTGAATATGGATACTATCTATAACTTAAATTATTTTTCGTGGTGTTAAGTATGAGAATATACTATTAATTCAAATATCAGAATTATTGGAAGTACTAAGTTATTAAAAGTGGCTGAATAATAATTCCGAAATTTCTGCTGCTTGTAAAAATTGTAGCACCAAGAAGAAATTATCCGAATAACTCTAAACTTGGTGGAAGTGTAGAAGAGTATGCAAGCAATAAGTGATTCAGTTTGCAGAGATGGGGTACACACAGGCCGAGCAGAGCCCTTGCGTGTAGTCCGACAAGGTCAGTATTGCGCCCAGTGTAGTCAGTGCAGAGCTATCAAACAAGGTGGAAACAAAGTGAATCCTAGTATGCCCCGCCGACGTCAAAGGGAGCCATATCATGTGACCAAGTTTGAACGGTGCAGAATGATTGGTCTCTGGGAAGCGGGTTTGTCATACCGTGACATTTCCGCTTGTACAGGGCATGCTGCTACGACTGTGATGCGTGTGTTGAAACAGTGGATAGATGAAGGTCGAAGGCAGCGAAGTGTGGGAACTGGACCATGAAAAATGACCACAGCACGGGATGGCCGTCATCTTGTCCGTATAGCCATCCAGTGTTTGCTCGACGCTGGAGCACTGTAGCAGGTGTGAACTTGTTTGCATCATCGTTTCGTCGCCATTTGCTGCAGGTTGGACTGGTTGGACGCATGCCATTACGTCGGCTTCCATTGTCCAGAACCCAACTGTAATGGGCACGTGAACACCGTCACTGGGTTGCTGAGTGTCAAAATGTAGTCTTTTTGGATGAGTCCAGCTTCAACGTGTCCTACAGTGATGGCCACATACGTGTCCGACAGTACCGCGGTGAGCGTAACATGAAGGGCTGCACTGTTGAGCGTCATAACTGACAAACACCAGGTGTGATGGTTTGGGACGGCACTGGTTACAACAACCGATTTCGCCTCCTATGAATTGAGAGCACTTTGAACATCAATCGGTACATAACGTTGGTTGTAGAGCCTGAGGTACTCCTACTTCAGGCATATCCTCAGGCCATATATTAACAGGACAATGCCCTGCCACATATTGTGCAAGCCTTCTTCGAAGAGCATCAGGTACCATTGCTTCCCTGGCCTGCACGTTCACCTGACATGTAGCCCATCGAACATGTCTGGGATATGGTTGGTCGGCACCTGGTGCGTCATGGTCCTCCAGTAACTAGTGTCGTGGAGTTGTGGACTCGAATTCAAACCGTGAGGAGGGGAATTCCTAAGAACGTATTCAGAATCGTTTTGATGCAATGCCACGGCGTATAACAGTTCTAATTGTGCGCATGGAGGCCACACAAAGTACTGAATATTGGGGCTCAAGGTCATGTACAGATTTGAAAATTTAATCATTTGCTACCTGTCATATACTTAACCTGTAGTATTAAATTAAAATTTATGCGTTTCCTTCTTGGTGTTGTAGTGTACCTACAATTACGAAATTTTTACAAATGCATATTTCTCGTTTCTATGCTATTTGATTTAAAATGAAATAAACTGTCGGAGTCACGTTTCTACACAAATGTAGGAAAGTTGGCCTATCTCGAAAGCAATTGCATTTAACAGTAATAAATTATTTTTACTGATTTTATAGATATTATCTAGAATTAAATACTGCTCCTCAGGTGTGACAATGAGTGTATTGTATAAAATTTCGGTCTACCGGGCGTAAATAGGATGAGATTCCCTCCACGTGCTCGTCAATTCTCCAATGATTTAATACATTTTGCTGCTTGGACAGCCACGCAAAAACAGATACAGTACGGCCGTTAGATCACCGGCTCTGACATTTTGTAGTTACAGGAGGCAGAGGGGAAAGTTAATAGTACCAACATACATTAATGAGCAATTAAAAACATATCTTCATAATGATCTTTAGAGTGAATATATAGGAGTATATTAGCTTTAAAACATTGAAATCCAACTTGCAGTTTCATTATCATGCAAGATATGCATTACAACACCACTCTATTCGAATAGTTCTTTCACACCGTTTACATGCACTAACTGCTTCTGTTGGTAGTACTGAGAGTCTGTGCATCCGGTGTCGTGGTCAGGAACTTCTTACTGTCTGCTAGCGCCAATCAGCATTATCACTGCTAGGAATGACTTCCGAATCCAACTCGGTATTGCCAGTTTAATTTTGCTTGGGCCACGTGACTTCAGTTGCTTTTGGCGCTTGCGCTGTGTAACTGCAGTATCAGGCAGCGATTAGGAGACGGCGAATTAATCGAAGCCAGATAATTAAAAAAGAAGATAAATTAATAGAAATGCTTTGCTAAACTAATATAACATCTTGTTATAATAATATGAAATTATAATGATTAAAATATCAGCTGACTTAAAGAATAACAAGGGAAGAATATAATTTAATATAACATATATACTAGCATCCGTTACCTTCTTTGTGCTAGTAAAAGCTCAATGTCTGAAAACTATTGTATTCTTTCAGCCAGGAATGTTTTGGGACAAAGGACTTTCAAAATGCAGTGGAGCATGAACGCTAAAGAGATTTACTTCGCTGATTTGATAACGATGTGTGCCGTTACAAACAACTCAGGGTAGGCGTTCCCCAACTCAGGGTGGGCGGAACGTCAGTGAGTCATGAGTTTTGAAAACAAATGTGAAAATTCGGAATAAAATGAGAAACCAATAATAATGTAACATTTGAGAAGGGTGAGCTAGTTTGGTCATGTGATAAAGTTAGAGAGGGGATCAGAATAAGGTTAGAACTGAATGGTAAAGTAAGAAAAACCTTACTGATACTACGACAGGAAGAACGTGTTCATGTGCATTAAGAAGAGAAGCGAAGATTTCGAAGTCTGAAAGGTGGTCACCGATCCAAGTCGATAAACAAACATAGATTCAAGAATTAAACCAAATAATTCTACAACAAACAAAGAATTATTATTACGACTGAGTAGCCAACAGCCACAAAAATCCATTTCCTACAACCATTCACTCGAGGATAACAGAACTCATAGCTCCAATTAAGCTCCAATTAGAACCCAATTAATTTAACGATGGCATGCGGGTTTGCCGCAGCTGGTAAAGTTTCTTTGCTATTTTGTGCGTGCGTGAATTCCGAAGTTAGGTGTCTGTAAGTGAAATTTTAAAAAACGCATGTTCCTCTGCTTGAAATTCCCGCTTCCCACTCTCAGGAAATGTCAGAGCAGAAGTACGACCGGCCAGACCGTAGTTATATACTGTTCTATTTGAAACAGCTCGAATGAATAAAGTAAACAAAGGCATTTTCTATGCAGTTTGTTCTGAAGTGCTCTATCTAATGGTATGTATACTATTTCCTACCACTATTCGCATTTGGAATTTTAAAATTATATGGCACCGGCTCTACTTTCAAATTATTAAATAGAGTAACACTTTGAAACTCGCTAATTAAAATAACACTGCAATGAAATGATAAGGCAATTAACTCTAAACCAGCGAGAGGAATTACATATTCGATTTTTTATTTGCATGTAACTTTTATAGTAATAGTGGTGGAATACAAGCGCTTTGGAATCGAGGACACTGACTGAAACTCGGTTAATGTACGAGGGCTGTTGAATAAAGAATCATCACATTCTTTTTTTTGACAGCGTACCTTTACTCTTCCTCATAATTTTGATGGTCCTTCTCAAAATAGTCTCCCCTGAATGCGATGCACTTGTCCCAGCGTTTCTGCCTGTCTTCAAAGACATGCTGGAAACCATTTTTGAGAGATGCTTCAAAATCGCCTCCGCAGCCTTCAACACTGCTTCTGATGATGGATAATGCCTCCCATGAAGGCGTTTCTTCAAGTTAGGGAATAGAAAAAAGTCACATGGAACTACATCCGGACTTTAGGGAGGGTGAGGGATGCACTTCACGTTGATTTTTGCAAGATATTAAGCAACAACATTGGCAATATGCGGCCGCGCATTATCGTGGTGCAGCATCCAGCCTGCTTTATGGGAATGTGTTCTTTTGTGCCTGATATGGACTTGCAATGTTTTCAGGACATCCCTGTAGTATTTTCCACTTACTGATGTGTATGCAGGTACAACATACTGATAAACCATTCCATGAATATCAAAGAATGAGATAACTATAAGTTTCCCAGCAGAAGCTAACACTTGCTTTTTTGGGAGTTGGTGATAATGGAGATTTCCACACTGAGCTTTGCTATTTGCTCTCAGGATCAAAATGATGTAGTCAAGTTCCGTCAGCAGTGATTAAATTTTCAAGAAACTCCGGATCTTCCTCTAACATCAACATTAACTGAAGTTACCTCCATTGCAGCGGCAGGTGGTACTGCACATGTCTAAACTTACCTGGTTCTCACAGGCGGGAACCAGGAGTACCAACAATGGAACTACTACGGCGTGTTTGTTTCACATTAAGCTAACAGAATATAATAAGGTTTAACTTTAGCGCGAAAAATTATGACCGTATAAAATTATTGATCATTCTTTATTGAACAGCCCTCGTATTTAGACTGCCATTTTAGAGTTGCTTCGTTGTTTTATGCCTGCGTTTTATCATGCGGGTGACCTTGTTTACATTTCCTACCGGATATTAGCACTTCAGTGTACAGTGTACCTTATTATGCAGTACCACCTGCACTGTACTCCATCCATGTATCATAAGTAGAGAAATATCTTCACTCGGACGCAGTCTCAAGAACAGGGAAAACGTAATTTAGTAAATATATGTTCGCATTATTGCCAATGCCTGTTAACTACCGGATTTACAAATTCAACTCTTGAAGCTCCAAACTTACATTTCAGGCCTTAAGTTTCTAGTTTTTTGTTGCCGTGATAGCTCGGTAGAAGGTTAGGAATTAATACAACGGTTCAGTAATAGAAACCCATAACTACATATTTATCATGAAAATGGCAATTATTAGTTAAATTAAAACTTCGGGCTAACAATGATAAAATCGTAGAGAGAGATTGTTGAGAGAGTTGACACCAAAATGATATAGCAGGAACAAACGAATGTGCTTAAAAATTTGACGATCAAAACGAAATAGATTACGCAGATAAATATCACAGGTGTGAAGTAACCGCCAAAAAAGTGTATCCGCTAATCGTCATCTGCTAAACTGTAGGGATGGCCACCCTTTGTCTCCTCTCGCCTCATCCTTCCTCCCGGGGTAGCCCCACTTGTGGGCAAGGTGCAATAAGCTAAGTTTGGTTGCCGTGCCGAATCCCCACCGATAAAATCTAGTTCAGCCCTTTATTAAAAGAATAAGAAATTTTGGAAATTAAAACCCTGTTCTGCCTAATTAATTGCTTATTAGTGACACAGCCTACATTAGTTCCTAATCTGAACGCTTTGTGGTGCCTATTTTCCGGCATATTTTAAGTCTTTTATCGGTTACTAATCCAAGCTATATTAATAATATTAACATCGGAATTTTGAAATGTTTTAGCTTTTATATGGATAAAATAAATATATAATTTAGAGGTTCTTGAAATGAGGGTATGGTAGAGTTAAAGCTACAGCTCGCTTTAACGTTTGGCCTGGAGCTTATACACGTTACACAAATGCCGTCCCCTGATAACAGTACATACATGCAAATTCTCTAGCGAGTGCTGTTAAGAATATGCTTGCGAATGCAACTCTTGTGTGCGCCGGTTTACGTATTTCCTTTATTCTCTCCCTCTCTGGAAGCTCTACTCTTTAACACCAGGCAACAATAGACTATGGAATGTGAATGTAATAACCACGGAAAACGGAATAGCTGCAGGGCAAATTGTGGTATTTACACCATAGCAGCCCCGAGTTGCAGGAAATTGGGACCCATAACATTCCCCAGCCTCTAGTCTGAGTTGGCAGGATCAATGCCACGCTCCGACCCTGGAAACGGTGCTTCTGACTCGACAGATCAAAGGCTGGCGTAGCAGAATTCCATTGTGTTGGTCCCAAGACTTTGAAAAAAATCACATTACTCTTCTACCTTTACAAACGTATATTATTACAAAGCTTTTTCTGCTATCTTCTTCACCTCAATAGTGAGAACCATTATTTTCTAGGCATAGTTGTACGAGCATATCACCAGTTTAAAGGGGTCAGGAAATAGTCCAATCCTTTAATTGCGGTTCACCATGTGATGCCTTTGAAATGCAGTTCTTTAAGTTTTCCACTTCAGAAAAAGTATTGAAAGTTCAGACCAATAATATGAAATTTCGCAAATAGTTTGTGTTTTAAATAGTACGCATTAACAAGTTTTAGGTTGTGTGTATAAAATGTTACATCTTAGGTTGTCCCATAAGTAGGTAATGTCAACATTTTTATTTTGGTGTTTTGGAAAATTTAAATTTAATTAAGTGGAAGGGAAAATATCTGAGAACATACCAGTCAGATGAGAGGTTCGACAAGGAGATTCCCTTAGTCGATTACTTTTCAATTTAGTAATGAATGAAATTATAAAAGAGACCAATACAATGAATGGATATAAAATGGGAAATAAAAACCTTAACATCGTATGCTACGCTGACGATGTTGTCCTGAAGGCAAACACTGAGCATGACTTACAGAGAGTGCTATATAGATTCTATCTTGGATGTAGAAACTATAACATGAAAATATCATTAACAAAAACGAAATCAATGACCATAAGTAAATTCCCCTTGAGATGTAAATTGGAACTAGAGAGGAGAATAATAGAACAGGTAATGACTATAAGGTACCTGGGTGTTGAGTTAAATAGCTGGGGAGCACTGCAGAATGAAGTTACATACCAAGCGAATAAAGCAGCGAGAATTGCAGGCTGCATAAATGATATTATATGGAAAAACAAATATTTAAATGAAGAAATCAAGACTAGAATCTATAAAGCGGTAATACGCTCAATATCCACCTATGCCTTTGAAGTAAGAGCGGACACTTCAAAAACGAAACAGATTCTAGAAACAAATGAAATGAACGTCTTAAGAAAAATTATAGGAAGAACAAGAAGAGATAAAATAAGAAGTGAAGATATTAGAAAGCAATTAAACATTCAAGCAATACGTGATTGGGTGGATAGAAGACGACGCGAATGGAATGACCATGTATCCCGTATGACATCCGACAGAATCGCACGTATAGCAAGAGACTACTTACCAGCAAACGGAAGAAGATCTCTTGGAAGACCAAAATAAAAGATGGAAGGACTCCTGATTTCTGAAAGGAACAGGCCATAGGCCTATATGATAAGAAGAAGAAAAATTTATTTGATTTCTTTGGTTTGGCAATGCTATTTACAGGATGCCATGGCTAGTGTTGTGTACATTGCATGTAACAGTCTTCAGTTGCTAATAAACAGTCACAAAATGGAGATACCCAAGTTTGAATTTGGAGGCCTTCTAAACCATTACTGCAATCAAGACTATAAAGACGCTGCCCCAGCTCGAAGAATATGTGAAGTGGACGGAGATGTCGTTAGTAAGCGTGTGACACAACGATGGTTCCAACGTTTCAACAATGAAGACGAAAACAATAAAGATGTGCCACATTCTGGAAGATCTAAAGTATGAAATGTTTTGCGAGAAAATCCGCAAACATTTACCCGCAGGCTTTCAGAAGAACTTGGTGCATCAAAATATGTCATACATAGCTACATTAAAACACTTGGCGAATTATACAGAAGCTTTAGATGTGTACTTCATGAACTGACACCTCAACAGGCTGAACGTTGAGTGGATATTGTCGTCAGCTCATCCGTAATCACATGGATAATAAATTTGTCAGGAGAATTGTCACTTGATAAGAAAAATGGATATTACCAAAACCCTGATGCCTCGAAACAGTGGCTGATAGCTGCCAACCTACCAAAGTCAACGTTAAAAAAATCAATTAGTTCCCAAAATAATGTGTCTGATGGCATTTTGAAGGTGTGATTCACTGGGAATTTGTTCCAAATGGACGAGCGATTGATGCGGATATTTATTCTCCACAACTGGAACGAGTTCATGAAATTTTGAGACGGAGATAGCCAGCAATGCAGCACCCCATACTGCACGAACAGACATGGAAAATGTTCAGGAATTGGAAGGAATGGAACTCGTACCACACGCAACATACAGCCCTGATCTCGCAACCTCAGTTTATAATCTTTTTTGATCCATGATCCATTTTATACATGAAAGAAATTTGACAACTTTGAAGTAGTACAAGTGGGTGTCTTCGAATTCTTCACTTCAAAAACTAGAGACTAATACCATCGTGGGATAATAAAACTCGCTGAAAGATGGTTCAGGACCATAGAATCTAATGGTCTATACTTTGAAATTTAGTAAATTGTTTGTCACAACACATTTCAAATAATTTTTGTTGAAAAACGACATTTCTTAGTGACTATCAATATCTCTTAACGGTTTTGCAATTATGAAAGCACTTTCAGAATGAAGTCTTCCCAGGCTTATTCACAAAAAATTTAAAATGTTACCAATCATGAAAGCAGCTTAAACACACGATGTCATATTAAAAATTGCTATCCATTTTGTGAAAATAAGAGATAACGAAAACTATTTCCATTAAACATAGTTGAAGGTTGAAGGATTTTGTTGCAAATCGTATCGCATTTTTGGAAGATTTGGAAGCTAAACTATCTTCAGAAGACAATACTCGAGCTAAAACAAATTTAAAGGAGTTTAATATGACTATCTCTCCAAATAAAGGTAAAGTGATGGCGTTTAAAGGCAAAGAGGGTATTAGATCCAAAATTGCAAAGGAAAACAATAATATAGAACAGGTAGAAGAGTCAAATACTTGGGTTATTACATATCATATAAGAAAGAAACAGATATAATTAAACAGTGAAGCACTAAAAAGTCTAAAATAAAACAAGTAAAGATACCATTCTAAAATTTTACAAAGTAATGTCAGTACCTAAAATAGTATATGGCAGCGAAGTATGGGTCATAACTTCAGGCAAATGAAATGAAATTTCTAAGAAGCATTGCGGGATACAGAAAAATCGACCACAAACGAAATGAAGATATACGTGAAGAGCTAGACATATTCGACCTGAATGACAGAGTACAAGAATATAGAAGTAAGTAGGTAACCCATGCACACAAAATGGAGAAATGGATAGTGAAGCATAGGAAGACCAAGAAAACGGTGGAAATAATAAAATAAATTATGTAGACTGAAGCAGGCAGTAACGCCTAAAGCATGAAGAATGATGAAATGAAATGTGTAGTGTTTAACGCCCGCTTTTACTACATACGGCACCGCAGGCGATGACACTGATGATACATGAGATGAAGATGGAGCACCGGTGGAATGAGATAGCGGGGGAAACCGGAGATCCCGGAGAAAACCCGCCCCAGCGCCGTGTTGTCCACTACAAGTCTCACTTTGCGGTTGCCTGGGATCGAACCCGGGCCGCCTTAGTGAGAGCGAAGCGGTCTAACCACTGAGCCAAAGAATGATGATGGTGATGGTGGTGATGATGGTGGTGATGATGGTGATGATGATGGTGATGATGGTGATGATGGTGGTGATGATGGTGGTGATGATGGTGGTGATGATGGTGGTGATGATGGTGGTGATGATGGTGGTGATGATGGTGGTGATGATGGTGGTGATGATGGTGGTGATGATGATGATGGTGATGATGATGATGATGATGGTGATGATGATGATGGTGATGATGATGGTGGTGATGATGATGATGATGATGATGATGATGGAAGAACAAAGATACATATTTGGCGTAACCTTCGTTCGATTTCACACGCAGGACCGCAGACCTTTTCAAACACACCTTTTTCCTTTAGCTGGAGCTTCAAAACAAGTATCTCGTTATCAAATTGTTGGGTGAAATGCAGTACCTTCTTATTAGTACGTCATACAGAAAGTAGAAGTTACAGTAAGGATAATTTATCAGCAGCAACAGAATAGTAATAGCATCATACGAGGCGTGTCTTATGAGGTCTCCAATGTTATTTAATATAAAAAACATATTTATTGTCAATGAATGTTACATTGATGGAAAGGCGGAACTTAAAGCTATATTTCAACGTAATCACCATTGCGACCGATGCACTTTTGCATGCGCTGTGGCAGTTTCTGTATACCCTTGTCATAGCACTCTCCCGCCAAGTTGCGCAGGTAGCGCTCAACCTCGTTTTTCAAATCATCGTCGGTCAGGGAATGTGTTCCTCCCAGGCGTGACTTCAACTCAGGAAACAGATGATAATCACTAGGTGCTAAGTCTGGACTGTATGGGGGATGGGTGAGGATGTCCCATCCGAACTGGGCCAGGAGATCAGCCGTTGCATGTGCAGTATGGGGACGAGCGTTGTCGTGATGAAAAATCACTCCCTTCGTCAGCATTCCCCTCCGATTTTGAATGGCACTCGCAAATGTTTTTAAAATCCCACAGTAGCTAGCGACGTTTATTGTTGTGCTGGTAGGCATAAACTCGCACAACAATACACCTTATCTGTCCCAGAACACACTGGCCATCACTTTGCCGGCAGAAAATATCTAGTTGATCTTTCGCGGCTTCGGTGAATTCGAAAGCCGCCACTGACGAGTACATTCTTTACTTTCTGGTGTTGTGTAGTGCACCCAGGTTTCATCGCCAGTGACAATTGAATCCAACAATTCCTCGCTCTGTTCTGCATAGCGCTCCAGGAATCGGTGGGCCGCTTCAACACATTGCGGTTTATGGTCTTCGCTGAGCATTTTGGGGAACCACCTCGCACACACCTTGCGATAATGCAAATGTTCCGCCAAAATCTTGTCAATCGCAGTCTTACTGACTTCAGGGATAAGTTTGCACAGCTCGCGATCTGTCACACGCAGATCCTTAAACATTTCTTGCTCCACTTTTGCAATTGTTTCGGCTGAAACCGAAGGCCGACCAGAACGCTGTTCGTCATGGACGTCTGTACGTCCGTCTTTGAACTTTCTGACCCATTTTCGCACGTTGTTGACGTCTATACACTGTGGCCCATAGACTTCGCATAACTGACACAAAAAAAAAACGGACCATTGCACGCAACTCGCATTTGGCGGTGGAAGTGATAGGAAGCTCCATCGCAAGCGGCAGACAAGACTAATGGTTGCAACGGGTTCGTTGTGATGGGGATTTGAAGGGGTGAAACCAGGCTACACGCCAGTGTTGCCGGATCTCGCGTACTAGCGTTCCTCACGGCTCCAGCGCCTTGAAACCTTATTTTACGGACACACCTCGTAACTACATATTGTCGCGAGCCATTGTTACGACTGGCGCGGCCGGCGCGCACAAAGGGACAGATAGTGCAGCGCGGATATCAAAAGCTTGCGGAAACAGATACAGATAGATGACTAGAAGGTTCGCTTTCTTGATTGTTACAGAAAATTCCACTAATTTCTAGATCAATGAGTGGAGATATAAAAAAGAAGTCACGGCTCGCCAGGTGACAGTTGTAATTGGACTCAATAATTGTGCGCCTGCAGCTGTGATTTGAAAGTGAACTCTTTTGTGTATTTACGTGTTCAGAAGTGACGAGAGATTGTATTGGTTTATGTTACGTCAGCTTGCTGCAAGGGGTGTACAAACAGTGTATTTCTACGGAAACAGATTTTGATCTTCTGCAAACTTGGCTTTTAATGTTACGAACTAACAAAGTCACAATATTTGATTACAACTTGTAACAGAACGCATCTGTATGCGCCAATCTTTATATTGAAAAATTATATAAGCCACGAGAAAATATAGGCTTGTTAATTTTTCAAGATATTGGTCTTAAAATATGCAGAAAGTTTTTCATGGTGAATATTTCTGAAAGACAATTGTTAAGCAGAGATTGAAATGGAATCTTTTACTGAGAATTATATTTTTTACAATCATTTCAGTCTCTCCTCCATGACATCGCAGGTATATCGAGTGTAAAGGACAGAAGAAAGAACCTTCCAGATAAGCTTTTATTTTCATGTGGCTATCTGAAAAAAAAAAAAAATAGTAGTCAAAGCTATTTGAGTATTTTTTAAAGAGTAAAAAATAATATGCTTAATGCAATAAATTATGCTTAATTTTCCTGAAGTATGTCTGGTTTTGTATTCATTAAACATCCAATCTCTCTCTCTCTCTCTCTCTCTCTCTCTCTCTCTCTCTCTCTCTCTCTCTCTCTCTCTCTCTCTCTCTCTCTCTCTCTCTCTCTCTCTCACGCACACGCGAACACACACACACACACACATTGAAAACAGTGACCAATATCTCCGTTAAATTCTATGTATCCCATAAGGTAAATACTTAACCATAGGAGAAGTAAACATTTATTTTATTATTTTTAGAAATGATAGAGAAATGACGTTATAAATCACAAAGTTTAAAATCTTTTCGTATAACACATTTCTAATGTGTATACAAATTATTTTCAAACTCATCTTAATGCAGTCAATCACAGACGAGCGAAAAACAGCAACAAATACGTATGTACGCCTAAAATGATTCACAGCGAAAAACAAATTTTGTTCTTTTTGGAAGTAGCCATTTTAGGCCTCGGTGAATGTAAGTGACACTTGACAAAAGCGACAACAAAAGCATTTTATGTCAACATTGGCAAGTTCATTGGTTATTTCGAAAAGTAATTACAGGTTTAGGCAATACGTCAGCGTTAGGAATCGATTGCCAGCTTTATTACATAGCAACGCTTTTGAATGGCGTCACGCCAACACATTTTACCCTGCAGCGTTGACGGGTTTGATCATGGTTATTTAAAGATAAGCAAAACGTTGTTACAGTAATTTATGACTTCGCCTGATAAATATTTCCGGTTCCTTTGAACACGTGTATTTTGACAGTTCACTGTAGCTTCACCCAAAATTACGTTCAAATGGGCCACTAAACTAAAACCAACATGCATTCAATGGAAGGAAGGGGAAAAAGAAAGAAATAAATAAAAAAAAATGATGCTGCATTCATGCGACTTTCTCTGCTCTTTTCCAACAACTATTTTTACGAAAGCTTCTCCTTTCGTTTAATGCACTCTAATTTACACATCTCTTGTAGGCACAAAAAGAATGCGAAATAAAGGGATTTAGAAATAGGTATTTCGAAGCCGGTGACTATGTGATGGTTTTAAAATTTTGTATTCTTTGTATGAACACGAAAAGGGAGGGAGATGCAATTTGCTGTTAAGAGAAATAGTTTAAAATTCAATTAATAACAACAATATTAAGGAAATGAATAACGCCAGAAAAAAAAAAAAAGTTTGAGCTAAAGTCTCTGCGCTAATAAAATCTACATTTTTATGCAGTAAGATGTTTGTTGCTTGCTCTTTACAATTATACAAAGCTAGTATGAATAAAGAGAACTTCACAGGCTGTTCCTAGAAAATTCAAGACAGCACCTTTCATTTCTCTTGAAAATAGCTTAGGCGTAACGGGATTTTAATAAAACTTGTTAGGTCTTTTTGAGAAAATCGAACTTATTGGAAACGATTCCATCTAAATGGAAATTTAGTTTTTCTGCGTAATTTTACGTCCTCCAACGTTAAGTCATATCGGACGGTGAATGAAGTGGGTGAAATGATGCTCAAATGTATCCAGGGTCCAGCCTGATTCAGCCCCTGTCAGCTAGGAACACTTGAGTCGACATATAACTTGATATCAAAAAAACATTAACATAAACAAACGAATAAATATAAAAATGACGTATACCAGAATAGATATGTTATAATGCTAGCGTATATTCCAGAGACGGCCACAGTGACAAGGCCACTCTGCGAATGTCAGTAAACTCCCTTTGCAAAACAAACAATTCTACTCTATTGTCTGTTTTGCCCTAAAGGAAAACTTGGTGTCACCCAGTCGCAAACTAACCCATTGTCAAAATCCCAAGCCTGCTTCTGACAACAGGCTTCAAGATTTTGACTGACGCTCAGAGCGCATGCTTCCGAATAAATTTTTGCATGCGGGCCGTTAGAGAAAGCATCTCTGATATCAGGTCCAAAACTGGAAATTCTGATCACTGACCGTAAGTGGGGATAGGTACCAGCCAATGGAAAAAATATTTGTATATGTGATTTTTCAAGCTCCAAAAAATACCTAGAGTGAGGGTAATTCAAAGTGATGGCGGAAAGTATGTTTCTCTTGTAAGAAGACTTCGGTCCTCTGATCTACGTGAGACGGACGCGTATTCGGCGCCGCCTAACAAGTACACTTCCGCGCCATGCACCGAGACAAAGTGCAGTATTTAACAGTCGCTCCAGTGAGAGTTAGCGCAAAGAGCAGTATATAGGGAAGATGATAAATATATCTAGTTCGACTACGTCTCTGCGCATCACATCACAATATTGACGCGGGATTCAGTGACGCTAAACACAGCAACCACACGGACGACGACTTTACGGTGGCCAGCAAAGGAGCCTAAGGATAACAATAAACTTCTGTCTACCAGATTCGAGGTGTCATCTTCATTCAACCCACAATCAGTCAGAACACACCCACTCCCTGAAGTACAGATGAGAGTTCTCACGCGGGAGCTACAAGTCACCTCGAACCGGTTACAATCTCCCTCTCCTTTACCTCCGCACGCCACCAATCCGTAATTGTGAGGCGTTGAGCACAAGGGAGAGCTCGACGTGGTTCGCTGCGGTCCGGACCGCCTCACTACCCGACATTCGTCTTCAGTGATAAGGGAAAACCCGGGAAAAAACATTATCCAGGTAACTCACCCTGACCGAGATTAGAACTCGGGAGCTCTTGAACGCGAGGCAGACACCCTTCTATCTACGCCACCGAGGCGGGCGGAATTTAGGGTTAGGGACTTACTTAACTTACTTCAAATGTTCGTGTTGTATTTTTGAAAGCCCTGAATTAAACACCAAATTTCATATTTAACAGATTTTTTTTTTTGCACTTTAAATCGTTTTAGTTTTTTGGTACTAATATTTCTATCATATATAATACTTTTAATTATGTTAGGCTACTCAGACACACATTCCGAGCATCCAAGTGGACAGATCTGGTGGTAAGTGTTATTTTTTAGGGGCGCCATAATATTTATTACTTCAGCAGAAATATTCACAACCTTTTCGATGTAATACATTCTAGATGGAGAAAAAGTAAGTCACATTAGGACAGTTTCTTTTTTTATTGATTAAATTTTTTTGTAGACAGCTTATACAAAACACGAGGGCTGTCCAGAGAGTAACAGACGTTTTCAAATAAAAAATTAACATATTGAAAAACTCAGTTTATTAGATACATTTGAAAGTTACACTCTTAAGCTATTTTTTATACATGATCGCCTTTCAAATTGAGATATTTATCATACCGTGGCACAAGTTCAATACCCTCTCTGTAGAAATCTGCCGCCTGCCAATTTCAGCCACTGGTTTACACCAGCGTGCAGTTCGACGTCAGTATCAAAGCGTTGTTTACCAAGTCAGTTTTTCATCGCTGGGAAGAGGTGGTAATCGCTGGGCGCCAAAGCCGGGCTGTATGGTAGTTGGTCAAACACATCCCATTCAAGAGTGTCCGGTACGATTGGCCATGTGTGGACGTGTGTTGTCGTGAAAAAGTAACACCTTGGTGCTAAGTTTTCCCCGACACGTATTTTGTATGGCGCACTGTGACTTTCTTAGTGTTTCCCAATATCTTTCTGAGTTTATTTCACGCTCCAGAAAATCAACGAGGAGCATTACCTTAAGAGTCCCAAAACACAGTAGCCACGACTTCTCTTGCTGACAGCGTTTGTAAACACTTTCGTGGTTTCTTGGGAGAGTGTGTGTGCTCCCATTCCATCGACTGCTGTTTTGATTCACAGTTGACATGCTTCACCCAAGTCTCGTCCCCGGTTACGATACGATCTAGAACTACATTACCATTTGTGCTGTATTCGTTGAAAAAAGGTCAGTGATGCAACCAATCTCTGTTTCTTATTGTATTTCGTTAGGATTTTCGGAACCCATCGAGCACAAAATTTGTGGTAACCAAGCTTTTCCACCACAATTTGATGCACCAAACTCCATGAAATTTGGGGAAAATGTTCCGACAATTCTGTAATCGTGAAACGACGGTTTTCACGAATTTTGTCATCGATTTGCATTGGCAGGTCATCAGTCACGAGGCTAGGGCTACCACTGTGGTCCTCGTCGTGAACACTGGTACAGCCATTTCTAAAATCAATGTACCACTGCTTCGCTTGGCCTTGCTCATCATGCCCTGTCCGTAAAGATCACAAAGCTAACGCTAAATTTCAATTGGTCTTTTGTTTTGAGCTAACAGAAACCGAATCACAGACCACACTTTACAACTTGCGGGATTTTCTATTTCAGGGCACGACTCACGGAGAGCAAAGGAAAGAACGCACAGTCCTCATGCTACAACAGCTAGATGCGTACTGGATGTACTGTCCAGCAACGCTAAGAAGTTCCCTGAAAAGAATGCGCTCCTTTACACAGAGGGACAAGGACAGCGAATACGTGTGACATGGAACGCATGCTACACAAGGAGCAGAACCGTTAAAAAAAACATGCGCCCTATTCACTCTATATACTAAAACTGAGAAGATTAATTTACAAAACTAGAAGCCGTCAGAATATTTTTTAATGATCTGTAACTATACTGACATGGAGTATCATAAACCTGCTCAGGGGGTTGGTGTGGGAAGCTTCTGCAATCCCCCTGCGTCTCAGGCCTCTGAGACTTTCTCTCTTGTGGAGGACAGTAGGAACATTCTGACACCAAGATGGCTCTAGCCTCGCCCATCGCCACGATAGGCCAAAAAGTCTGTTACTTTGTAGATGGCCCTCGTAATTTTGCCAAATTACTTATAACACGTTAATAAGATGAAATATTGTATATCGGGGTATTGCCCTGTTACCCTCCTATAATCCCAATAGTCCTTAAAGTTATGGTATTATGTCCATATGTATTTTTCTTTTCAATCTTTTATTGTCTCGATTTTAGTTGGTATCTGTCGCAACAAAGGGTTATTATGTTGTAGAACTGAGATGTATAGTCTTATAGCTTTCTTGGTGGACTGCAGATAGCTCCGTAACATCTAAGTCACTACGAAGAGTGGTATTACGAATGTACCACGGTGCAATGTAAAATGCATTAGAACTTAAAAACGGAGTCTAACGAATGCCTAACTTAATTGAACCAGAAAAGTGGAATATTAATAATAAACATCCACCCGAATGACCTAAAGTTCACAATCTTTCACTTTTTATTCTTGCTGTACTCTTTTTTGTGTGTGAGTGTAATTTTACGTCCTCCAACGTTAAGTCATATCGGACGATGAATGGAATGGGCGAAATGATGCTCAAATGAGCCCAGGGTCCATAGAGCTTGGAGTTATCCAACATTCGTCTTTCAGGATAAGGGAAAACCCGAGAAAAAACCTTATCCAGGTTAATCAACCTGACCGAAATTCGAACTTGGGACATTTAGAACATGATGCAGACACTCTACTACCACGCTACCGAGGCGGGCTTTGCTGTACTCGGAGATAGATTACACTATATTGACACATTTCAGGATGTGAGATCTTTCGCGCTATTACGTGTTTCAAATAGAAAGGTGTTTGTCCTTGAGCGCTACTAGGTGAGCAGCCAATCGGAGTCCTGCAGTGTTGTCGTATTGTATTCCCCCTAATTGGTGTATGCCGAGCTGCAAACTAATCAATCTCTAATAAATACTATTCGCGGTAAGACAGAAATTCAGATTTTGCAAAAACTGGCCATGAGGAATAAGAGAGTAATGTATTTAACATAACCGTAAACATCCATTATATTAAGCTCAAATAGTTTCCTTAATACAAATAAAGTAGATGTCATTATATTATAACAATGCATTGTGACGTAAGCACTGTAATGAGTATCATTATTAGTTGGCATGCATGCGTGAACGTATATTTGAAATTACTCAGAACTGAACCGTAAACATTTGATATGACGTGGTAAAAGAAATATTTATTTTGAATAAGCCAAGGTGTTTGTTAAATTCGATGAGAGGAAACGATACACTTCTTGCTAGTCTGGCAGAACGTGTCTGGTCACATTATATCTTTGTTTATGAATGGTTTGTAATCTCTGTTTACTCTAGAGAGTTCAAAGCAGCATTATTCAGTTACTCTTCCATTAAAATGTTTATCAGCTGGATCAATGAGACGCGATCCACCTTTCCGACCCCTTACTACTGCTAGAAAAATCCAATAGAGTTAACGTGGGCTCAAATTATGTTGCAAATAGAAATAGTATTTTTAAACTGACTGACGTTGAACAGCTTATTCACGAAGGAACACAAGACTGGGAAAACTGCGTGAGATATAAGATAAACTACAAGAAGATGACTTCTGGAAATAAATAGCACGCAACAAGTTTTTGGAACCTATCATCATAAATTTGCAGTACTCAGACGTTGAAGACAATGGCGAATTATCTCTTAACGTAAGTAACATTCACAGCTATACCGATGCACCGCATGTATTTTCGTTGGATTAGAAAAATAAGTAATTCATTAACTATAATTAACTTTGAACCAAATGTTTAAAACATTTGTGCAATATATGAATATTAATGTTGCAATAATTTGTAAACTGCATTATTATAAAGCTTTGGAATATTCAGTTTGCGTTCCATTAAGTCTAGCGGCACGAACACTCGCAAGTGTGCGAGACAGAGGGGGAAGTATAAAGAGTGGGGATAACGAGTGGCAACTGTGAAGGCTCTAACGCATCTGATTGGCTGCAGCCGAGAAATCTTCCCATTTGAAACACATAATAGTTCCCGCACAAGAACAGATTTCACGTTGAATATTGCAGTTAATTATCTTAGTCCATACCAAATGGTCCTTTAAAGTCCTTTTTTGGCTGGCCGGTAGCTCAGTCAGTAGAGCACCTGCCTGACGAGTTATCACCTTCGATATGTTATAAAGGAGAACGGCCGCCGATATGATCATTGGAGTTAAAGACGGGTTATAAATGGAACAAAAAACTAATTTTTTAGTTTTCTCAAGAAAACTTTCATAGGTATCTCTACGATTTTGATAAAAATCGCATAGTTTGACGTTAATTGTCAAATGAAATATTAATCCGAATTATCTGTCAGTCATGTGGAGTGCTGTTGAGTTTAATATCAATTGTATACAATTTTATATAACTTGGAAACAACAAATATGGGGGAAAACGTGGTCTAGTGGAGACGTTAATATTCCTAAATTACCAAATTACGTTTTTCATAGAAATAATGTTTCGTTTATTGATACTAGTTTATTGTTTGAATATTCCCTATTTTAAGCATATAATAAAAATGTTTCTGTGTTTCTCGTGAACGTGCAAGTTTTTCAGTGTTTGTTAGAATTACATATTATTGGCAGCGGAAGAGGACAGAAAAACAAGCTTTTGTGTTTTACATGAACAGCAGAATGATTATGTAAATAAATGGCAGTGGATAGAGACATTGTGTGATTGAAACACATGAGAGTTGGTTTTAATTATATTACAGTTCTCTTAATAATAATAATAATAATAATAATAATAATAATAATAATAATAATAATAATAATAATAATAATAATAATAATAATAATAATAATAATAATAATAATAATAATAATAATAATAATAATAATAATAATAATAATAATAATAATAATAATAATAATAATAATAATAATAATAATAATAATAATAATAATAATAATAATAATAATAATAATAATAATAATAATAATAATAATAATAATAATAATAATAATAATAATAATAATAATAATAATAATAATAATAATAATAATAATAATAATAATAATAATAATAATAATAATAATAATAATAATAATAATAATAATAATAATAATAATAATAATAATAATAATAATAATAATAATAATAATAATAATAATAATAATAATAATAATAATAATAATAATAATAATAATAATAATAATAATAATAATAATAATAATAATAATAATAATAATAATAATAATAATAATAATAATAATAATAATAATAATAATAATAATAATAATAATAATAATAATAATAATAATAATAATAATAATAATAATAATAATAATAATAATAATAATAATAATAATAATAATAATAATAATAATAATAATAATAATAATAATAATAATAATAATAATAATAATAATAATAATAATAATAATAATAATAATAATAATAATAATAATAATAATAATAATAATAATAATAATAATAATAATAATAATAATAATAATAATAATAATAATAATAATAATAATAATAATAATAATAATAATAATAATAATAATAATAATAATAATAATAATAATAATAATAATAATAATAATAATAATAATAATAATAATAATAATAATAATAATAATAATAATAATAATAATAATAATAATAATAATAATAATAATAATAATAATAATAATAATAATAATAATAATAATAATAATAATAATAATAATAATAATAATAATAATAATAATAATAATAATAATAATAATAATAATAATAATAATAATAATAATAATAATAATAATAATAATAATAATAATAATAATAATAATAATAATAATAATAATAATAATAATAATAATAATAATAATAATAATAATAATAATAATAATAATAATAATAATAATAATAATAATAATAATAATAATAATAATAATAATAATAATAATAATAATAATAATAATAATAATAATAATAATAATAATAATAATAATAATAATTAGGTATTGACTAACCTAGATTCCTGAAATTGAAATGGATAAAAAATGTTAGTTTAAACCATTGCATTGGAGTTAAAAATAGAAAACGTTACAGGAGGGTAAAAATAACAAAGATGTTTTTGTAAAAGTGCTGCAGGCCGTGAAGGGTTATTAGTTTGTACCTCCCCCTGTTTCCACGTGTGTCTGAACAGCTATAGAATGTGACCCCGCACAATAAGCCCACGGGTACGTGTCTGATTTTATCTACCTAGCTTTTCGACTGTACCGCTCACTTCCAGGAAACTGAAATTCCAACACTGCCTTCTTCCGTTCTGCAGGTAGCTGAGGCATGCTCCAGCCTGTCATTGTTATTTTGCCACTATGTTCAAATTGTTCATTTTGACAACGAATGGTCCACAATAAATCACAATGGGAGATGAGAGGAGGGCGGGTTTGGTTCACAACGTGCCGCCAAAAGAAATGCTCATTTATAGCTGGACCTCAGATTTAAAGTATATTTATATTTACTAGTTTCTTCAGGCAGAAAATGGGACCATAATGCTGTATGTGTGGCGGTTAACGTCTATTTTAGTTTATTTTTTAAAACCTTTCTTCCGTGTATTTACTGTAGGCAGAATAAGGACCGTACCCCACTCAAAAATTCCATATTTTACAAAAAATACACGTTTTGACCAAACAACTAGAAACTATATGTTCACGCAGCTTGTTAAATACAAGTCGGTCGTATTTGACCGAAAAATTGATTATAGTTCATGTGGTTTATTTTGTAACGTGAGAATTACAGAGCGTACCGTTGCCTGCGCTTTTGTAGGTAACCCATGACTGCCTAATCCCACATCACATCACATCACTTCCATAAATAACATGAACTAGTAGCACAAGGCTGAGGACCAACCTACAATTCTACTGGATTCCATAATAATCCTTAACTTATTCAAAGTGCGGTGTTTGAAACCCAGCTCCTTTAGGAGACCGCGCTAAGTGCAGTGCCATGAAGACAGTCAAAAATTTCTTGCAAATGTGCAACAAATTCGTCTAAGGTGGGCACTCTCCCTTTTGCATAGAATCTATAAATTTCTCGACGGATTAAATCGTATGTGAAGTTATCTACTTTAGAGAAACGTTTCCTTTTGTTTTCACACTTGATCGGCGTCTTTGTATTCCTTTCATCACAGTATTTCTTAGTGTATTTCTGTGAATACCCAGAATTTATCACCAGGTTCATTGCACGACCCCATACTAAGATTATTTTTCAGAAAATATTTGTGTGTTCAAAACAAGCGCTTGAATTTGCTTAGAAACAGTTCCCGTTATAACGTTGCTTTTTGAGGCTGTTCCAATAATAAAACTTGGCCCATTTATTCACCCCATTGTCATCACTTTGATTATTTTCACTTGACTGAAAGTAATCTACTACTTCATTTGCATTTACCACTGCATTTCCCTCCCACGGTCTCCACATCGTGACACACAACGGATTTCTGCACGTAATGAAACAGATCAACTGAAAGGTGGAACTTTGGCAACTGAGACTCCACGTGGAGTAGACATGCGACTGTCACTTCGAGAAAATCAGGGTTGCTATTGGTCCTCAACGACAGTGTTCCATTTCTGAAGTGTAGAGATAGATTTATGACGTTATAGTGGACGGGAGGGTAGTTTCCTTTGAGGGGCAAACTGCACACGCGTTCACTAGACATACTCTACGTATTTTAAGGCTGTATAAATTCCTGTTTATACTAGATCCGTAGTACCCTCTATGGGGTAATAAATCTGCTGAAAAGTGGCAAAGGTAATGTGGTTGCCCATGTGTACCCTAATTTCTTGCCGTTGGCTGCATAGGAGTGTGAAATTTTGCACTGTGTCACTGTAGTACTCATTTTCATATTTATTTAAAAACATAAAAGTATTTCAAGTAATTGTTCAACGTGCGGGACTTAAATAAAAGAGTCCCTTCCGAATACTAGCTTCAGAAGCTACCATCTGGAATAATTAGGGCAGGAAGCATCCAACGAATTTCTCAAATATTTTGTCATTTTCTCTGAATTTACAAATGTATTTATCTCCAATAATTTCAGTTACAAATGAATATATGCAACGCACATTCTAGCGTAACGTTTGTTAATCTTATGATCTCCCCTATCTGTATGATGAACGTAAAATTGAGATACATTTTAGTGGAGAAGCTATTTCCAGTGAGTAAATTTTTGATATGCGAAGTTCCAGCTGCTGCTAATTAATAAAAAGGGCACAGATTAATCACCAGCTATCACCAGATTCTAGAGATTTATTCCACAATGGTGAACAAATGCCGGACGTAGTATGTCAGTAACTTTCCGTAAAATATGATCAGTATAGTTGCGGTATAAGAATAGCCAGACAATTTGGCATCTGGATTTTTCAAATACAAACTAAGGCTAGCGAGTCACTCTTTTGTGATGCTTCCAATACACCTCCACCCTGGCTCTTGCTTCCACTGTAGCAGGAGGTAGATAAATTCAGTGTGTGCAGAAAATTGATCCCAACACTGCTACACAGCAGGCAGTATAGATCTCTATCAGGTTTATATCGCTGCAGTCTTCTAAAGGCTCTATGCCCGACATTTCTCCATCACTATCATGAACCAGAGACACTCGTGTAAATCGTTTCTCTTCACTTCTAAATGAAGCTTCTATAGAAAAAACACGTGAGAGTTTCTCTATTTCCAATAAGTAACGGAGCTTCCTCACTGACTGGACAGGCTAATTACTTGTTTCCAATGCTTAACAAGGGAGAGGTATGAGGTCCAAAATAATATTGAGACAAGACTTGCTGTTATAGGCTCGTCCACTAATTCTAAAAAAAAAAAAAAAAAAAAAATTACTTATCAAATTGTTTTGCGATAACTATACTCGTAATTTAAATGTTAAAGGAGGAGGATACCTTTGGGGGAGGGCGAGGAACCCCTAGATAAAACCACGAGTTTCTCTACATGTTCTAAATTTTTCTAGCTATTACAAACATTTTAGCTAATTCCTAATGATCGTGATAAGACAATTTCCCAAATAAGACTTTGCTTGATGGAGCACAATTGAAAATGTCGGTTACCTATTTTCTGTTTCAAATGGAATGTTTGTCCTTGACCACTGCTAGGTGAGCAACCAATCGGTGTCCTGCAGGTGTTGCCGTATTGCATTCCCCCTATGTGCTGGAGCGCCGAACTAGTCAATCTATAATAAGACAAAAATTCATATTTAGCAAAAATTGATTCATGAGGAAGGATAGAGTAATATTTTAACATAACCATGAGAACTCCTTATTTTTGGTTCAAATAGTTTTCCTAACACAAATAAAGTACTGTTATAACAATGCATTGCGACGTAAGCACTGTAATGACTGACATTGTTGGTTGACATGCATGCGTGTACGTATCTTTGAAATTACTCGAAACTGAAACGTGAAAGTTTGACATGACGTGATAAAAGAAATACTTTGAATGAGACAAGGTGTTTTGTTAAATTCGATGTAAGGAACAACACAATTCCTGCTGGTCTGGCAGAACATTATATCTTTGTTTATGAAGGGTTCGTAATCTCTATTTCCTCTTGAGAGTTCAAATCCCGCGTGAGGACATCAGATAAACTACAAGAAGACGACTTTTGAAAAGAAACAGCATGCAACTAGATTTTGGAACATATCATCATAAATTTGCAGTACTCGGACGATGAAGACAATGGCAATGACGAATTACCCCTTAACGTAAGTAATATTCACAGCAACATGGATGCGCCGCTGGCTATTTTCGTGGATTAGAACAATAAGTAATTCATAAACTAAAATTAATTTAAAACTTAATAAAACTAAATACTTAAACCATGTGCATATTATACGAATATTCATGTTGCATTGTGATTTCAACTGCATTATTATGAAACTTGGAAAATTCAGTTTGCATTCCC